>CM061751.1:89473182-89936018 GCA_030979885.1 Lolium multiflorum | reverse complement strand
CCTTGTATTAAAAGATTGGATGCTTTATCCCTAAGGGCAACAAAGACATCCACAACCTGAATCCTTCCTCACACTGTTCCACATTAAATGGAGGCATGAACCACTATCGAGCATAAATACCCTCTGGAGTTACAAGTATCAACTTGCCCAGAGGCCTCTACTAGCAACGGAGAGCAGGATCTTAAACAACACATATATGATAGATTGGATAATCAACATAACATAGTATTCCATATTCATCGGATCCCAACTAACGCAACATGTAGCATTGGCTGCATAGATGATCTTGATCATGTTAGGCAGCTCACAAGATCCAACAATGGTAGCACAATGAGGAGAAGACGACCATCTAGCTACCGCTATGGACCCATAGTCCAAAGGTGAACTACTCAACATCAATCCGGAGGCGATCATGGCGATGAAGAGTCCTCCGGAGATGATTCCCCTCTCCGCAGGGTGCCGGAGGCGATCTCCTGAATCCCCCGAGATGGGATTGGCGGCGGCGGGTCTGAAGGTTTTCCGCATCGTGGCTCTCGGACGGGGTATTCGAGACGAAGGCTTTAAGTAGGCGGAAGGGTAGGTCGGGGCATCACGAGGGCCCACACGCTAGGGCGGTGCGGCCCCCTAGGCCTGCGGCCCTAGTGTGGCGGCGCCGTCGCCCCACTTCCCTCTCTGGCTCTCTAGAAGCTTCGTGGAAAAATAAGACCCTGGGCGTTGATTTCGTCGAGAATATTTTTTTGTAGGATTTCTGAAACCAAAAACAACAGAAAACAACAACCGGCTCTTCGGCATCTTGTCAATAGGTTAGTGCCGAAAATGCATAAATATGACATAAAGTGTGTATAAAACATGTGAGTATCATCATAAAAGTAGCATGGAACATAAGAAATTATAGATACGTTGGAGACGTATCATCCCTCAAGCTTAGTTCCTACCCTCGAGTAGGTAAACGATAACAAAGATAATTTCTTAAGTGACATGCTATCATAATCTTGATCAATACTATTGTAAGCATATGTAATGAATGAAGTGATTCGAAGCAATGGTAAAGACAATGATTAAACAACTAAATCATATAGCAAAAACTTTTCATGAATAGTACTTTCAAGACAAGTATCAATAAGACTTGCATAAGAGTTAACTCATAAAGCAATAGATTCTTAGTAAAGGCATTGAAGCAACACAAAGGAAGATTTAAGTTTCAGCAATTGCTTTCAATTTGTAACATGTATATCTCATGGATAGTTGTCAACATAAAGCAATATAACAAGTGCAATAGGTAAACATGTAAGAATCAATGCACACAGTTGACACAAGTGTTTGCCTAAGATGGAAGGAAGTGGTAAACCGATCAACATAAAAGTAAAAGAATGGCCTTCGCAGAGGGAAGCATGGATTGCTATATTTGTGCTAGAGATTTTATTTTGAAAACAAGAAACAATTTTGTCACAGTAGTAATAAAGCATATGTGTTATGTATAAGATATCTTATAAGTTGCAAGCCTCATGCATAGTATACCAATAGTGCCCGCAACTTGTCCTAATTAGCTTGGATTACATGGATTATCATTGCAATACATATGTTTTAACCAAGTATCACAAAGGGGTACCTCTATGCCGCCTGTACAAAGGTCTAAGGAGAAAGCTCGTATTGGATTTCTCGCTTTTGATTATTCTCAACTTAGACATCCATACCGGGACAACATAGACAACAGATAATGGACTCCTCTTTAATGCATAAGCATTCAACAAAATAATATTCTCATAAGAGATTGAGGATTGTTGTCCAAACTGAAACTTCCACCATGGATCATGGCTTTAGTTAGCGACCAATGTTCTTCTCTAACAATATGCATGCTCAAACCATTCAACTCATGATAAATCGCCCTTACTTCAGACAAGACGAACATGCATAGCAACTCACATGATATTCAACAAGGTGAAGTAGTTGATGGCGTCCCCAGGAACGTGGTTACCGCTCAACAAGCAACTTATTAAGAAATAAGATACATAAGTACATATTCAATACCACAATAGTTTTTAAGCTATTTTTCCCATGAGCTATATATTGCAAAGACAAAGAATGGAATTTTAAAGGTAGCACTCAAGAAATTTACTTTGGAATGGCAGAGAAATACCATGTAGTAGGTAGGTATGGTGGACACAAATGGCATAGTTTTTGGCTCAAGGATTTTGGATGCACGAGAAGTATTCCTCTCAATACAAGGCTAGGCTAGCAAGGTTGTTTGAAGCAAACACAAGTATGAACCGGTACAGCAAAACTCACATAAGAACATATTGCAAGCATTATAAGACTCTACACTGTCTTCCTTGTTGTTCAAACCCTTACTAGAAAATATCTAGACTTTAGAGAGACCAATCATGCAAACCAAATTTCAACAAGCTCTACAATATTTCTTCACTAATAGGTGCAAAGTATATGATGCAAGAGCTTAAACATGAGCATAACAATTGCCAAGTATCAAATTATTCAAGACATTATACCGATTACCACATGTAGCATTTTCTGCTTCCAACCATATAACAATTAACGAAGTAGTTTCAACCTTCGCCATGAACATTAAGAATAAAGCTAAGAACATATGTGTTCATATGCAACAGCGGAGCGTGTCTCTCTCCCACACAATGAATGCTAGGATCCAATTTTATTCAAACAAAACAAAAATAAAACAAAAGACGCTCCAAGTAAAGCACATAAGATGTGATGGAATAAAAATATAGTTTCACTAGAGGTGACCCGATAATTTGTCGATGAAGAAGGGGATGCCTTGGGCATCCCCAAGCTTAGATGCTTGAGTCTTCTTGAAATATGCAGGATGAACCACGGGGTATCCCCAAGCTTCACTCTCTCTTGATCATATTGTATCATCCTCCTCTCTTGATCCTTGAAAACTTCCTCCATACCAAACTCAAAACAAACTCATTAGAGGGTTAGTGCATAATCAAAAATTCACATGGTCAGAGGTGACATAATCATTCTTAACACTTCTGGACATTGCACAAAGCTACTGAAAGTTAATGGAACAAAGAAATCCATCAAACATAGCAAAACAGGTGATACGTCTCCGACGTATCGATAATTTCTTATGTTCCATGCCACATTATTGATGATATCTACATGTTTTATGCACACTTTATGTCATATTCGTGCATTTTCTGGAACTAACCTATTAACAAGATGCCGAAGTGCCAGTTCCTGTTTTCTTTTTTTGGTTTAGAAATCCTAGTAAGAAATATTCTCGGAATCGGACGAAATCAACGCCCAGTTCCTATTTTGCCCGGAAGCATCCGAACACCCGAGAGTCGCGGAGGGGGCCACAGGGCCCAGATGATAGGCCGGCGCGGCCCGGCCCTGGCCGCGCCGCCTTATGGTGTCGTCGCCCGTTGACCTTCCGATGCCGC
Organism: Lolium multiflorum; assembly: GCA_030979885.1. Classification (NCBI taxonomy): domain Eukaryota; kingdom Viridiplantae; phylum Streptophyta; class Magnoliopsida; order Poales; family Poaceae; genus Lolium; species Lolium multiflorum. Next base: position 89,932,596 of record CM061751.1, on the reverse strand, counting down.
CTCTTCGCCTAAAAGGTCCCAGACCTAAAACCTCGATACGAAAAACCACGGTACGAGAAACCTTCCAGAGCCGCCATCGTGAAGCCAAGATCTGGGGGACAGGAGTCTCTGTTCCGGCACGCCGCCGGACGGGGAAGTGCCCCCGGAAGGCTCCTCCATCGACACCACCGCCATCTCCATCAACGCTGCTGTCTCCCATGAGGAGGGAGCAGTTCTCCATCGAGGCTCGGGGCTGTACCGGTAGCTATGTGGTTAATCTCTCTCCTATGTACTTCAATACAATGATCTCATGAGCTGCTTTACATGATTGAGATTCATATGAGTTTTGTATCACAATTCATCTATGTGCTACTCTAGTGATGTTATTAAAGTATTCTATTCCTCCTGCATGGTGTAAAGTGGACAGGGTGTGCATCATGTAGTACTTGGCGTAGTTTATGATCGTGATCTCTCGTAGATTGTGAAGTTAACTATTACTGTGATGGTATTGATGTGATCTATTTGGTTATGTTGATCTATCTTGCACTCTAAGGTTATTTAAATATGAACATTGAATATTGTGGAGCTTGTTAACTCCGGCATTGAGGGTTCGTGTAATCCTACGCAATGGTGTTCATCATCCAACAAAGAGTGTAGAGTATGCATTTATCTATTCTGTTATGTGATCAATGTTGAGAGTGTCCACTAGTGAAAGTATGATCCCTAGGCCTTGTTCCTAAATACTGCTATCGCTGCTTGTTTACTGTTTTACTGCGTTTCTACTGCCTGCAATATTACCACCATCAACTACACGCCAGCAAGCACTTTTCTGGCACCGTTGCTACTGCTCATACTTATTTATACCACCTGTATTTCACTATCTCTTCGCCGAACTAGTGCACCTATTAGGTGTGTTGGGGACACAAGAGACTTCTTGCTTTGTGGTTGCAGGGTTGCATGAGAGGGATATCTTTGACCTCTTCCTCCCTGAGTTCGATAAACCTTGGGTGATCCACTTAGGGAAACTTGCTGCTGTTCTACAAACCTCTGCTCTTGGAGGCCCAACACTGTCTACAAGAATAGAAACACTCGTAGACATCAAGCACATTTCTGGCGCCGTTGCCGGGGAGGAAAGGTAAAAGGTACTCACACTCCGGATCTCGGCTACTAAGCTATTTTGCCAGGTATCGAAGCTATTTCCTTTAGATCCTGCAATTGCATCTTTTTGTTTCTTGTTTACACTAGTTTGGCATAATGGACAACAATGAGCTTCTTATTCTATTTCCTGATTTAAGACATGGATGGTTTGATGCGAAAATTAAAAAACCCATGGAACATATTAGCATGAATACTTTGAATACCATTGATGCTAATGATATGGAAAATTCTAAGCTTGGGGAAGCTGGTTTTCACGATCTTTTTAGTCCCCCAAGCATTGAGGAGAAAATTTTCTTTGATGATACTTTGCCTCCTATTTATGATGATTATAATGATAGTAGTCTTTTAGTACCGCCTATTATGGAGGATAAATTTGATTATGATTACAATATGCCTCCTATATTTGATGATGAGAATAATAATGATAGCTACTTTGTTGAATTTGCTCCCACTACAACTAATAAAATTGATTATGCTTATGTGGAGAGTAATAATTTTATGCATGAGACTCATGATAAGAATGCTTTATGTGATAGTTATATTGTTGAGTTTGCTCATGATGCTACTGAAAGTTATTATGAGAGAGGAAAATATGGTTGTAGAAATTTTCATGTTACTAAAATGCCTCTCTATGTGCTGAAATTTTTGAAGCTACACTTGTTTTATCTTCCTATGCTTGTTACTTTGCTCTTCATGAACTTGTTTATTTACAAGATTCTTTTTCATAGGAAGCATGTTAGACTTAAATGTGTTTTGAATTTACCTTTTGATGCTCTCTTTTGCTTCAAATACTATCTCTTGCGAGTGCATCATTAAAACTACTGAGTCCATCTTAATGGCTATAAAGAAAGAACTTCTTGGGAGATAACCCATGTGTTTATTTTACTACAGTACTTTGTTTTATATTTGAGTCTTGGAAGTTGTTTACTACTGTAGCAACCTCTCCTTATCTTGTTTTATTGCATTGTTGTGCCAAGTAAAGTCTTTGATAGTAAGGTTCATACTAGATTTGGATTACTGCGCAGAAACAGATTTCTTTGCTGTCACGAATCTGGGCCTAATTCTCTGTAGGTAACTCAGAAAATTATGCCAATTTACGTGAGTGATCCTCAGATATGTACGCAACTTTCATTCAATTTGAGCATTTTCATTTGAGCAAGTCTGGTGCCTCAATAAAATCCATCTTTACGGACTGTTCTGTTTTGACAGATTCTGCCTTTTATTTCGCATTGCCTCTTTTGCTATGATGGATGAATTTCTTTGTTCCATTAATGTCCAGTAGCTTTATGCAATGTCCAGAAGTGTTAAGAATGATTGTGTCACCTCTGAACATGTTAATTTTTATTGTGCACTAACCCTCTAATGAGTTGTTTCGAGTTTGGTGTGGAGGAAGTTTTCAAGGGTCAAGAGAGGAGGATGATATACTATGATCAAGAAGAGTGAAGAGTCTAAGCTTGGGGATGCCCCCGTGGTTCACCCCTGCATATTTCAAGAAGACTCAAGCGTCTAAGCTTGGGGATGCCCAAGGCATCCCCTTCTTCATCGACAACTTATCAGGTTTCTTCTCTTGAAACTATATTTTTATTCGGTCACATCTTATGTACTTTACTTGGAGCGTCTGTGTGCTTTTATTTTTGTTTTTGTTTGAATAAATGCTTGTGTGGAGAGAGACACGCTCCGCTGGTTCGTATGAACACATGTGTTCTTAGCTTTTAATTTTCATGGCGAAGGTTGAAACTGCTTCGTTAATTGTTGTATGGTTGGAAACGGAAAATGCTACATGTAGTAATTGGTATGATGTCTTGAATAATGTGATACTTGGCAATTGTTGTGCTCATGTTTAAGCTCTTGCATCATATACTTTGCACTCATTAATGAAGAAATACATAGAGCTTGCTAAAATTTGGTTTGCATAATTGGTCTCTCTAAGGTCTAGATAATTTCTAGTAAAGAGTTTGAACAACAAGGAAGACGGTGTAGAGTCTTATAATGTTTACAATATGTCTTTTATGTGAGTTTTGCTGCACCGGTTCATCCTTGTGTTTGTTTCAAATAACCTTGCTAGCCTAAACCTTGTATCGAGAGGGAATACTTCTCATGCATCCAAAATCCTTGAGCCAACCACTATGCCATTTGTGTCCACCATACCTACCTACTACATGGTATTTCTCCGCCATTCCAAAGTAAATTGCTTGAGTGCTACCTTTAAATAATTCAAAATTTATCACCTCTTATTTGTGTCAATGTTTTATAGCTCATGAGGAAGTATGTGGTGTTTTATCTTTCGATCTTGTCATTTACTTTTGACAGACTTTCACAATGGACTAGTGGCTTCATCCGCTTATCCAATAATTTTGCAAAAAGAGCTGGCAATGGGGTTCCCAGCCCCGATTAATTAACTTGCATTAATAATTCTCTTCACATGTTTTGCTCTGATTCATCAGTAAGCAACTTAATTTTGCAAATAGACACTCCTTCATGGTATGTGATTGTTGGAAGGCACCCGAGGATTGGGTTAGCCATGGCTTGTGTAAGCAAAAGGTTGGGAGGAGTGTCATCCATAAATAAAGAAAAACTAAACTAAAGTACATGTGTAAACAAAAGAGAAGAGGGATGATCTACCTTGCTGGTAGAGATAACGTCCTTCATGGGAGCCGCTCTTGAAAGTCCGGTTGATGAGGTAGTTAGAGTGCCCACTACCATTCGTTGACAACAACAAACACCTCTCAAAATTTTACTTTTATGCTCTCTTTATGTTTTCAAAACCAAAGCTCTAGCACAAATATAGCAATCGATGCTTTTCCTCTTTGAAGGACCTTTCTTTTACTTTTATGTTGAGTCAGTTCACCTATTTCTCTCCACCTCAAGAAGCAAACACTTGTGTGAACTGTGCATTAATTCCTACATATTTGCATATTGCATTTGTTATATTGCTTTGCATTGACAACTATCCATGAGATATACATGTTACAAGTTGAAAGCAACCGCTGAAACTTAACCTTCCTATGTGTTGCTTCAATGCCTTTACTTTGAATTATTGCTTTATGAGTTAACTTTTATGCAAGACTTATTGATGCTTGTCTTGAAAGTGCTATTCATGAAAAGTCATTGCTTTATGATTCAGTTGTTTACTCATGTCATTACCATTGTTTTGATCGCTGCATTCATTACATATGTTTACAATAGTATGATCAAGGTTATGATGGCATGTCACTCCAGAAATTATCTTTGTTATCGTTTACCTGCTCGGACGAGCAGAACTAAGCTTGGGGATGCTGATACGTCTCCGACGTATCGATAATTTCTTATGTTCCATGCCACATTATTGATGATATCTACATGTTTTATGCACACTTTATGTCATATTCGTGCATTTTGGAACTAACCTATTAACAAGATGCCGAAAGTTCCCTGCTGTTTTTGGTTTCAAATCCTAGTAAGGAAATATTCTCAATCGGACGAAATCAACGCCTGGTTCCTATTTTGCCCGGAAGCATCCAACACCCGAGAGTCGCGGGGCCACACACAGGATGATAGGCCGCACGGCCCAGGCCCCGGCCGCGCCGCCTTGGTGTCGTCGCCCGTTGACCTTCTCGACGCCGCCTCTTCGCCTATAAAAGGTCCCAGACCTAAACCCTACACGAAACCACGGTACGAAACCTTCCAGCCGCCGCCATCGCAAAGCCAAGATCCGGGGGACAGAGTCTCTGTTCCGGCACGCCGCCGGGACGGGGAAGTGCCCCCGGAAGGCTCCTCCATCGACACCACCGCCATCTCCATCAACGCTGCTGTCTCCCATGAGGAGGGAGCAGTTCTCCATCGAGGCTCGGGGCTGTACCGGTAGCTATGTGGTTAATCTCTCTCCATGTACTTCAATACAATGATCTCATGAGCTGCTTTACATGATTGAGATTCATATGAGTTTTGTATCACAATTCATCTATGTGCTACTCTAGTGATGTTATTAAAGTATTCTATTCCTCCTGCATGGTGTAAAGTGGACAGGGTGTGCATCATGTAGTACTTGGCGTAGTTTATGATCGTGATCTCTCGTAGATTGTGAAGTTAACTATTACTGTGATGGTATTGATGTGATCTATTTGGTTATGTTGATCTATCTTGCACTCTAAGGTTATTTAAATATGAACATTGAATATTGTGGAGCTTGTTAACTCCGGCATTGAGGGTTCGTGTAATCCTACAATGGTGTTCATCATCCAACAAGAAGTGAGGTATGCATTTATCTATTCTGTTATGTGATCAATGTTGAGAGTGTCCACTAGTGAAAGTATGATCCCTAGGCCTTGTTCCTAAATACTGCTATCGCTGCTTGTTTACTGTTTTACTATGTTACTACTGCTGCAATATTACCACCATCAACTACACGCCAGCAAGCACTTTTCTCGCACCGTTGCTACTGCTCATACTTATTTATACCACATGTATTTCACTATCTCTTCGCCGAACTAGTGCACCTATTAGGTGTTGGGGACACAAGAGACTTCTTGCTTTGTGGTTGCAGGGTTGCATGAGAGGGATATCTTTGACCTCTTCCTCCCTGAGTTCGATAAACCTTGGGTGATCCACTTAAGGGAAACTTGGTGCTGTTCTACAAACCTCTGCTCTTGGAGGCCCAACACTGTCTACAAGAATAGAAGCACCCGTAGACATCACGCAATGCGAAATAAAAGGCAGAATCTGTCAAAACAGAACAGTCTGTAAAGACGAATTTTTCTGGGGCACTAAACTTGCTCAGATGAAAATGCTCAAATTGAATGAAAGTTGCGTACATATCTGAGGATCACTCACGTAAATTGGAAGATTTTTCTGAGTTACCTACAGAAAACCCTGCCCAAATTCGTGACAGCAAGAAATCTGTTTCTGCGCAGTAATCCAAATCTAGTATGAACCTTACTATCAAAGACTTTACTTGGCACAAAAATGCAATAAAATAAAGATAAGGAGAGGTTGCTACAGTAGTAACAACTTCCAAGACTCAAATATAAAACAAAAGTCCAGAAGTAAAATCATGGGTTGTCTCCCATAAGCGCTTTTCTTTAACGCCTTTCAGCTAGGCGCAGAAAGTGTGAATCAAGTATTATCAAGAGATGAAGCATTAACATTCTTACCAGGGGCGTTGCGCTTACCCTTCTTACTCTTATTCCTACTCTTTGGTTTAGGGAATACATGTCCGCATCCGGGTGTAGAGGTAAAATTTAGAGTGCCTTTCCCCACATCTATGATTGCTCCCATGAGTTCAGCAGGGATCTTCCAAGTGTGATTTGTCCTGTCCCTACACATTCAACAACAACATAATCAGTGGATACCGTTCTTCCAAGAAAGGTTGTGAAAACACCTTTAGATATACCCTTAGGAATTATAACAGAGTTATCAGTAAGAGTTATTCCTTCTCCTCCTTCAGTAAGTTCCCAAAGTGTCAAAGATTCATAAATACTTTTAGGCATAAGGCAAAACTCAGATATAATATCACAACGAGCATGAAAAGATTCACCACCAATAGCAACTTTAACGGTAGGCACCCACATTGAAGGTTCAAAGCTTAATGGAACATAATCATAATATTCACGAATCTGGTTGTACCCCTCTTTTAAACAGGATATATTTGTTTCGAGAGTGTTTAATCTATTATGAATGCTAGCAATAGATGAATCAAAATTATTATTGGAGCTAGATGATGTAATCAATTTTCTCATGGCATTAAAAGCTTGATCCCCATCACAATGAAGGAAATCTCCTCCCACTATAGCATCTAAGGCATATCTATAGCGAAAAATAAGCCCAAAATAAAAGTTACTAAGAAGCAAACTTAGCGTCATTTTATGTTCAGTTTTACTATAAGAATAAAAAACTCTAGACCAGGCTTCTTTAAAACTCTCCTCACCCCTTGTTTAAAAGTAAAGATCGATTCCTCAGGTGATATAGTAACAGCTACGAGACTAATCATGATAACAAAATAAAGTAAATGCAAGTAACTAATTTTTTGTGTGTTTTTAATATGGAGAACGCAAACAAGATAGTAAATAAAGTAAAAAAAAGTAACTAATTTTTTTGTATTTTGCTATAAGTAAGCAAACAAAGCAGTAAATAAAATAAAGTAAAGCAAGACAAAAACAAAGTAAAGAGATCGGAAGTGGAGACCCCTTGCAGCTGTCTTGATCTCCCCGGCAACGACGCCTAAAAGAGCTTGGTACGCGCAAGACGCGTCCGTTGGGAACCCCAAGAGGAAGGTGTGATGCGTACAGCAGCAAGTTTTCCCTCAGTAAGAAACCAAGGTTATCGAACCAGTAGGAGTCAAGAAACACGTGAAGGTTGTTGGTGGCGGAGTGTAGTGCGGCGCAACACTAGGGATTCCGGCGCCAACGTGGAACCTGCACAACACAATCAAAGAACTTTGCCCCAACGTAATAGTGAGGTTGTCAATCTCACCGGCTTGCTGTAACAAAGGATTAGATGTAGTAGTGTGGAAGATGATGTTTGCTAAGAAGAGTAAAACAAGTATTGCAGTAGATTGTATTCGATGTAAAAGAATGGACCGGGGTCCACAGTTCACTAGTGGTGTCTCTCCAATAAGATAAAGCATGCTGGGTGAACAAATTAGAGTTGGGCAATTGACAAATAAAGAGGGCATGGCAATGCACATACATATCATGATGAGTAGTGTGAAATTCAATTGGGCATTACGACAAAGTACATAGACCGCTATCCAGCATGCATCTATGCCTAAAAAGTCCACCTTCAGGTTAGCATCCGCACCCCTTCCAGTATTAAGTTGCAAACAACACAATTGCATTAAGTATGGTGCGTAATGTAATCAATACAAATATCCTTAGACAAAGCATTGATGTTTTATCCCTAGTGGCACAAAGCACATCCACAACCTTAGAACTTTCTGTCACTGTCCCAGATTAAATGGAGGCATGAACCCACTATCGAGCATAAATACTCCCTCTTGTAGTTACAAGTATCAACTTGGCAGAGCCTCTACTAGCAACGGAGAGCATGCAAGATCTTAAACAACACATATGATAGATTGATAATCAACATAACATAGTATTCCATATTCATCGGATCCCAACTAACGCAACATGTAGCATTACAGATAGATGATCTTGATCATGTTAGGCAGCTCACAAGATCCAACAATGGTAGCACAATGAGGAGAAGACGACCATCTAGCTACTGCTATGGACCCATAGTCCAGGGGTGAATTACTCACACATCAATCCGGAGGCGATCATGGCGATGAAGAGTCCTCCGGGAGATGATTCCCCCTCGGTGCCGGAGGCGATCTCTCAATCGCCCAAGATGGGATTGGCGGCGGCGTCTCTGGAAGGTTTTCCGTATCGTGGCTCTCGGTACTGGGGTATTCGCGACGAAGGCTTTAAGTAGGCGGAAGGGTAGGTCAGGGGGCGTCACGAGGGGCCCACACGCTAGGGCGGCGCGGCTCCCCCTAGGCCGCGCGGCCCTAGTGTGGCGGCGCCTCGTTGCCCCACTTCATGATCCTTTCGGTCTTCTGGAAGCTTCGTGGAAAAATAAGCCCCTGGGCGTTGACTTCGTCCAATTCCGAGAATATTTCCTTTGTAGGATTTCTGAAACCAAAAACAGCAGAAAACAGCAACTGGCTCTTCGGCATCTTGTCAATAGGTTAGTGCCGAAAAATGCATAAATATGACATAAAGTGTGTATAAAACATGTGAGTATAATCATAAAAGTAGCATGGAACATAAGAAATTATAGATACGTTGGAGACGTATCAGTTATCCCAAAGTAACCGTTTTGTATTCCTCTACTACACCGAGGAGAAAGTGTTTTGTGATTGTGAGAAGGAATTTTTCGCAAAAGGTTAAGTGCGAGGACAATAGAATTTTGATTAGGTTATTGAACATGAGCTATATGTTCTGAGTGGTGCAGTGCCGGAAAGTGTCCCGGAGGCGTCCACAATGCTCGTGGCTCCCATACCAGAAAGGTTGTGGTTATGGAGATCTAAATTCTTATTGAACCGTTTAGGTCAGGTAAACAATTAAATAGTAAGATTTGAGACCGAATCATTATTGTTTGACAATGATGAACCCACTACATGCAAAGAAGCGATGATGGGCCCTGACTCCGTCAAATGGCTAGAAGTCATAAAATCCGTGATAGTTCCATACATGAGAAACCAAGTTTCTGAACTTGGAAGACCCTCTAGAAGGCATGAAGCCTATTAATCGCATATGGATCTATAAATAAACAGATATTGATGTTTTCACATCTATGAAATGGTCGGCATATTGTTAAAAGAGTTTACGATTACGTTCAAGGAGTTGACTATGACAAGATTTGATCTTTCATAGCGATATTTAGTCTGGATGGATTATTGTAGCAACCACTACATATGCATATTTTGACATGGTAGATGATAAAACAGAACAACATTCTTCTAATAGAATGGTTACCTAGGACATGTACATGACATGGTCCAAAGGGTTCTGTTAATTCAAAGGATGCTAAAAATGCATGCAAACTTCAAAGGTTGAAGTAAGCATCGCGGAGTTGGAATCTTCACCATAATGAAACTTTAAAAGTTTTAGTTTCATCAGAGTCGATGAAGATGTTTGCATTTGCAAGAATTTAAGTGGGAGCGCTGAGACATATTTCTAATACATTATGTACAAGACATATTGTTGATTGGAATGATGTATCTTTTATTGACACCGGTTAAGGTTTTCATAGGAAATTAGATTTCAATGAAAGACTTAGGCAAAACTAGAATATCATGTACAATATCTATGAATATAGATTGAGTTGCTAATATGGTTGTGCTGGAGTACATAGGTGAAATATTGAATGAAGTTCAATATGGCAACGACGAGAAAGGTTCCCGTCGCATGGAAGAGGTTGAAGCAAGATTCAAATGTTTTGACACTTAATGAGTAAAACCACATGAATGAATTGGTCAATCATGTATACCATGATATGTACATATTCAGATATGTCCTATGCTCTAAATGTTATGAGCATATACCAGAATGATTTATAAGATGATCATTGGACAATAGTAAGGATATCCTTATGTGCTTTGGAAGGACTAAGGATATATCATGTAGAAGTGACACATAGTTCATGTAAAGTGTTACATTGATACTAATCTTGTCGCAAGATACAAATTAAGTTTATCTCAATTTTAGCGGTGTGTTAAGGTGGTATAATGTAATGGAAGAAAAGTTCCATGGTGAATTTGGATGAGTTCCAAAGTTGAAATATTGTGATGAATACTACAACAAAGGCTTAGTATATGACTGCTATAGTACTAGCAAAGGAGGGCATTTGTGTCAAGAAGTTTGTTTATCAAACTAGGCGTAGTTCCAAGCGGGCTAATACTATGAAGATCTATTGTATGACAATTAGTGTCAACATGTTTTGAGCTCAAGGGACTAAGGTCTCACCGGAAGACCACATTTATACAATGCCATCTCATTGGATAATGAGTGATGCATAGAGACGCAAAGAAATGCAAATGCACATGGACCTGAAATGTTAGATCTGGAGATTATGTTAACCACTAGCAATGCGTATGGATAATACCTAAATGCCATTGGTGTTATATGCGCAAATAACAAACTAGATTATTGACTCTAGTGCAAGTGGGAGACTGAAGGGAATATGCCCGAGAGGCAATAATAAAGTGGTTATTATATTATTCCATGTTTATGATAAATGTTTATTTCTCATGCTATAATTGTATTAACCGGAAACATTGATACATGTGTGTTTAATAAACAAGAAAAGGGTTCCTAGTAACGCCTCTCATCATACTAGCTTGTTGATTAATAGATGGTCAAGGTTTCCCGATCATGAACATTGGATGTTGTTAATAACAAGGTCATATCATTAGAAGAATGATGTGATGAACTAACACCCATAGTAGGTATAGCAATAACGATCATGGCATCAAGTTTACATTGCCATATCAAGCTCATACTGAGATCACGTCAATCACTGACACTGAATGAGTGCTTTGATTCCACCAAACGTCAGACCGTAACTGGGTGACTATAAAGGTGTCGTTGGGTACTCAGAAAGTGTTAGTTGAGGCTCGTGGATCAAGAGTGGGATTTCTCCATCCAGATGACTGAGAGATATAAGCTGGGCCCTCTCGGTGATATCACATTGACATCGCTTGCAAGCACGTGACTGGCTCACGAGGATGTAATATCACAGGAACGAGTAAAGAGTACTTGTTTGTAACGAGATCGAACTAGGTATGGTTGATACCGGATGATCAGATCTCGGACAAGTAAAATATCGCGAGACAAAAAGAATTGGTTGAAACGTAAAAGGTTCACGCGATCACTTGTTCATCATTGGATGAGTGGGAGTTATTATGGATCTCCAGATCCCGCTAATAATTATTGATTGGAGAAGTGTCTCGATCATGTCCATTTCATTCACGAACCATAGGGTGACATACTGCTGAAATAAGTTTCGGTATATCAAAATTATTGCAAGGAGAAAATTGTTAATGTATGTTCATTGAATGAAGTATTCATTAATGAAGTGTTCATTGAATGAAATATTCATTTATTGAAGTGCAATTAAATCAAGATAATTAAAATTGTTTTAATGGAAAACTCTTGGTTTTTTAGTGGAAAGTCCACTAAAATTATGAGGCTTGAGTGGAGGTGAGTGGGAGCTCCACCCACATGATGAGGGGAGAGGTGGGGGCACCTCTTGGGGCGTGATCCCCTTGGGGCTGGCTGCCTCCCCTCCTCCTATATATAGTGGTGCTCTCACACCTCCTAAAAGTTGCTCTCACACATGCCCTTTGGTTGGCATCTTCCTCCCTTGCTTAGCTGATCCACCTCACGAGCGGTTGCTTAGGCGAAGCATTGTGCATAACCAAGATTGAGTGGTGTTGGATTTTTTTGATACCCACAATCTTTAGGTTGGAGGGCCCAGATTGTAGATTTTACTCTACTTCTTCTTTAGAGGTAACTTCATTTGCCTTTGCTTCATCTCTATATTGTTGGTCACACATTGATTTACTTTGTAGATGTCTCCTTTCTCACTCTATTATCTCTATACCAATTATGCCCAGGTAAAGGTTATTTGTCCTCCGTTCCCATCTCACATCTCATTGCGACTAATTCGTTTAGAGATGATGGCTAATAGTTTTCAATATTAAGCATCACTTACACTGGTGGTCATATCATTTAGTATAATGTTCTTTGTTATAATTTGGTTTTGAATTTGTCGTTCAAGTTCTATGCATGTTTTCCTTCATATTGAAAACTTCATGATATGTTGTACCCTCTTTAACATGGATATTCTCTGGATATACTGTCCATAAGGAAATGTATTTTCTATTTATGAATGCTTAAGGAAACCATGGCAGTCCTCAAGGAACAAATTAATGAAGACGTTGTGTTACCTATGCCTGGTCTATTTTCTTTTGTGTTGTCGAAGTGATTTACTTGCTTAATGAGAAAAATAACGTACCGTCACTGTGCCTGTATATGTGCCTCTTCTATTATCTATTCTCCATTTTTGTCTTGTTCCTTCCTCATTTAACTCTTCCCTCATACGATCTACAAGAGTAACATGGATGTGACCAGGCCCATCTCCAGGAATTGGGGGCCCCGGTTCTATTTACAGATTGAGGCCTCATTATTTATATATGAAGTAATCATTATGAAAAAAAATATAGCACTAAAGTTAACAAACCTCATGTTCTATCAAAAAATCATCATTGTCTCGTATTTCTTGAATTGAAATATTCAACTGTATCGTCTTCTCTTTCTCTTTCTTCTTCGTCTAAGCATTGACTCTTTGTTCTTCTTATGTTTCACAAATTAATAAATTAACAAAATAATTCAAAGAATTAGCAGGACATGTCACTGGTGGAAAAAGGGCCTTCCATCCAGCCCCATTAGTCCCCAAATATTTCGAACCGTGACTAATGGGACCTTTAGTCGCGGTTCGGGAGGCGAACCGCGACCAAAGGCCTGGGCCCAGGGCGCTCGGTGGCCAGCTGGTGCACGTGAGGGCTTTAGTAGCGGTTGGCCAGGCCAACCGCGACTAAAGGCCTTCGGGCACCTTTAGCCATGGTTTGCCAGGCCAACCGCGACTAAAGCCCCTCCCCTATATATACCCATCCAGCAGCCAGCACTTAGCCATTTGGAGCCATTCTCTTCACAAACTTCACAAGGGGGTGTTAGGTTTGCTTTTGGTTCCTCTTATGCACACAAGGTGTTTGATGAAATGCCCCAAGAGCATGAAACAAACATGATATGAAGTGTCGGAGCCACACTTGAGCTTTCTCATTTATTTTTTCCTCCTCGATCGCGGTTAGCAACTTGAACCTTTCATGTGTCATTGATAAAATATGCATATGTGTGTAGTTCATTGTTTGATTTCTATTGTTTGTAGTTAGTTAATTAGTTTAACAAATGCATGATGGTTAATTATATATTTTATATTATAATAATGCAGATGAATCGGCAATGGATGTACGGTAACCGACTCTCCGGCGAGTTCACTACGGGTTTGAATGATTTCCTCGTAGTGGCTAATGCGAACAAGCAGGGGGGTTTTGTTATCTGTCCATGTGTTGCCTGTAAGAATCAGAAGGGTTACTCTTCCTCAAGAGATGTTCACATGCACCTGCTTCGCGGTTTCATGCCAAGCTATAATTGTTGGACCAAGCATGGAGAAAGAGGGGTTATAATGGAAGAAGATGAAGAAGGGGATGATTTCATCGATGCCAACTATGTTGATCATTTTGGTGATACTTTCATGGACGATGCTGAAGGTGGGGAAGGTGAAGGGGAAGGTGAAGGGGAAGGTGAAGAAGAGGCACGTGATGAGCCCGTTGATGATCTTGGTCGGACCATTGCTGATGCACGGAGATGCTGCGAAACTGAAAAGGAGAGGGAGAATTTGGATCGCATGTTAGAGGATCACAAAAAGTCGCTGTACCCCGGATGCGATAATGGTTTGAAAAAGCTGGGCTGCACACTGGATTTGCTGAAATGGAAGGCACAGAAGGTGTAGCTGACTCAGGATTTGAAAACTTGCTGAAAATGTTGAAGAATATGTTTCCAAAGAATAACGAGTTGCCCCAGTACGTACGAAGCAAAGAAGGTTGTCTGCCCTCTAGGTTTAGAGGTTCCGAAGATACATGCATGCATCAACGATTGCATCCTCTACCGCGGTGAATACGAGAATTTGAATGAATGCCCGGTATGCACAGCATTGCGTTATAAGATCAGAGGCGATGACCCTGGTGACGATGTTGAGGACCAGAAACCCAGAAGAGGGTTCCCGCCAAGCTGATGTGGTATGCTCCTATAATACCACGGTTGAAACGTCTGTTCAGGAACAAAGAGCATGCCAAGTTGTTGCGATGGCACAAAGAGGACCGTAAGTCGGAAGGGCAGTTGAGACACCCCGCAGATGGAACGCAATGGAGAAAGATCGATAGAGAGTTCAAAGATTTTGCAGCTGACGCAAGGAACATAAGATTTGGTCTAAGTACAGATGGCATGAATCCTTTTGGCGAGCAGAGCTCCAGCCATAGCACCTGCCCGTGACTCTATGCATCTACAACCTTCCTCCTTGGTTGTGCATGAAGCGGAAGTTCATTATGATGCCAGTGCTCATCCAAGGTCCGAAGCAACCCGGCAACGACATCGATGTGTACCTAAGGCCATTAGTTGATGAACTTTTACAGTTGTGGGGCAGACCTGGTGTACGTGTGTGGGATGAGCACAAAGAAGAGGAATTTGACCTACGAGCGTTGCTTTTCGTAACCATCAATGATTGGCCTGCTCTTAGTAACCTTTCCGGACTGTCAAATAAGGGATACAATGCATGCACGCACTGCTTACATGAGACTGAAAGTGTATATTTGCCAAATTGTAAGAAGAACGTGTACCTTGGGCATCGTCGATTTCTTCCGAAAATTCATCCAGTAAGAAAGAAAGGCAAGCATTACAACGGCAAGGCAGATCACCGGCCGCTGCGGAACGCACTGGTGCCGAGGTATTTGATATGGTCAAGGATTTGAAAGTCATCTTTGGAAAGGGTCCCGGCGGACAATCAGTTCCGAAGGGAGCTGACGGGCGCGCACCCATGTGGAAGAAGAAATCTATATTCTGGGAGCTAGAATATTGGAAAGTACCCATGTGGATTTGATGCATGTTACGAAGAATATTTGCGTGAACCTCCTAAGCTTCTTGGGCGTGTATGGGAAGACAAATGATACAAAGGAAGCACGGCAGGACCAGCAACGTTTGAAAGACCCTAATGACTGCATCCGGAATGGTTTCAAGGTCGTGCCAGCTACGCTCTGACCAAAGAAGAGAAGGTCATCTTTTTTGAATGCCTGAGCAGTACGAAGGTCCCGTCTGGATTCTCGTCGAATATAAAGGGAATAATAAACATGGCGGACAAAAAGTTCCAAAACCTGAAGTCTCACGACTGCCACGTGATTATGACGCAATTGCTTCCGATTGCTTTGAGGGGCTCCTGCCGGAAAATGTTCGACTAGCCATTGTGAAGCTATGTGCATTCCTCAATGCAATCTCTCAGAAGGTAATCAATCCAGAAGTCTACCACGGTTACAGAATGATGTGGTCCAATGTCTTGTCGTTTCGAGTTGGTGTTCCCGCCATCCTTCTTCAATATTATGACGCACCTCCTGGTTCACCTAGTCGAAGAGATTTCCATCCTCGGTCCTGTATTTCTACACAATATGTTCCCTTTGAGAGGTTCATGGGAGTATTAAAAAATATGTTCGTAACCGTGCTAGGCCAGAAGGAAGCATTGCCAAGGGCTATGGAAATGAGGAGGTAATTGAGTTCTGTGTTGACTTTGTTCCTGACCTTAAGCCGATTGGTCTTCCTCGATCGTGGCACGAGGGGAGACTAAGTGGAAAAGGCACGATCGGCAGGAAATCAACGATATGTATGGACGGCCATTCTATGATCGAAGCACACCACACAGTTCTGACCAATTCCAGCTTGGTGGCTCCGTACTTTGAGAAACACAAGAATATTTTACGCGAGGACAACCCGGGGCCTGAATCCTGGATTACGAAGGCCCACATGGAGACTTTCGGCAGTTGGTTGAGAAAACATTTAATGAATGACGATCATGTTGTAGATCAGTTGTACATGTTGGCCAAGACGCCATCTTCGACTATAACGACTTTCCAAGGGTACGAGATAAATGGGAATACATTTTACACGATCGCCCAAGATAAAAAGAGCACCAACCAAAACAGTGGTGTCCGCTTTGATGCAGCAACCGAGAATGGGCAAAAGGTCACATATTATGGTTACATAGAGGAGATATGGGAACTTGACTATGGACCCTCCTTTAAGGTCCCTTTGTTCCGGTGCAAATGGTCCAAGCTAACAGGAGGTGGGGCAAAGGTGGACCAGCAATACGGAATGACAATGGTGAATTTCAACAATCTTGGTTACCTTGACGAACCATTCGTCCTAGCGAAAGATATCGCTCAGGTTTTCTATGTGAAGGACATGAGTAGCAAACCGAGGAAATGGAAAGATAAGAAAACGATCAGTACATCATGCGATGATTCAAAGCGCCACATTGTTCTTTCAGGGAAAAGAAACATCGTGGGAGTGGAGGACAAGACAGACATGTCAGAAGATTATAATATGTTTGGTGAAATTCCGCCCTTCAAAGTGAACACCGACCCAAGCATTAAGTTAAATGATGAGGATGCTCCATGGATACGGCTCAATCGTAAGCAAGCAGGGACACAAGGGAAGAAATGATGTGTAATAATTTATTGTACCAAACTTTGTTGAATGGATCATGTGAATTATATTATCTGTGATGTGTTTGGTGTCCATTTTCGAATGATTCGATTGATTCGAGATACCACTGATGATACATGAAATTTGGAGTGACTAAGTCATACTCCTGCCTAGGCGTATAATGGGAAAAGGACTAGAGGAGCCGTAATTGCATGGGATTTGGTGGATCTAGCATTGCCGAAATTGATTGGCCATGCCATAAATACCACTGATGATACATGAAATTTGGAGTGACTTAGTCATACTCCTGCCTAGGCGTATAATATGCATACTCGTAGTCTTCATAGTCGACACCGTTGTACTGGTAGTCGTCGCCTTCTAAGTTGCCGCCGTTGTCGTCGCTGCCGTCGTCGCCTGCTGCGCAGCACTGTGGCTCGAATCGAGGGTACCGCAGCGGGGATATCGCGGCCGTGATGTAGTCCATGACGCTCAGAGTCCGGCCGCACCACCATAGCCGACGGCCGGCCTCGTGGAAGTTCCCGGAGGCAGACCGTCCTCCTCATACCTGGCGAGCGCCCTATCACGCCGATTGATGAAGAAAGCGTCCCAAGTATGCTGGTTATCGGGATGCCAGCGGGGATTCATCCGCTGCTCCGGCGTGAGATCGAGGTAGTAGTGGTTCGTGATGGCCGCCCGGCGCGCAGTACCCTGAGGGACGGGAGGGACCGGCACGCCTCCGGCGCTTAGGCTCCAGCCGGCAGGACGCGGTAGCCCGGTGGGCAAGGGTAGTTCGAGGCGCAAAGCTCCCTCCACCTGCTGGTAGGTTAGAGTGGGTGCGGTGGAAGCCATGAGAGAGTGATGAGAGATTGTAGAGATGTGATAATGCTGGCCAAGCCGGGCTACATATATGTAGTGAGAAATGGCGGAAAAATGGGAGCGGGAAGACAGGAGGCGGGAAGAAAGTGGCGGGAAGATAGGGAAGAAATGGCGGGAAGAAGAGGAGGAATCCGAGCTGGTCATCTAACCTTAGTCCCCCGGTGGGTGCAACCGGGACTAAATGTGGTTTTTGTGTCATGTAACAAAACTGTCGGTGGGATATGGACGTTTGGGTAAGCTTTAGTCCCGGCTGGAGGGTGCAATCGTGACTAAAGTTGTCGGCAGGATTAAGACGCGTGGGTAGCGCACGACGCCCTGTCGGAGGAACAAGACAAAACAGAAGCATCGATACGCGGGAAGATAGAGGTGTGAAGAAATGGCGGGAAGACATAGGCGGGAAAGAACAGGGAAGACGGCCGGGAAGAACTTTGTGGAAACAGAGGCGACCGGGAAGAACTTCTCTGAATTTTTTGATATATTATTTGTATTTTTAAGATTTTGTAATGAATTAGTTCTATTTTTCTGAATTTTTTGATATATTATTTGTATTTTTAACATTTTGCATTGAATTAGTTTTATTTTTCTAAATTTTTTGATATATTATTTGTATTTTTAAGATTTTGAAATGAATTAGTTTTATTTTTCTGAATTTTTTGATATATTATTTGTATTTTTAAGATTTTGAAATGAATTAGTTTTATTTTTCTGAATTTTTTGATATGTTATTTGTATTTTTAAGATTTTGAAATGAATTAGTTTAATTTTCTGAATTTTTTCATATATTATTTGTATTTTTAAGATTCAAAAATGAATTAGTTTTATTTTTCTGATTTTTTTCATATATTATTTGTATTTTGAAGATTCAGAAATGAATTAGTTTTATTTTTCTGATTTTTTTCATATATTATTTGTATTTTGAAGATTTAGAAATTAAAAGAATTTCAAAAAACATCTTTAGTCGCGGTTGGCCTAGCCAACAACGACTAAAGGGTGCCTCGGCGGGAACCGCTGGAATTCGCCGAAAAGACCTTTAGTCGCGGTAGGGTTGGCCAACCGCGACTAAAAGTATACCCCTTTAGTCGCGGTTGGCCAACCCAACCGCGACTAAAGGCCCCTGCCTATAAATTTAGCGCGCGGCCCTGGCACGTTTTTCACTTCTTCTTCCTCGCTGTCTCGAAACCGCCGACGCTCGATCGCCTCGCCGCCGCCGTCTGTCGGCTCGCCTCGCCACCGTCGTCTGTCGCCGCCTCGCCTCTTCTCGCCGTCGTCTGTCGCCGCCCGCACGCACCTCCCATACGTCGTCGTCTCTCTCGCCGCGCGCGCGCCGGCCGCCATGTTTCTTCCCCGCCGCCGCCAGACACCGCCCGTACGCTCCTCCCGCACGCGCCGCCAGACGCGCGCTCGCACGCGCGCCGGACGACGCGCGCGCCGTCCGCACGTACGGGCGAGGGCGCGCGCCGTCAGCGCCCTCGCCGCGCGTACGCGCCCGCACGCGGACGCCGCCCGCACACGCGACACCGCAGACGCCCCGACGCGCGAAGCACAGAGATGAGGGCCACAGAGAAAGGAGAGAGGGCCTGATTTTTTTTCTTTTTTTGTGTTTTTTTGTTCTTTTTAATTTTAACTAGTTAATTAGTTTAACAAAAACGGTAAATTAACAAAAAAAAGTAAAACTTGATAATTAACAAAAAAAAAGTAAAACTTGATGTGAGCTATATATATGTTAATTATAATTACGCTATTAACAAATAGCGGGAGAGAAAGAGAGGGAAAGGAGGGAACGCCACCGTCACCACCACCGCCCTTTCGCCACCGCCCTTTCGCCACGACCCGGCTCGAGGCGGCGAGAGGCCCTCGCCGCCCCCTCCGTATACGCGCGGGTTTTTTTTGTTTTTTTACGAGAGAGAGGATCGGCACCGCCATCGCCATCGTCATCGCTACCGCCCTTTCGCCACCGCCCTTTCGCCACCATCACCGGTATCTCGGTCACGCGGTCACTGCGAGGTGAGGTCGATCGTCCGCATATACACATCTAATACGCGTCCCCCCTCTCGCCTCCCTCGTCGCCCTCTCTCTTTATATGTAAAAGAGATGTGATAATGCTGGCATATACACAATTAATTAGTTTTTACTACATGTTTTCAGGAGTGACACATATGGCGGACGATAGAGCCGACCCGATTAGGGATAATTATAATGCGGAAGCCGAGGCGCATCTTTTCGGCATCATAAATGGCGACATTCTTTATGTGCCGGCCGTAGAAGATGAAGAAGAGGATATCTCTTCTTATGTGAACCTTGACGGCCGTGAAGATGAAGGTCGTCAGCGAGGTGATGACGAAGGAACGGGCATTGTTGATGGAGGTGAACCGTCGACAAACACCTCCGGCGATGTTGATAAGCAATTAGCAATCACCACCTCCGGCGAGGTATATATATACATTGAGTCTCTGGTGATACAAATTTACCGATTTCAATAAATATGTGTATTAACTCGACTCTCTTTCTTATTTTAGCCCTCGGCCCGGATCGTCGAAAAAATCGGTGAAGACAAAGCGTGGCAAAACCAAGACGCTGAAACAAGGAGTAATATATACCATTGATGTTATCAGTCCAAAAGGCAAGCCGCTGGAGCCCGAAGAGGCGTACACCAAGTTCATCAACCAATGCGGAGTCGTTGTTAGAGACAGCGTCCCGATCACCGTCCAGGAATGGCATGAGCCAGTGAAGGCACGTGTTGGTTCCAGTTTCGTCAGCAAGAAAGAAAAAGGAATGATGGAGAACGCTTATGGAGCATTTTGTTCTACCTCCGGAATACCGCAAAAAAGATGAATTCGGTAACGACGATCCGGAGGGACGTAAGAGGAGGAGGCTGGTCAAAGAGTTCGCTCTTCAGAAGATGGCCACAGCATTCCGGACATACAAGAAAAATTTAGCGGCTCAATATGTCGAGAAGGGGAAGACTCCGGATTTCACCGGACAGTATGAGAATCTGAAAGATGATTGGCCCGAATTTGTGAGGCAAAAGAAATCAGAGGATTTCAAGGCCATATCGGATAAAAATAAGGCAAATGCGGCTAAGAAGCAGTACAATCATATTATGGGGCCAGGAGGATACCGCCTTTCGGAGCCTAAGTGGCGAAGATGGAGGATGACCGAGGGCGCGAGGAATCCCTCTAGGTACCGAGGGATGGGACCCTAGGGCCAAAAGCTGGTGGTACGGGCATGGGGGAACGCTAGACCCGGTGACAGGGAGTGTACCCACCGAGACACAAAGTTTAAACCCACCCAAGCCCTTATTGACGCAATGAGGGATGCTCAAGCGGGGAAGATCAAGTTCAACAGAGAGAATGACCAGCTGACAAGAGCCCTCGGGAATCCTGAACACGGAGGACGTGTACGAGGCAAAGGCGTCATTTCGTGGGAAGAAGGGTTTTCCCAGGAAAATGACCCCTACAGTTACAGAAGCCGTAAGAGAAAGGCGGATCGGGAAAAAGATGAGCTGGCGCGGTTGGCATCGGAATTCAATGAGATGAAGAAAACCGTGGATGTACTAGTACAAGAAAGAGAGGCAGCTCGGACGCATGAAGATCATCCACCGGATGTCGGAAGCCAGCAGCGTGGCTTCCACGGAGGCCCCACCGGCTGGTGCACATGCACCGACGATCGAAATTATTGCACCGGAGCCTCCGGCGATCGAAATTACTGCACCGGTGCCTCCTCGCTACCCCGTGGACGATGTAAAGGAGATGAAAGAATGTCATAAGTATTATCCAATGGGGAACATGTCCATGAAGGTAGCCATCGGCAGTGCTTTAAACCTGGAGCACTCCACCACAACAAGCCCATTCAAGATGGCTATGCTCGTGTCACGGTGGAGGACATAGTAAAAGGGTTTGAGGACGTGGAGATTGACATTGCTACACCTGAAGGGGAGAGAAGACTTGGAGATGTCAAGCGCCATTTCATTCTATGGCAAAAGAAGTTTATCAAGTTTCCAGCGAGGCGCCAAGGCCAACAAGTCCACCCCACGGTGGTGGTGGCGGTGGCGGTGGTGGTGGTGGTGGTGCTTCACCTACACCTCCTTCACGTCGCCGACGCCGCCCCCAATTCACCTCCGCGGGTGCGCCCGCCGCCCCCCCGCCCCCGGGTGCGACGCGCCCCAATCCACCTCCGGCGAAGAAGCAGAAGCAGTCCCGGGCTATTAACCCGAACTTATGTACCTAAGACCACAAAGGTACAGAGCCATCATGAAGCCTCTCCCCACGAGGCCTTGGGAACGTAGTGCCGAGGAAGTCGACGCGGCCGCGGCTGCTCACCATGAGAAATGGAGGGCGGAATGCCAGGCGAGAAGAGAGCCCGAGCCCAAGCCAGATATTCGACAAGGAAAAGAAGTGGGCTAAGTCATTTTTGAGCACACCGTCCCAAGCCGCAAAGAATCTGCCTGACGACTATGCACGTGAACTTCGTAGGCAGGCACTCATGTTGAAGGAGAAGAAAGAGCTGGCGGAGAAGCAGGAGAAGAAAGCCTTGGAGGAGGCCGAGAAAGAATTAGCAAGTAAAAAAGCGGGAAACGAGTTGCCCAGCTCGGGGAACAAAGTAAACAATCGATCGCCCCGCTCATATTGAAAGCCGCCGGTCCGGATGCTGAACTAATGGACCCCACAATCATAGCAGCTGCGGCAGAACAGGGAATGACCATAACGGGTGCCAGAGAACAAGCGGCCCTGATCGGTATGACTCTTCGTGCACTGTTAGGCCTTGATGAGGCGCGTGAATGAGGTAGTAATTACATATGTGCCGAATGGGCCTCTCGTCGAGCCTGCGCAGGAAGAGGATCTACCTCCACAAATGAAAAGTCTGCTGAAATGGTACAAGGGTTACATAAAAAATAAAAACGCCAAAGAATATATTTATGCGGAAGTTAGACATGAGCATCACTTCAAACATTACTATGTAACAATTCATCTGAGTGAATTGTTCCAGCTTTTCAATCTGCGCGAGCTCGACAAATCTATCATCAGTTGCTACGTTCTGTAAGTGATTTATTTCTACCCCATCTCGTTCATATTGCCTGCACTATATATATATATATATATATATATATATATATATATATATATATATATATATATATATATATATATATATATATATATATATATATATTGTCCTAACTATATTGTTGTGTACGCTATTATGCAGAATGAAGATTAAGGAATGCAGAATAAGGAACATCCTTGATGTTGGGTTCATTGACCCACACATCGTTAATGGATATGTGTTAGAAAAACACCCCGCCGACGTGGAGCAAGACCTGTGGCGGTTTCTTACAAAGCAGGAACTCAAAAGTGATATTCTATTTCCTTACCATTTTGGGTGAGTGTTTCTGTCTTTAGCACACATTCTCTTTTGTTTACTCCATGCATGATATGTGGCTAATCGATGAGTTATGCATGACTGTGCATGTATCGTGTCCGCAGGTTCCACTGGATTCTGCTAGTAATTCAATTTCACACATCCACATGTCTCGTCCACGACTCTCTGACTCTGGATGCAAAGCTTTGGACCGACATGAGAAGAATGCTGCAGAAGTAATTATTTTCATTCATTTGCGCTCTATATCGATCGGCCTATTTCGTTCATTTCCTAATATCAAGTAACTAATAACTCTCTTGTTCATTTAATTTTCTTTGCCTCGTAGGGTTTGGAGACGGTTCGCAGATGAAAAGGTCGGTGAATTCAAAAAAGAGCTAGAATTTAAAAGGTCAGCGACTGGGGATATTCAGCCACCGGGGACCAATCTATGTGGATACTATGTTTGTGAGATGATCCGGAGATACACCTCTGAGCGGGTTCCGTGTGATAACAATGTCAAGAGGAATAACCTCCGGAAGATGCTTAGTCCAGAAGCTCGCTTCCGACCACTTCAAGAGGAACTAGCTGGATGGTTCGCGAGGGAAGTCGTCGATCCTAAAGGAGAACACTATGTAGAGGACGTAGAACTTCATATGCATTAAATTATGTATGGAAACTTGTTCAAAATTGTATATGGTCATCCGATGATATTGAATATATATTGTATATTCCTCTTGAATTCTTTTTGGTTCTAATTTCAAATTTGTTTGAAATTGTACATTCATATGCATGTATGTAGTACCGTAGAATATGTGAAACTACTTCAAAATTAAAATAAAATACAAAAGAAATAAAACAATACAAATTAAAAAGAAATCAGGTTTAGGGGGGGCTAAAACCCTAAACTGCGGAGGCTTAGTCGCGGTTGGCCAGAGAACCGCGACTAAAGGTCCTCCCGTCCGGCGCCCACGTGACTTTAGTCGCGGTTCGTAACCAACCGCGATCGGTGGGGGGGCTTTAGTCCCGCATGTTTAATACCGGTTGCACAACCGATATTAATGGACGTTACGAACCGTGACTATTGGCCCTTTTTCCACCAGTGTGTAAGTTGATGAGTTGCATCCCTCTTACATTTGATGTGTGAATTTGATCACCAATTGGCAAACGCGTCAGGTGAACGACCAAGCAGAGGATCAGGAATAACGCTGGCAAGGATCACTTCACCAGGTCAGCAGATCGGGCCGCGGCACGACGCGAACGGGCGAACAGTCTGGGTGTAATAGGAGATAGGTCGATTGGATTTTGTTTGCGTACCTAACTACTACTTGGCTCCCAATCTGTTTGTTTACGCTACATAACCGAGACCGGCTTTTGTGAACCTGGGTGTATGTGAACTCACTTTTTCAAAAGTGGGTTTGTGATGTCAAAACATGTTTCAAAAATCGAAACACAAAATGATTGCAAAGATGATCTCAAACATGTGCCCTGGACATTAGTTTCGTTCTGAAAAAACATTTTATTTTGCCTCGGCAAAAAAGTGAAATTTTACAGGGCTATATAAAGGTATATGTGACGTATTTTGTCTTTTTTAGATTCTGAAATAAAAAAAAGTGGTTTCTCTGCGAAAACTTTCTACACACACATGGAACATGCATACGTACCCCGATATTTTTATTTCAGAATTTTTTCACATTTCGAAAATGCATTTCCAACCTGGGTTCACGTGCACCCAGGTTCAACTGGGGCTTTCCCTACATAACCTGCTTTTTTTTTCTTGTGGAAGTGATCGTGGCGTATTGGGCCGCTCGGAGAGCTATACTTGCCAGCGTTCAGGGGCCTCAGAAGAAATAGTTTTCCCCTCAAACAAAAATGGAGAAATAGTACTAGGCTGCAAATATTCGGGGGCCTCAGGAAATCGGGGGCCATGTTCGAACACTCTCTTCAAACATGCGATGGGATTGGCTGTGACATTGTCTGACTGATTATCTATTAGTGCTTGTGCTCTTTTGTTGCCGACTGCAAGTTACTGATACCCTTTTACTCCTCTACTAGATCATTAAGGCGCGCTTTGCCGCGCCCGTCCATTATAAAGAAAAAATATGGTAATTTTTTAAGAGAAAAAAGAGCAAATTACAATGCCTAGATATAGGTGGTGGGGCATAAAAGATTTGAACGTGGAAAATACTTCATTGGTGGTGAAAAGAAAAAGTCAATATAAAAAAGACCAGAAATACATCACGTCTTATTACTGTTTTTTATCTGTGAGCATAGAAAATTCTTCCCTTTGTATACTTGTGTGTGAAAGTATTATGATTTCTTCACTGAATCAACTTGCATGTGCTTCCACTTTAACATGAATCAACTTGTCAAAAGACACATTGATAATTACGAAATTTTGAATATTTGTTTATGCATGTGTACATTTTTCATGGAAAGGCACAATATAATACATAAAATACACCTTAAGAATGTGGCAACTATCAAGTGATGATTGCTTCAAGTACTCCATATTCTTGCAGGTGCATTAGAGAGAGTAGTGAAAGAATATGTGCTTGTAGGTGTAGTACTGTATGTAATATTGTAATGACGTGAAGTACGTTGGACTGCTTGAAAACAAATCTTATATGTGAAAACGAGAGAGAAGCAACTTGATCATAAATCATAATCATCTAATAAATGAAACCTGGTGGACTACAAAAGTAGATTCCCCGTAGACTAAGAAGCTACAATGAGTTCAATGTTTTGTACATTCAAGATATAGTAATGATTACATACATTGAGAATGCCGTTGTAGAGGGGACACTTCAAAGTTTGGTCACCAAATATCTTTGTGTAAGTCAGCTTGCATGAGATCCAGAAACCCTGTGCAGATTCATAAGATAGAAGGCGTGCAATGGAAAAATTAAAATTATTCTGATAGAAATTTATGAGTTGGGGAGTGTAGGCAAATGGAATAGAGTACTGAATTTAGCATTTGAACATCAGTACAATCTGTAACTTGAAGTGAAACTCCATCTATAAATTTGGGTGCCGCTATGATAAGAACAATTGGAGGCAGACATAAGAAAACTTCGTTACAAGCCAGCTACTTGTTTTAAGTAATTTTTTTGCAGCACCGTCTACCTGCCAAATGGGTAATTATGACATCCTCATATGATGATCTAAATTCACATAATAAACAACCGTGTCAGTTCAAGTAGCAACATCAAATGCAAGGGAAGAATCCGATTCAAATATACAGCAGAAAACAAACAAAATATTAGAAAGAAGAGCATCTAAAATTAAGTCTAATGTTTTAGAAAGCTAGATTCAATATCTTGAGAAACAAAAAATGTAAGTATATTGCTGGGCTATTAATAGTTGCTGAAGCTAATTGAATTACTTTGTAGATGTGGAAAGTAATCTCTACTTATAGTACGCATTTAGATAAATCATTGATGGCATTTGTAAGCTAGAAAAAATATATTAGATAAAAAATGGTGATATAATCTTTTTTGGACAAAGCTATTATTCCAAGCAACATGACACGCTACTATATACTTGCATGCCAGCTAGCCTGCTACCTTGTACTGAGAACATTGCTACCATGAAGCATCTGCTCTAATAAAAAATAGCACACAACGCAAAGGAAATCGACAAAAGAAAAGCACAAGTTATCATCGTACGAGAAAATTGCGAATATATCCAAGGACATGGCAATTATTAACAATGTTCTAGCAATCAGAATTCATTACATCGTATATATAAATACATTGCAGTTGTTTTACATAATAATTATTTAATAATTAGCAATAGAAATTACTATGATATGATTTGCCTTATTTTGATTTGGTGATTTTGGTACCAGCTTAACTTGGTAAACAGAACCTGAGCTCTTCATGATTAACGTCTCACTGTTATCATTATATTAAACTTTCTCTTTAGCACATTGATCTCTTCCCCTGACAAGCAAGCAAAAAAATAAAAATAAACCACATGTTAACATCATTTGAGTACCTTCAAGGCTGCCATTGGTAATATTTAACTTCAGAAGCCCTGTAAAGAATAAAACAAATAAAACCAATATCCGGGAAACCATAACGCAAAAGGGAATGTAAAAGAAAAGAAAAAAAAGTTGTAAGAAATAAAGTGTGCACATGTTACTAATGGCAGCGCGTATGTTCTAGCTCTAACTTTCAAACATTATGTAATTTGTATCGCACCATTGTCATAGACCTACAATTTGAGCACTTTTTAGCTTGCAGTATCAACAATAGCAAAAGGAATGAAATGTAAACAGTCTATCCAAGGAAGTCTTTTTAAAATTAGTGTTAAATATGTAACCACAAACTTGTCTGAAAGCAGCAAACTGAATAAACATTACATTCCATACCACTGTAGCAAGTGCAACCACAAGTTAGTTTCAGGATGATCTTGTATACTACTATGCTAGTTACTTGGGCTTTCTTATATATGCACCCTTTATGTAGTTTATATGCCTCAAATGGATTACACATGAGAAGAAACTATGATTTTGAAAACATAAGCCGTGCTTTTCTACGTCCGTTCATTTTTGACAAAATGAGAGTACAAAAATTTAAGAGAAAACGACTGTACAAATAACTGTGAATTTTTTTGAAGTGCATTGCCCCAATTTGTAGCATTGACTAAAAAATATTCAGAATAACTCTTACAGAAAGGGCACTTCCAACATCTGTCAAATATCCTAGTGCAAGCTAGCTTGTAGGGAATTTACAAATCCTTTGAAGATCCATAAAACAAAAGGTTTATAAGAAAAAGAACATACATATATATGATCATGAGAGAGAAATACTCCATCTTATCCCTTTTAATACTAAATCCGAGTCAATTAAAAGGGATCGGGGGGAGTATGAGGTATAATGTGAAGTAGGCAAATGACATTGAATACTGGATTGAATATCTGAACAAATAAATATAACATCACAGACTCATACAAAAAATGATAACGAATAAGGACCTTATCTTGACGGCAGCAGTAAATCATTTGTTGTTTGCATAGTGAACCATATGTCCCTTTTCCATACAAAAGCTAAAACAATTATACATGCAAAAAAATGTGTTAGCATAAGAGAAGAACAATCAGTGCTCCATATTATCCTACTCCCTCCGATCCAAAATAATTATCATAGATTTAGGCAAAATGTTTGCCTAAAATCTGTCCAGATTCATTGAACCGGCAACAACTAATTTAATCAGAGCTAGTACAAGAACTTGACTTGTGCTACATAAACTGATAAAGTGAATTAATAAAGCATATTTTACCTCATCGCCCATCTTTTCCAGAGTTTTACACCTGCAGCTGTATCATTTTCTAAAGAGAAAGTGAACTTGGCGAATCCATATCATTTGGACTTCCTAGTCCCGAGATGCCAAATTACTACCACTGTACGACACATCCACCAGAAACTGAATACAAGGCATAAACACGGAGAAACTGATTTAGCAAATCTGACCAACAACAGCGTGTGGATAGAATCAATAGTTAAATTTGCTAGCTTCCGGTAGTAATAGAGGCATGGAGCAGCGCGTTGAGGCTAAAACGGAAGACTGATAAGGTTCAGATTGAGACCAAGTTGCAAGAGGGCAAACCAATTCAATTTCAAGTTTTCTTCTCGCTCTTCAGCACATACCACCATGCGCCATCATATGGAGCCACGGTTTTGCACCACTTGATTGTGACCGCTCGCACGCGCAGCCGCCATGGCGTCGCCATTGGAAGCTTTTCGCGCATTTTTTTCTGTGTGGAGCAGCAGGGTGCCGGCGCTACCACCACAAATCGAGGTTAAGTGCGCACAAGCATGCCCGATGAGTCTGTGCGCTGGACGGCTGCGGCGAGCGTGGGAAGGAGATGCGTCGCTCGCCGTCATCCGCGTGCAAGAGGAAGAGGAAGAGGAATAATTAAGAGAGGGTTGCGATGGGAATAGGGAGGAGGAAAGGCCAGA
Organism: Lolium multiflorum; assembly: GCA_030979885.1. Classification (NCBI taxonomy): domain Eukaryota; kingdom Viridiplantae; phylum Streptophyta; class Magnoliopsida; order Poales; family Poaceae; genus Lolium; species Lolium multiflorum. The sequence goes on along the minus strand of CM061751.1, from coordinate 89,903,474 downwards.
CGGAAGAAGTAAAGTAGCGAACGGGCCTCAGTACACATTATCGGCCCGATTAACCAGAGAACATCCAGCTCGGGCCGCGGAGTAGCAGCCCAGCAACGGTGAGTACTGTACGAATCGGTACCAGTGACTGTTCGGTATGATAAGAAAGATCTGGAGCGTACATACAGGGGATTGGACGGCTTAGAACGTCCGAGCGCTGTGGTGAGCTCCTGGTGGTTCCATTATACTGTTAACTAATATAAGGTTACTCTTAACCGTCGACTAAGTATGTCACATTTCTTTCTCCGGGATGCTCATTGCTTTGATATTTGTCTTCCTATCTCAGAGGATTTAATTAATGTGCTCAAGCGTGAGTTGCTACTTTTGTTGTTGCATTTTTTTTTTGGTTCCTGTTGTTTTGTTGGTCTAAATGTTTGCTGATAGGCTTGTGCTTTTTGCATCTTCTTGTCTTACGGTGCTTGTCAACACCCGGATTTTTAGTCCAGATGCCTATTATATTTATTCATCACAATCCCAGGAATATTATTGTTGCGAGACATAACAGTCGAATATCATAAGTCATCATTCATTACAAACCATACTTGTCTTACAAATTCAGATCACATGATCCATATTACACAAATAGTTGATCTATTGATCCATAAAAAGAAAACAGTTTAGGTGTAAAAGCTAAACCCAACCTGCGGCGGCTTTAGTCGCGCTGGTCAGAGAACCGCGACTAAAGGTCCTCCGCCCCGACTGTCGCTCGGCGCCCACGTGGACGGGCTTTAGTCGCGGTTCGTAACCAACCGCGACGGGGGGGGGGGCTTTAGTCCCGCATGTTTAATACCGGTTGCACAACCGATATTAATGGACGTTACGAACCGTGACTATTGGCCCTTTTTCCACCAGTGTGTAAGTTGATGAGTTGCATCCCTCTTACATTTGATGTGTGAATTTGATCACCAATTGGCAAACTCGTCAGGTGAACGACCAAGCAGAGGATCAGGAATAACGCTGGCAAGGATCACTTCACCAGGTCAGCAGATCGGGCCGCGGCACGACGCGAACGGGCGAACAGTCTGGGTGTAATAGGAGATAGGTCGATTGGATTTTGTTTGCGTACCTAACTACTACTTGGCTCCCAATCTGTTTGTTTACGCTACATGCCCTGCTTTTTTTTCTTGTGGAAGTGATCGTGGCGTATTGGGCCGCTCGGAGAGCTATACTTGCCAGCGTTCAGGGGCCTCAGAAGAAATAGTTTTCCCCTCAAACAAAAATGGAGAAATAGTACTAGGCTGCAAATATTCGGGGGCCTCAGGAAATCGGGGGCCATGTTCGAACACTCTCTTCAAACATGCGATGGGATTGGCTGTGACATTGTCTGACTGATTATCTATTAGTGCTTGTGCTCTTTTGTTGCCGACTGCAGTTACTGGTACCCTTTTACTCCTCTATATAAGGTTACTCTTAACCGTCGACTAAGTATGTCACATTTCTTTCTCCGGGATGCTCATTGCTTTGATATTTGTCTTCCTATCTCAGAGGATTTAATTAATGTGCTCAAGCGTGAGTTGCTACTTTTGTTGTTGCATTTTTTTTTGGTTCCTGTTGTTTTGTTGGTCTAAATGTTTGCTGATAGGCTTGTGCTTTTTGCATCTTCTTGTCTTACGGTGCTTGTCAACACCCGGATTTTTTAGTCCAGATGCCTATTATATTTATTCATCACAATCCCAGGAATATTGTTGTTGCGAGACATAACAGTCGAATATCATAAGTCATCATTCATTACAAACCATACTTGTCTTACAAATTCAGATCACATGATCCATATTACACAAATAGTTGATCTATTGATCAACCACACGTTCATAGCGGAAGCGTAAAAAGGGGACTCTAGTCCACGTGCCAACGCTTGACGTCGGAAGACTCCTAGTTGTCGTAGGCGTCCTGCTGGTCGTCACCTTGATAGTTTTGCTCCTCTTCATATTCTAGCCATCTGAATAGCCAGGGATACAGCCGTGAGTACTTGACGTACTCGCAAACTAATACTAGTGTAAGTGCTATCAATTCTAATAAGGGTGCTAAGCTCTAGTTTCTTTTGCATAAAGCCAATTTTAGTTCACAAGTATTTGATAAAGACTCTTTCAGGTGCTAACTAACTCAAGTGAGAACATTAGTGTCATTCCCACAACTCAGTTGTGATTCAATTCAATTCAGTTCAAATTCACCATTCACTTCATCTATATTTTCAAGAATCTAACACCGGAAACTGTATGGCCTTTCCAACCGTCCATAACCGTGGACACGGCTATTCGAATAGGTTTACACTCTGCAGAGGTTGCACACTTGTGCCACAACATTTGATTTCATCCGTCGGGATAACCCCGAATCATCGTAACTCAGTACGCGGATCATCAACCATAACCTTTCATTTACAAACCCTAGTATAGGCACCTCTCCCCATGAGCTTGGCCCCGAAGGCCAATCACAACTGGGAACTGCACAGTTTGGCCGATAATTCACCTCATTTCACATCATTTCGATACCACGGAGGCAGCCTCGGCATAACCCCTATGATGCTTGTTTAGAGGGAACCCATACTAAGATGTATAAATTTCCAGTTAAGCCCCCATAATCAGGTATTGTGGGGGTACTCAAAAATTGGAAAGGTATCGCATCCAAACTAATATCAGTTTTAGTCAAAATTCACCATATCATTCAAGTCATATTCACCTTCAAAATTCTTGCAATGGAATGACTCATCATTCCAAAGCTTTTCAAATTCATTTCAAATCACATGTTCCCATCTAGAGTAGTCAATTTTAGTTGTTAGCACTAGCACTAATCATGAGGGGTGCTATCTTGCTTGGCCATCCTTGAGGCTAACTTTACTACTCTAGTAACACACTAAACTTAGACCAAAGTTAACTATAAAAGTAACTTCTTTAATAAACCAAGTAAAAACTTGTAAGGTAAAAACTTGGGATGGGATCATTGTAAGTAAGGTAAGACTAATGGTGCCTTGCCCCAAGGGGCTTTGCACTTGCAAAAATATTAGCTTGCCTTGAGTGGGGTAGTGATCAAAGTTCTCCTCCTCCTCTTCTTGGTAGAAGCCTTCCTCCTCTTGGTATTCTCCGGTACTAGCGTCTAAATTCGAATACGAGATACAATCACTCAACAAGGTTCAAGAGCTATACTAAGCACACCATGGCTTCACACAAACTATTCTAATGACACACATAACATAATAATTGCATTTGGTTTTCTTTCTTTAAGAAAAATAATTTCCTATCATTACATATGTAAATGATAGTTTCCATTTAGTTCTTTGAGGAAATAATTTCCTCTCATTGAATCTTCTTGAGATTTAATTTCCTCCAACGATCATGTATGAATCCAGGTTGACCAAGGTCAACCATTCATCATCATCATTTGGGGAAAATAATTTAAATGAGGTAGAATACCTCATACCATTTAACAATACTAATTTTGATTTAATATCACCAAGTAATTTCATGTGAGAGTATTTAGACCAGGATCACAACTTCATATGAAAGTACTTGGGATAAGATTTAAATGAATCAAAACACTTCATATGATTTACATAATAGTTTTGGACAATATCATTTGACTAAAATAGCCATATAGTCCTTTATTTAAACTAGGCCATGATCACTCAAAGTAACCATACCATATTTTTGCAGAAACAATTAGTGTAAGTGAAATGTGAGCTATGAGAGTTGAAATCAACTTAATATCACTTTTGGTTGATTTTTAATAATTATTTGAATGTGCAAAAGTCCCTGCCTTATCCTTTTTTTCACATTATTTCTACAATGAATCTCATAGTTAGACCAGTGGGATTGTGTAGATCTTTTTCTTAGCTTTCCAACAATATAAAATTTGCCAAATTTGGTTAAGCCAATTTGAATCTATTCAATTTTGAACACAGAATAAGTATTGAATTTGATTTAAACAATTTCACATTTGAATTTGGAAACGGGCCGGCGGGAAACTAAACGGGCCCAAAACATTTAAACGGACAAGGTCCAGCCCACCACGCGTCCACGCACGCGTGGGCTGTCTGACGGTGGGCTCCACCTGTCAGCGACTGTTTAACACCGAAACGTTACGGGGTGTGTGGAGCGTTGGATTAGATGGCGATCTAACGGCTCTGGGTCGTCGTCGTCGCCGGCGAGAATAGGCTACTGGCACGGCGGCGCAAGGGGGTCAGAGAGCTCACCGTGGCTCCAGCGACGGTGGGCAGTGTGCTCGACGAAGTGGTGGACGACGGTGATGCTCCTGGTACCGGCGGCTTGTCCTGGGGCGGCGATGTTCCGCGGGGGCGTGCGGCAGTGAGGCTTCGATTGGCGAGCTTAGGCGACTAATCGAAGCAGTGAGGTGGTCGAGGAGCTCGAGGGAGAAGAGGGGAGTGATGTGGTGTGCTTAGATCGACGAATGGAGGCCTCTATTTATAGGCGCGGAATTGGCCGTGGGAGCTGCGGCGAACTCGACCACGGCGCGGCTTCTCCGGCGATCTATCGAGCTAGGCGAGGGCGTGGTGGTGTTCAGGACGTCATGGCGGTCCTCTGGGTGGCGACAGCTAGGGTAGGCGGTGCCTAATTTGGTCGGGGTGCTGCGAGTATTCGCGCGGCAGTGGCGGGGTTTGCTCATTGTCTCCGGCGGTGGCGGGCACGGGTTGGTGTCGCAATGTTGTCTGGCGGTGTCATGTTGGCGTGGTGAAGCTCAACGCGAAGAGAGAGGGGCCAGGGGATGCGCGAGGTGGCCAGGCGGCGCGTGTCCAGTGCGCGTCTGCGGCGTGCACGCGCGACGCCATCGGCATGGCTGGCCACCCTGGGCGCGCGTCGTCCGGCGACTGTCGGCTTCCTCCTCGATAATGGCGTGGCGGGCTGTAGGTGAGCGAGGTAGAGCTCCAGGGCATGGTGTACAGGGCTGGTGAGGGAAAGAGAAGAGGGGTGGTGTCCATGTGGAACATGGCCGGCATGGCCATGTCCATGCCATGTCTAGCTCCTCTCTAGGGTTCCTATGCTTGGTGTTGGTGGAGAAGGGACCAAGGGACAGGTAGGAAGCAAGTGGGGCAGTTAGGGTTAGGCAAACACTATTTAGAATAGTGTTTGAGATTTGATCTATTTTTCAAATTTCAAATTCTTGCCAAATTTGTTCTATGTTGTGTTCTTCCAAAAATTTAAAATGGGTGGTTTGGATTGGTGGCAAATGATCAGAGACACTCAAAGGTGGTGGTGGAATTTTAAAAATAAAAGAATTGCAAAACTTGCAAAATGGAGAATGTTGAATCTGTTAAAAAGGCTCAACTTTGCATGAGCATAGTTTTTGATCCAGGATGAATTTGATATGGTGGTCTTTACAAAAGTTGTTCACTTTTATGTGTACTTGGATGAGGTGCAAAGAATTGGATTTGTTTGGTTTGAAAATCTTGAAATCCAGGGGCTCAAAGTAGTGACCAGATTGTAATTGGCAGAATTGACCATTATTACATGTGATCATATTTTGAGTTTAAATTTGATTTGATTTGAGTTTATTTGCTCCCAAAAGTGGTAATAAGTGGTTAGTAACATATTACAACTAATGGTGAAAGTCAATTTGGTCTAGGATAAAGATTTTTTTTAAAAAATGGCATAAACCATATGTGAGGGTTTTAAGGATTTCCAATTCATTTCTTTTTCTTTGATTTTTATTTTGTGATCCTTTCTTGATCCACTTAGGGTTTTAGGGTTTAGCACATAAGCACAATAACAATCATCATGGCATATCACTCAAAAATGCACAAGTCCTATGCATAGCACTATATGCAGATAAAAGTTTTTGTTGGTTCCAAATTTTGGATACTTGAAATTATTCTTCTTCCTTTATTTGAAATTTGGGATGTTACAAATCCTTCCCCCTTACAAAAGATCTCGTCCCGAGATCTTAAAGAAAATTAGGTACTAAAGAGATCTGGGTACTCCTTCTTCATATAGTCTTCTCGTTCCCAAGTGGCTTCGTCTTCGGTATGGTTGCTCCATTGTATCTTCAGAAATTTTATACTCCGGGTGCGGGTGGTTCTGAAAGCTTCTTCCAGGATGCGAATCGGCACTTCGCGGTACGTCAAGTCCTTGTTGATATCCACCGATCTGTGATCGATGTTCTTGAACACTTCGGTCTTCTCGGGGACTTCTAGACACTTCCGGAGGAGTGAGATGTGAAACACGTCGTGTACAGCCGACATTTCTTCTGGTAACTCTAGTTGATAAGATACTTCGCCTCGGCGACTCAGAACTTTGAAGGGTCCAACATATCGGGGTGCAAGCTTTCCTTTCAAGTTGCATTCCTTTCAGGGGGGATACTTTGAGATAGACAAAATCTCCGATCTCGAAGGTCATCTCTGCCTCTTGTCGGCGTAACTCTTTTGTCTTGATTGTGCCATCTTGAGGTATTCGCGGATCTTGTGCACTCTTCTGCTTCACGAAGAACATCTGGTCCAAAGACTTGGCCTCTCCGACTTTTCAGAGGGGTACGGCATTTCCTTCCGTACAGTGTTTTCAAAGGGGGCCATCCGTAGCCGGCCCGGTAGCCGTTGTTGTAAGAGAATTTGCGTAAGGCAGACAGCCTTCCCACTTGGATCCATATTCCAAGACACATGCTCTCAACATGTCTTCAAGTATCTGGTTGACTCTCTTCGTCTGTCCATCGGTCCATGGATGATAGGTCATGGCTGAAATTCAGCCGGTTCCTAGTCCTTCGTGCACTTTCTGCCAGAATCTTGAGGTGAATTGGGATCCTCTATCTGACACAATTGACTTCGAGGTTCCGTGCAGGGCGACTATTCTGGAGATGTACAACTCAGCTAACTTTGGGCCTTGGTATTTGGTCTTGACGGGGATGAAATGGGCTACCTTGGTTAATCTATCAACAACTAACCAGATTGAATCATTTCCTTTGCTGGATTTGGGCAAACCAGTGATAAAGTCCATTCCTACCGAGTCCCACTTCCATTCTGGAATCTGCAGTGGCTGCAGCAGTCCTGCGGGTCGCTGATGTTCCGCCTTGACTCGTTGACAGATGTCACACTTGGCGATGTAGCTACCAATTTCTCTCTTCATTCCATGCCACCAGAATTGTTCCTTCAAGTCTTGATACATCTTGGTACCGCCAGGATGAATTGAGTAAAGGATGTCATGGGCTTCTTTCAGGATGACTTGCTTCAACTCTGAGTCTGATGGCACACAAAGGCGTCCTTTATACCAAAGAACTCCGGCTTCGTCTACGGTGAATCCAGGTGCTTTACCTGCGGCTATCTGGTTCTTGATTCCGTCGATGCTAGCGTTGCCTTTCTGGGCCTCTTTGATCTGGCTAATCAAGGTGGGTTGAAGCTCTATGCTGGCTAGGAATCCTTCACTAACAAGTTCAAGTCTAAACTGTTCAAACTCATGAAACAAATGGGTTGCTCGATTGCGATCATGGAGTTCAACTGACACGGCAGTCGACTCAGGGCATCCGCTACCACATTGGCCTTGCCGGGGTGGTAGTGAATTTCCATGTCGTAATTCTTAATCAATTCTATCCATCTACGCTGCCTCATATTCAGCTCCTTCTGGGTGAAGATATATTTCAGGCTCTTGTGGTCGGAGTAGATCTCGCATCGATTACCCATGAGGTAATGATGCCAAACTTTCAGGGCTAAGACTACAGCTGCAAGCTCTAAGTCATGGGTTGGATAATTCTGCTCATGTTGCTTCAGTTGTCTCGACAGTATGATATCACTTTGCCTTCTTGCATCGCACACATCCAAGACCAATCTTGGAAGCGTCGCAATAGACGTCAAAGGGCTTGGTGATGTCCGCATGATCGAATTGGGGCCGAGGTCGGGCCTACTCTTGAGCTGCTGGAAACTCTCTTCACATTTATCGGTCCATTCAAACTTCTTGTCCTTCTTCAATAGTTGGGTCATTGGTCGAGCGATGCTCGAAAAGCCTTCTACAAATCTGCGGTAATATCCGGCTAATCCAAGAAAAGCGCACCCCTGGCCCGAGTGGCCGGGGCTTGCCATTCGTAAAAGTTCGATTGGCGGATCTACGGCAATTCCTCCCGCAGACAAGATATGTCCCAGGAATCCTACTTCTTTCAGCCAAAACTCACATTTGCTGAACTTGGCATACAACTGGTGGTGTCTAAGGGTTTCTAGGACAATCTCCAAATGTTGTTCATGTTCTTCTTCGGATTTGGAGTAGATAAGGATGTCATCGATGAAGACCACGACAAACTTGTCCAAAAAGTTCATGAAGATCTTATTCATGAGGTTCATGAAGTAAGCTGGGGCATTGGTTAATCCAAATGACATGACATTGTACTCATACAACCCATATCCGGTGGTAAAGGCGCTTTTGGGATATCACAGACCAATCTTTCACTGATGATAACCAATTCTAAGATCAATCTTAGAAAACACTTTGGCACCGGTCAACTGATCAAACATGTCTTCTATCTTGGGTAGGGGGTACTTTGTTTTTGATGGTGAAATCGTTAAGCTTACGGTAATCCGTACATAAGCGAGTGGCACCATCCTTCTTGTCCACAAACAAAACAGGTCCAGGGTGAGGCACTTGGTTGAATCAAACCTTTGGCTAACATATCATCAAGTTGCTTCTTCAGCTCCACAAGCTCTGTTGGGTTCATGCTATAGGCTCTCTAGGCTATAGGTCCAGTTCTGGGGGTTATATCGATGATGAACTCGATATCCCGATCAGGGGGCATACCGGGTAGATCATCCGGAAACACATCGTGGTATCGACAAACGACCCTGATCTGATCCAGAGTTGGCTTGGCTACACTTTGCTGCAGGTAAACTGCAGCCTTTCAGATACATGTTCTACTAGGATACCGGTGCTACTAGTCATGGTGATGGCTTTCTTAGCACAATCAATCAGTCCATGGTGTTTTGACATCCAGTCCATTCCTAGTACTACTTCCAAACCTTTGGTTCCCGAATAATCAGATTGGCATAAAATCTACTTCATGGATTCTGATGGGTACATCTTTGCAAAATTTTCTAGCTTTGGTGGTTGACCCAGGTATTTGAACTATCATAACATGCTTCAAACTGATGGGTTGGATTTTACTTGTGCATGCAAAGTCTTCAGTGACAAATGAATGCGATGCTCCGGAATCAAACAACACTCGTGTGTACGGAGTTAACAGAAAACATACCCAGACAACATCTAGTGCTTCCTGGGCTTCTTCGGCGTCATGTGGAAGAGACGGCCATTGCGGTTATTGGGGTTGTTGGGGCGAACTTTCTGCCGGTGGAGATGCGGCGTTGCTGCTGAGCAGGTGCAGCGGTGTTGGCGGCATTCTTGGCTAACCTCTTGGGGCACTCGTTGGAGTAGTGTCCCACCACTCCACACTCATAACAAGTGATCGTGGCCTTGTCCTTGGGGGCGACGGGGATGGCGTTGCTTCCGGTTCTTGGAGCAGTGTTGGTGTTGTTGTTGTTGTTGTTGTTGTTGTTGGGGTTTCTGGGCGGAGCGCGGTTGAAGTTGTTGTTGTTGTTGTAGTTGCTGTTATTGTTGTGGTGGCTGTTGTGAAGTGTATATGTGGATTGCCTAGCCCTTTCCATCAGTTCGGACTTTTGGTTGAAGTGGCTAGTGCATGAAGCTTAACATGGTATTAGAGCCCCAGGTCTCGAGTTCAAATCCTGGTTTTCGCAATTAAGCCTAAAAATTGTTGTTGCCCCCTCTTTAGCCACCGCTGATGCCTTGTTTCGGTGTGCTCTTCTTCTTTCACATGTTGACTTTCTCTTCTCCCGTCACACGCGGGGGTGTTGTGAAGTGTATATGTGGATTGCCTAGCCCTTTCCATCAGTTCGGACTTTTGGTTGAAGTGGCTAGTGCATGAAGCTTCAAAGGCCTCCCCGGCCTGAGTTTCCTCCACCCGGTCTCCGATAACCCGGCGTGAAGTCTCGCATTTGGGGCTTGTTGTTTTTTCCGGGGCAAACCTCCGCTTGAGCTAGGCGATACTGGGTACGTGGCCTACTCTGGTGCATCATGCGGTGTTTGCGATTCTCGTTGGCTTGGTTGAGCTTGCCTTCCATCTGGATGGCCGAATCCACTAAGGCTTCAAGGTTGGCGAAGGGGATGTTGACGAGCATACCGCATCTCACATGTGCCATTCAGAATCTCTCCGCCACTTCTGGTGTCGGTCTCTGCCGGGGCGTACCTGACAAGGTAAGGAACCTGTCGCGGTATTCTACCACCGTCATCCGTCCTTGCTTGAGTTCACGGAACTCGTCCCTCATCTTCTTGATGAGACCCGGGGCACATGGTACTTGCTGAACTTGAGCTTGAAGTCCGCCCAAGTCATGACTTGACCTGCGTTCATGGCACGGGTGCTGGTCCACTGTGCTCGGGCTGGTCCGGCAAGGTAATGGGTTGCAAACAGGACCTTCTCGGCGGCTTCCACTCCGGCTACTTCCAAGTTGTTCTCCATAGTCTGGAGCCAGTCGTCGGCGTCGAGGGGTTCTTCGGTCTTGCTAAACACCGGAGGGTTGGTGTTCTGGAAGTTCTTGAGCTTTGATCCGGGGTGGTCATGATTTCCATGGCCTTGGTTGGCAAGGTTTTGCAGTGCGGCTATGTTGGCTTGGCGTTCAGCTCTGTCAGCCATCAAAGTCTGCAACAGTTGCATCATGGCATCGTTGTTGTTGCGATTGGGAGGGGCCATCTGAACATAGAGAAGATCATGAGATAAGAGGGAACTTTCTATGGTTTATTTTGAGTAAGTTCATAAATTTAAAACTTGAATTCTTTTGATGACAAACACAAACATTCATTCATTCATTCAACATCACACATTACAAACTAACACTTCCCATGGTTTTAAGAACCATTCTCTCATGCTACGATACAATGGACGGGATACAACTCACACCTACATAAGTGATCAAGTGCAACTACTCCTCGTCATTAACATCGATCGGGACGAAGTCATCGGCTCCGGCCTCCAGGAACTCGTAGTCCTCCTCCTCGGTGAACTCGTCCTCCTCAAAGTCGTCGTCGTCGCTCAGGAAGGCTCCTCCTCCCTGAAGGTCTTCACCTCCATCATCTTCCTCCATCTCTCTCAGCTGGTCCTCCTGGGCCTTGACAGTGGCCTCCAAGGATTCTATCTTGGCGCGGAGGCGCATGATAGTAGCGTCCTTCTTGGCACGCTGCTGGCGGAGTGTCTTGCGGTCGCGGGCAAGCAGCTTGATCGCCTCACCCTGCTCGGTGATGTGAGCGTGGGTCTGGTTGGCGTACGCGCGGGAGGCATCCAGATCCTTCTAAGTCTGGTACAGCATGAAGTCGAGGTACTCAGCATGGTGCCTCAGCTCAGGGTGGGGCTGCAGCTCCATGGGCACTCCCATAGAATCACGCCTCACGAGATGCGTGAAGTGGGATGCGAGTATGCGCACCACGTTCTGTCCGCACAGACGGGCGTGTGCTTCCTGAAGAGCACGCACAAGTCCGTCCAGCCAGTTGCTTTCTCGGAAGGAGAAGAGGATCCTCTCCGAGGTAGGAGGCTCCATCTTGCCCCTCAAGTCAGCGATGATGATCCACTGCAACCCTCCTCCGGCCTGGTCGTTCACCTCGATTCCGTGGAACTTGGGGTGAGGGCGTCCAAGAAAGTCCGAGAGTGCGTTGAGGTCGTGCTCAAAGATCAAGCTCCCTCCATTCCCAAGCTGGTAGAACTTGGTGTTGATGGGTTCATTCGGCTCCATCTGAAAGCGAAATGGATAAGTAAGTTAGAGAAGTGCAACAAGTGTGTAAAATTTTTAGGTAGATTCATAAGGAAGAGCATGATTCATCAATTTGAAAAGATCTCAAAGACAAGAGTGTGAGTAAATTTTTCATAAATATTCCCTTCATTTTGTTTCGAAACTAAGTTTTTCTGAACGTCCATTCTAACTAGGGTCTTCTAAGGTCAAACAATGGCTCTGATACCAACTTGTCAACACCCGGATTTTTAAGTCCGTATGCCTATTATGCCATTCATCGCAATCCCAGGAATATTGTTGTTGCGAGACATAACAGTCGAATATCATAAGTCATCATTCATTACAAACCATACTTGTCTTACAAATTCAGATCACATGATCCATATTACACAAATAGTTGATCTATTGATCAACGCACACAGTTCATAGCGGAAGCGTAAAAAAAGGGGACTCTCTAGTCCACAAGCCAACGCTTGACGTCGGAAGACTCCTAGTTGTCGTATGTGTCCTACTGGTCGTCACCTTGGTAGTTTTGCTCCTCTTCATATTCTGGCCATTTGAATATCCAGGGACACAGCCGTGAGTACTTGACATACTCGCAAACTAATACTAGTGTAAGTGCCATCAATTCTAATAAGGGGTGCTAAGCTCTAGTTTCTTTTGCATAAAGCCAATTTTAGTTCACAAGTATTTTATAAAGACTCTTTCAGGTGCTAACTAACTCAAGTGGGAACATTAGTGTCATTCCCACAACTCAGTTGTGATTCAATTCAATTCAGTTCAAATTCACCATTCACTTCATCTATATTTTCAAGAATCTGACACCGAAACCGTATGGCCTTTCCAACTGTCCGTAACCGTGGACACGGCTATTCGAATAGGTTTACACTCGCAGAGGTTGCACACTTGTGCCACAACATTTGATTTCATCCGTCGGATAACCCCGAATCATCGTAACTCAAGTACGCGGATCATCAACCATAACCTTTCACTTACAAACCCTAGTATAGGCACCTCTCCCCATGAGCTTGGCCTCCCAATGAAGACCAACTATCAACTCGGGAACTGCACAGGCTTGGCCATACAATTCACCTCATTTCACATCATTTCTGATACCGCAGAGGCAGCCTCGGCAAAACCCCTATGATGCTTTTTTAGAGGGAACTCATACTAAGATGTATAAATTTCCAGTTAAGCCCTACCCGTAATCAGGTATTGTGGGGGTACTCAAAAATTGGAAAGGTATCGCATCCAAACCAATATCAGTTTTAGTCAAAATTCACCATATCATTCAAGTCATATTCACCTTCAAAATTCTTGCAATGGAATGACTCATCAATCCAAAGCTTTTCAAATTCATTTCAAATCACATGTTCCCATCTAGAGTAGTCAATTTTAGTTGTTAGCACTAGCACTAATCATGAGGGGTGCTATCTTGCTTGGCCATCCTTGAGGCTAACTTTGCTACTCTAGTATTACTCTAAACTTAGACCAAAGTTAACTATAAAAGTAACTTCTTTAATAAACCAAGTAAAAAACTTGTAAGGTAAAAACTTGGGATGGGATCATTGTAAGTAAGGTAAGACTAATAGTGCCTTGCCCCAAGGGGCTTTGCACTTGCAAGAATAGTAGCTTGCCTTGAGTGGGGTAGTGATCAAAGTTCTCCTCCTCCTCTTCTTGGTAGAAGCCTTCCTCCTCTTGGTATTCTCCGGTACTAGCGTCTAAATTCGAATACGAGATACAATCACTCAACAAGGTTCAAGAGCTATACTAAGCACACCATGGATTCACACAAACTATTCTAATGACACACATAACATAATAATTGCATTTGGTTTTCTTTCTTTAAGAAAAATAATTTCCTCTCATTACATATGTAAATGATAGTTTCCATTTAGTTCTTTGAGGAAATAATTTCCTCTCATTGAATCTTCTTAAGATTTAATTTCCTCCAACAATCATGTATGAATCCAGGTTGACCAAGGTCAACCATTCATCATCATCATTTGGGGAAAATAATTTAAATGAGGTAGAATACCTCATACCATTTAACAATACTAATTTTGATTTAATATCACCAAGTAATTTCATGTGAGAGTATTTAGACCAGGGTCACAACTTCATATTAAAGTACTTGGGACAAGATTTAAATGAAGCAAAACACTTCATATGATTTACATAATAGTTTTGGACAATATCATTTGACTAAAATAGCCATATAGTCCTTTATCTAAACTAGGCCATGATCACTCAAAGTAACCACACCATATTTTTGCGGAAACAATTAGTGTAAGTGAAATGTGAGCTATGAGAGTTGAAATCAACTTAATATCACTTTTGGTTGATTTTTAATAATTATTTGAATGTGCAAAAGTCCCTGCCATACCGTTTTTGTCACATTATTTCTACAATGAATCTCACAGTGAGACCAGTGGGATTGTGTAGATCTTTGTCTTAGCTTTCCAACAATATAAAATTTGCCAAATTTGGTTAAGCCAATTTGAATCTATTCAATTTTGAACACAGGGTCAGTATTGAATTTGATTTAAACAATTTCACATTTTAATTTGGAAACGGGCCGGCGGGAAACTAAACGGGCCCAAAACATTTAAATAGACATGGTCCAGCCCACCACGCGTCCACGCACGCGTGGGCTGTCTGACAGTGGGCTCCACCTGTCAGCGACTGTTTAACACCGAAACGGTACGGGGCGTGTGGAGCGTTGGATTAGATGGCGATCTACCGGCTCTGGGTCATCGTCGTCGCCGGCGAGAATAGGCTTTTGGCACGGCGGCGCAACGGGGTCGGAGAGGTCACCGTGGCTCCAGCGACGGTGGCCAGTGTGCTCGACGAAGTGGTGGACGACGGTGATGCTCCTGGTACCGGCGGCTTGTCCTGGGGCGGCTCCAATCGGCGGCGATGTTCCACGGCGGCGTGCGGCAGTGAGGCTTCGATTGGCGAGCTACGGCGACTAATCGAAGCAGTGAGGTGGTCGAGGATCTCGAGGGAGAAGAGGGGAGTGATGCGGTGTGCTTAGATCGACGAATGGAGGCCTCTATTTATAGGCGCGAAATTGACCGTGGGTGCTGCGGCGAACTCGACCACGGCGCGGCTTCTCCGGCGATCTATCGAGCTAGGCGAGGGCGCGGCGGTGTTCAGGACGTCATGGCGGTCCTCTGGGTGGCGACAGCTAGGGTAGGCGGTGCCTAATTTGGTCGGGGTGCTGCGAGCATTCGCGCGGCAGTGGCGGGGTTTGCTCATCGTCTCCGGCGGCGGCGGGCACGGGTTGGTGTCGCGATGTTGTATGGCGGTGTCGTGTTGGCGTGGTGAAGCTCAACGCAAAGAGAGAGGGACCAGGGGATGCGCGAGGTGGCCAGGCGGCGCGTGTCCAGTGCGCGTCTGCGGCGTGCACGCGCGACGCCATCGGCATGGCTGGCCACCCTGGGCGTGCGTCGTCCGGCGACTGTCGGCTTCCTCCTCGACAATGGATGGCGTAGGCAGGTGTAGGTGAGCGAGGTGGAGCTCTAGGGCATGGTGGATAGGGCTGGTGAGGGAAGGAGAAGAGGGGTGGTGTCCATGTGGAACATGGCCGGTGATGACCCACAAGTATAGGGGATCGCAACCGTCTTCACGGGAAGTAAAACCCAATTTATTGATTCGACACAAGGGGAGCCAAAGAATATTTGTAAGCCTTAACAGCGGAGGCCTCTATTCAGCTGCACCTGGAAACAGACCAATCTCATGTGTGCTGATATTTCACTACTGCTACAGCTATAAAACTGTTACTACTGATAAACTCTTGAGGACCGCCATGACGTCCTGAACAATCTTATACTATTACATGACCAATCTCATCCAATCCCTACCATCCCCTTCAGCCTACAGCGGGGGAATTACTCACACATGGATGGGGGAAACATGGCTGGTCGATGGAGAGGCATCTGGTGATGATGGCGATGATCTCCTCCAATTCCCCATCCCGACGGAGTGCCGAACGGAGTTTCTCCTGAGACGGAGTTTCGCGATGGCGGCGGTGTTCCTGATGGCTTCTCGGCGATTTCGACTCTCCCCGTGCGTCTTAGGTCGAAACCCTTTTAAGTAGTCCAGAGGGGACTGGGCTGCCCGAGGCGCCGCCACCATAGGCCGGCGCGCCTGGGGCCTCGCTCGCGCCGCCCGGTGGTGTGGCCGCCGTGGCCCCCCTCCTTCTTGTCTTCTGGCTCCGTCCCTCTTTTATAAAAATAGGCCCATTGACATTAATTCCGGGGATTTTCCTGAAAGTTGAGTTTCTGCAAAAAAAAAAGACACCAGGGCAATTCTGCTGAAAACATCGTTAGTCCGTGTTAGTTGTATCCAAAATACACAAATTAGAGGCAAAACAATAGCAAAAGTGTTCGGGAAAGTAGATACGTTTTGGACGTATCAACTCCCCCCAAGCTTAGCTTATTTCTTGTCCTCAAGCAATTCAGTTAACAACTGAGTGCGATAAAAGAACTTTCACGAACACATTTGTTCATATGATGTAAATATTCTCATGATATGGACAAGTACTTAGGCAATTCATAATAAGATACATGCAAATAAAATCATCTAATAGCTATGTCAATCATGGAAAAGGTACCAACAAATTAATAATAAGCATCATGAATCATGTCTATCACCAGGATTGCAATGTTCATAAAAGGATATGATAAAGTGGTATCTCGCTTGCCTATTTGTACAGCAAAACATAAATGCCCGGGCACCTTTGAAGTTCATGGAAGACTGAAGTAGAGATTATCAAAGATAAAAGCATCAAAGTTATACCACAGCTTAATCATATTTTGGGACAAGCATATTATACTAAAAACACTTGTGCTCTCAAGAAAGTGCTCAAAGAAAGGATGGTGACTCAATGTAAAAGTAAAAGATTGACCCTTTCAAGGAGAGCTGGGATTAACATGCGCTAGAGCTTTTCATTTTTAAAACAGGAGCAAAATTATTTTGAGAGGTGTTTGTTGTTGTCAACGAATGGTAGTGGGCACCTAACTACCTCACCAACCACTTTCAAGAGCGGTCCTATGAAGGACGTTATCTTTACCAAGAAGGTAAATCATCCCTCTTCTCTTTGGTTACACACGTATTTTAGTTTTATTATGGATGACACTCCCCCCAGCCTTTGCTTACACAAGCCATGGCTAACCGAATCCTCGGGTGCCTTCCAACATTCTCATACCATGGAGGAGTGTCTATTTTCAAATTAAGTTGCTTACTGATGAATCAGGGCAAAACATGTGAAGAGAATTATCAATGAAAGTTAATTAATTGGGGAACCCCGTTGCCAGCTCTTTTTGCAAAATTATTGGATAAGTGGATGTGCCACTAGTCCATTATGAAAGTCTCGTCAAGAGTAAATGACAAGGTTGAAAGATAAACACCACATACTTCCTCATGAGCTATAAAACATCAACACAAATTAGAAGTATTTTGAAGGTTTAAAGGTAGCACATGAGAATTTACTTGGAATGGTTTGAAATGCCATACATAGGTATTTATGGTGGACACTTTGGAATAACTTGGTTTTCATGGGTTTGGACGAGCAGCGTTCCCGCTCAGGACAAGTGAAGGCTAGCAATAGACCGGAAGCGACAATCAAGAGAGCAAAAGAACTGTCATAATCATGCTTGCAAAATAAATTAACTGAGGCATAAAAGTGATACAAGAACTCTGAAGCAAATAAATCATCGAGGCTTAATTTACTTTTGTTCAGTCATATGCATGCGTGAGCATGTGCCAAGTCGATTCAAGTGAATTATTCAGAGGAGGATACCACAATGTCATACCTATTTATGAATAAAACAATGCAAGCAAATATCTATGACATGCTACTCATATTAATAAACTTGGAGCTAATCATGAGAGATCATGAACTACTAGACTTTCTAAATGACACATACCTCACATGAACCAACTAAGCATGCTCACATGGATGAGTATATGTACAAAAATGAAAACAAATAGAGTTCATACCAGCCTCTCACCACAGTGATTGTCGTAGATCGTCATTATTGCCTTTCACTTGTGTAGCTTGAATAATATGAAATGAAAACCAAGCTCCAGCCACCGGAGACCATTGAACTCCATAATGAACTTTACTAAACCAAAGAAGAACAAACAAATATTTTTGGTGTTTTCGAATTTAGAAACAAGAACAAAAGGAAACAAGCAAACAAAGCAAAATCTTTTTGGATTTTCTTATAGCAAACCAACGATAGCAAATAAAGCAAAATAAAAGCAAGAAACCAAAATAAACAAATGGTAAAGAGAAACAACAGAAATATTTTTGATCTTTTTGTGGTTTAGGAAAGAAGCAAAGCAAAAACAAAAGAATGAAAACTAAAAGAGTCACATAAACACAAAGCAGCAGAAATTCGTCAAACTTGACAGCAGTACAGTAATCGATTTTTAAGAAAAACTTCCGCTGCTCAACTCGAAAAGCGTTCAACCAATGAAAGTTAGATAATAACCTGGGGAACATGCACAAAAATTGTCTTCACAAAATAACGTACTGGCTGTTTTGAGAATTTTTTTTTTTTGGTGTCAGTCCAGAATCTGTTTTCAATCAGCACTTCCCCAAATATCATCTCCCTCTTATTAGAAAACCACTTCAAGAAGCTAAACAAGTATGTACAAGTATCCAGCAACTATAATATGCAATGAATGAGTGATGCCGGTATACCTCCCCCCAAGCTTAGGCTTTTCACTCTTCTTGATCACATTATATCACCCTTCTCTCTTGACCCTTGAAAACTTCTGCCACACCAAACTTCTCATAAACTTCATTAGAGGGGTTAGTACTCAAAAGCTTTAATCCACTTTAGTCCTGTAGTGACACATTGAAAGAACTCAATAAAACATTAGCTACAGCTCTCCACGTCTAGAAAGCCTTACTTAAAGTCCACAAGAGACAATGCAAAAAACAGAGACAAAATCTGCCAAAACAGACAGCCGAAAGACGAATTTTTTCGAGGTACTTCCGTTGCTCAAATCAGAAAACTCAAAACTAATGAAAGTTGCGTACATATCTGAGGATCACACGTGAATTTTTACAGAATTTTTAGTTTCACCTACAGAAAGAAAAACTCAAATTCGTGATAGCTAAAAATCTGTTTCTGCACAGAAATCCAAATCTAGCAACAACTTTCTATTAGAGACTTTACTTGGCATAATAATGCAATAAAGTCAAGATACAAAGGTATTGCTACAGTAGTAACAAGCACCTTAACTCAAATATAAAAATTGCTGTAATAAAATAATGGGTTGTCTCCCATAAGCGCTTTTCTTTAACGCCTTTCAGCTAGGCGCAGAAGATTTTAATGATGCTCACATGAAAACTAAAGCATCTTACAAAACAAGTAGTGCTACAGAAAGTAAACAAGTGTGGAGGAAGAAAGAAATGTTGTTTAGCTCCTCTATGAATATAAAATGTACTTGTTAACAAGGTTGATCAAGTCTTGCCACCAAATAAATTTTACATGACATAGGAAGAAATAAACCTCAAATCAATCATGTTACCTTGTATTGAATTGATATGGATCCAATCATAATATTTTGATATCACTCTTTAGGCTCATATATAGGACAATCAATAACCCCCACTTTGATAGTTCTCACATTAGAAATTGTATTAACTCCACATACTTTATCAATCCTCTTGGGAAAATAAACGGTATGCTCCTTGTCATCGACATTGAAAGTAACCTTTCCTTCATTGCAATCAATAACAGCCCCTGCGGTGTGATACGTCTCCAACGTATCTATAATTTCCGATGTTCCATGCTTGTTTTATGACAATACCAACATGTTTTGTTCACACTTTATATCATTTTCATGCATTTTCCGGAACTAACCTATTAACAAGATGCCACGCTGCTACCTCTCGTCGTTTTTGGTTCCAAAGGCTGTTCGGCAATATTCTAATTGGACGAAATCAACGCCAAACCTCCTATTTTTCCCAAGCGTCTTCAACACCGAAGAAGAGCCCAGAGGCCTGGGCCACCACACCACATGGCGCGCGGCTGCACTGGCGCGCCGGCCTAGGGTGTGGTGCCCCCAGGTGCCGCGCCGCCTCTTCGCCATAAAAGCTCTTTCACCTAAAAACGCAGCACCATTTGACGAAACTCCGTAAAGACCTGTGGCGCCGCCGCCATCGCAACTCCACCCGGGGGGAGTAACTGCTTCATCGCCGGATCGGGAATTGCCCTGAGCCATCTCCACCGCCGCCTTCACCGCCATCTTCACCGCCATCGCTGCCTCCATGATGAGTAGGGAGTAATCCACCGGGGCCGAGGGCTCCGCTGTAGCTATGTGGTTCATCTCTCTCCCATGTACCTCAATACAATAATCTCATGAGCTGCTTTACATGATTGAGATTCATATGAGTTTTGTATCACTATTATTCTATGTGCTACTCTAGCAATGTTATTAAAGTAGTTTTATTCCTCCTGCACGATGTAATGGTGACAGTGCATCCGTGTTAGTACTTAGTTTATGCTATAATCATGATCTCTTGTAGATTGCGAGGTTAACTATTGCTATGATAGTATTGATGTGATCTATTCCTCCCACATATGCATGAAGGTGACAGTGTGCATGCTATGTTAGTACTTGGTTTAGTCTTTGATCTATCTTACACTATAAGGTTACTAAAATATGAACATTGAATTGTGGAGCTTGTTAACTCCGGCATTGAGGGTTCGTGTAATCCTACGCAATGTGTTCATCATCCAACAAAAGTGTAGAGTATGCATTTATCTATTCTGTTATGTGATCAATGTTGAGAGTGTCCACTAGTGAAAGTGTAATCCCTAGGCCTTGTTCCTAAATACTGCTATCGCTGCTTGTTTACCGTTTTACCGTGTTACTACTGCTGCAATACTACCACCATCAACTACACGCAAGCAAGCTATTTTCGGCACCGTTGCTACCGCTCATACTTATTCATACCACCTCGTATTTCACTATCTCTTCGCCGAACTAGTGCACCTATTTGGTGTGTTGGGGACAAGAGACTTCTTGCTTTGTGGTTTGGTTGCATGAGAGGGATATCTTTGACCTCTTCCTCCCCGAGTTCGATAAACCTTGGGTGATCCACTTAAGGGAAAACTTGGCTGTTCTACAACTCGCTCTTGGAGGCCCAACACCGTACGGTGAGGAGCAGGGAACGTAGACATCAAGCTATTTTCTGGCGCCGTTGCCGTGAGGAAAGGTAAAAGGTACTCACACTCCGACCTCGGCTACCAAGCTATTTTCCGCGCCATTGTAAGTACTCGAAGCTATTTCCTTTAGATCCTGCAATTGCAACTTTTTGTTTCTTGTTTACACTAGTTAGGCATAATGGAAAACAACAACAAAATTGGTGAGCTTTTTAATCTATTTCCTGATTTAGAATTGTTTAATGCGAAAATTAAAAACCTATGGAACCTTATTTGCATGCTAGTAGTGATGTTATTAGTATGAATGCAATTACTGCTAATACTATGGATAAGTCTAAGCTTGGGGAAGCTAGTTTATATAAAAATAATCTTTTTTGCTCCTCAGCTTTGGAAGAAATATTTTGCTCGATAATGCTTTATCTCCCATATGCGATAACTCTAATGATGCTTCTGATATTTTAAATCCACCTGCGAAAGTATTCCGTATAAAATACCTATGCAAATTATTGAACGCGTTATGGATAACCGCTATGAAGGGGATGGAACTGTCCACCCTGGAGATCATTTATTGTTCTTGCATGAATTATGCGGTTCATTCAAGTGTGCAGGTATTGCTATGGATGAAGTGAGGAAGAAACTATTCTCTATATCGATGTCTGGTAAAGCGGCGCAGGTATAAATTACTGGATAATGGGGATTCTCTTGAATGGAATGATATTGTGCCCGGTTTTATTCTAAATTTTATCCTCCGCATGAAGTGCATATTGATAGGAATTATATTTATAACTTTTATCCTCGTGATGGAGAGAGTATTTCTCAAGTGGGGGAGATTGAAATCACTAATGCTCAAATGTCCCATTCATGAGCTCCCCGTAATGTATTGTTAATAATTTTATGCGAGGCTTTCAGGACAACACAAGGACTATCTGGACGCGTGTTTGAGGGATCTTTCACAAGCAAGGAGGTTGAAGCTAGGTGGGACCTTCTTGATCGGATTGAGGAGAATGCTGAAGGATGGGAGAACGATGAAGGTAAAGAGTCAGGTATAAATTATGATTATGAATGCATTGAAGCTTTTATGGATACCGATAAATTTCGAAATATGAGTGTTACTTATGGTCTTGACTCTCAAGTTGCTGCAAATCTTTATAAAGCCTTTGCTTCTCATTTTGAATTGCCAAGGAAGAATTTTGATAAGTATCATGAACCTTTTAAAGAGGCTTGCATGAAGAATGAAATTGTTGTTAATCATTGCCATAAGCATGCTCAAACTCCTAAGAGTGCTATTTCCTATAAGCATGTTAATTTTTGTGGAATACATAGACCTTGTGGAATTAATCAAATCAAAGATGAATATTGTATCCATCATGCTAATGAAAAAACTAGAAAGTGGTTTAGGGCTCTAGATGATCTTGGTAATCCTTTTATTTGTGAAGTTTGCCATGAAGTGGGTCATTTTAATTTTCAATGCTCCTCCAATGATAATTTGAACCCAATGAGTGCTGCAAATTTGTATTGTGATGATGAAATTTCTCCTAATCAGCATGATGAACTTACTTTATTTTTGGGGTGTGAAGAACTATCGAGAAAAATCTCTTTGTTACATATGAGTGATCTTGATATTGATGATGTCCTGCATGGGTGTTTTTCTTATTGCATTGATAATAGCCATACAAATACTTACATACAAAATATTTTAGAAGATGACACCTTGCCAAAATATGATAGGACCGCTGTGTGTTTTCAACTAATTAATGAAAAGGAGGGATCCTCCCAAGTTTCTTCTATTGTTTCGAAAAGTAAATCAGGTTATGCGGACAAGCCACCCTTCAAGCCTCTTCCTCCTAAAGAAGGGAACGAGGAGAAGGAAGAGAAGAAGAAGAAGAAGAAGGGAACGAAGAAGAAGAAGGAGAATAAAAAGAAAGAGGTAACGGCGTATCCCCGCGTGAATGAGATAACGCTAGGTAACCGTAAGTATGTTGCTCCTAATGATTATTGTGATAATGAATCTGAATATGATGATCTTCCTATGCCCTTTACATACATTAGCAATCATGATTTGAATGAGCACACTACTTTTGATATTGCAAATCTCTGGGAAACTAATTCTGAAAATGATGATGATAATAATTGCCATAGTGTCAGTGCTATCCATGCTTCCTCCCATAATGATATAGAAAGCTCTAAGCTTGGGGAAGAGGTGTTTGAAAATCATTTTGCTACTGATCATTATGTGTTTGATACATCTCCTTCTAATAACAATGATGGTATGGTCATAGATAAACCGACTGTGAATGATAACTATTCTATTTCTTATGATGACACTGTGCCTCCGATCTTTGATGATTATTATAAAGAATGCTATGATATAGGTTATAATTATCCTTATGAAACTTGTCATAGTCATGATTGGATTACCAAAAACAATTCTTTTAATATGCAACTTGTTTACCATGTTCAAATTCTTGATAATAATCTTGCTCCAATTACTATTAATGAGAATAACTCTTCTTATGCCAAAATTAATGATACTTCTATGCATATGAACCATGATAAGAATGTTTTAAGTGATGGGTATATTGTGGATTTCATCAATGATGCTACTGAAAGTTATTATGAGAGAGGGAAATATGGTTATATGCATCTTAATAATATTAAGTTTCCCTCTTTATGTTGAGAATCTTGAAGTTACTCGTGTTTTATCCTCTTATGCTTGTCACTTTGTTCTTCATGAATTCATTCGTGTACAAGATTCCTCTTCATAGGAAGCATGTTAGACTTAAATTTGTTTTGAATTTGCCTCTTGAAGCTCTCTTTTGCTTCAAATACTATTTCTTGCGAGTGGATCATTAAAACTGCTGAGCCCATCTTAATGGCTATAAAGAAAGAACTTCTTGGGAGATAACCCATGTGTTATTTTGCTACAGTACTTTGTTTTTATTTTGTGTCTTGGAAGTTGTTTACTACTGTAGCAACCTCTCCTTATCTTAGTTTTGTGTTTGGTTGTGCCAAGTGAAGCCTCTAATCGAAGGTTGATACTAGATTTGGATTTCTGCGCAGAAACAGATTTCTATCTGTCACGAATCTGGGCTGTTTTCTGTAGAAAAATCAGAAAAATATGCCAATTTACGTGCGTGTTCCTCAGATATGTACGCAACTTTCATTAGTTTTGAGTTTTCTGATCTGAGCAACGGAAGTATTTACTAAAATTCGTCTTTACGGACTGTTCTGTTTTGACAGATTCTGCCTTTTATTTCGCATTGCTTCTTTCGCTGTGTTGGGTGGATTTCTTTGTTCCATTACCTTCCAGTAGCTTTGAGCAATGTCCAGAAGTGTTAAGAATGATTGTGTCACCTCTGAACATGTGAGTTTTTGATTATGTACTAACCCTCTAATGAAGATTATGAGAAGTTTGGTGAAGGAAGTTTTCAAGGGTCAAGAGAGGAGGATGATATATGATCAAGAAGAGTGAAAGTTTAAGCTTGGGGATGCCCCGTGGTTCATCCCTGCATATATCAAGAAGACTCAAGCGTCTAAGCTTGGGATGCCCAAGGCATCCCCTTCTTCATCGAAAATTATCAGGTTCCTTCTCTTGAAACTATATTTTTATTCGGTCACATCTTATGTGCTTTACTTGGAGCGTCTGTGTGTTTTTGTTTTTGTTTTTGTTGAATAAATGCTTGTGTGGGAGAGAGACATGCCCGCTGGTTCATATGAACACATGTGTTCTTAGCTCATAATATTCATGGCGAAGGTTGAAACTGCTTCGTTAATTATTATATGGTTGGAATTGGAAAATGCTACATGTAGAAATTGGTGTGATGTCTTGAATAATGTGATACTTGGCAATTGTTGTGCTCATGTTTAAGCTCTTGCGTGATATACCTTGCACCTATTAGTGAAGAAATACATAGAGCTTGTTAAAATTTGGTTTGCATGAGTGGTTTCTCTAGAGTCTAGATATTTTCTAGTGAGGTGTTTTGAACAACAAGGAAGACGATGGATAGTCTTATAATGCTTGTAATATGTCTTTTATGTGAGTTTTGCTGTACCGGTTCATCCTTGTGTTTGTTTCAAATAAGCCTTGCTAGCCTAAACCTTGTATCGAGAGGGAATACTTCTCATGCATCCAAAATACTTGAGCCAACCACTATGCCATTTGTGTCCACCATA
Source organism: Lolium multiflorum (assembly GCA_030979885.1). Classification (NCBI taxonomy): domain Eukaryota; kingdom Viridiplantae; phylum Streptophyta; class Magnoliopsida; order Poales; family Poaceae; genus Lolium; species Lolium multiflorum. The sequence continues at coordinate 89,878,364 of CM061751.1, read as the reverse complement.
CCTACCTACTACATGGTATTTTCCGCCATTCCAAAGTAAATTGCTTGAGTGCTACCTTTAAAATTCCATCATTCACCTTTGCAATATATAGCTCATGGGACAAATAGCTTAAAAACTATTGTGGTATTGAATATGTACTTATGCACTTTATCTCTTATTAAGTTGCTTGTTGTGCGATAACCATGTTCACTGGGGACGCCATCAACTACTCTTTGTTGAATTTCATGTGAGTTGCTATGCATGTTCGTCTTGTCTGAAGTAAGAGCGATCTACCACCTTATGGTTAAGCATGCATATTGTTAGAGAAGAACATTGGGCCGCTAACTAAAGCCATGATCCATGGTGGAAGTTTCATTTTTGGACAAATATCCTCAATCTCATATGAGAAGAATTATTAATTGTTGTTACATGCTTATGCATAAAAGAGGAGTCCATTATCTCTGTTGTCTATGTTGTCCCGTATGGATTTCTAAGTTGAGAATAATCAATAGCGAGAAATCCAATGCGAGCTTTCTCCTTAGACCTTGTACAGGGCGGCATAGAGGTACCCCTTTGTGACACTTGGTTAAAACATGTGGATTGTGATGATCCGGTAGTCCAAGCTAATTAGGACAAGGTGCGGGCACTATTAGTATACTATGCATGAGGCTTGCAACTTGTAAGATATAATTTACATGATACATATGCTTTATTACTACCGTTGACAAAATTGTTTCATGTTTTCAAAATAAAAGCTCTAGCACAAATATAGCAATCGATGCTTTCCTCTTTGAAGGACCATTCTTTTACTTTTATTGTTGAGTCAGTTCACCTATCTCTCTCTACCTCAAGAAGCAAACATTTGTGTGAACTGTGCATTGATTCTTACATACTTGCTTATTGCATTTGTTATATTGCTTTGCATTGACAACTATCCATGAGATATACATGTTACAAGTTGAAAGCAACCGCTGAAACTTAATCTTCCATTGTGTTGCTTCAATGTCTCTACTATGAATTTATTGCTTTATGAGTTAACCTCTTATGCAAGACTTATTGATGCTTGTCTTGAAAGTACTATTCATGAAAAGTCTTTGCTATATGATTCAATTGTTTACTCATTGCATTTACGTTGTTTCTAATCGCTGCATTCATCTCATATGCTTTACAATGGTATGATTAAGATTATGTTGGTAGCATGTCACCTCAGAAATTATCTTTTATCGTTTACCTACTCGAGGACGAGTAGGAACTAAGCTTGGGGATGCCGATACGTCTCCAACGTATCTATAATTTCCGATGTTCCATGCTTGTTTTATGACAATACCAACATGTTTTGTTCACACTTTATATCATTTTCATGCATTTTCCGAACTAACCTATTAACAAGATGCCACAAAGGCCTCTCGCTGCTGTTTTTGGTTCCAGAAAGGCTGTTCGCAATATTCTCGGAATTGGACGAAATCAACGCCAAACCTCCTATTTTTCCCGGAAGGCTCCAGAACACCGAAGAAGAGTCGGAGAGGGAGGGGGCCACCACACCACATGGCGGCGGCTGCGACCCCTCGCCGGCCTAGGGTGTGGCGCCCTGTGTGCCCCCCGCCGCCTCTTCGCCTATAAAGCCTTTTCAACCTAAAAACGCAAGACCATTTGACGAAACTCCAGAAAGACCCAGGCGCCGCCGCCATCGCGAAACTCCAATTGGGGGACAGAACTCTGTTCGGCACCACGGACGGGGAATTGCCCCCGAGCCATCTCCACCGCCGTCTTCACCGCCATCTTCACCGCCATCGCTGCCTCCATGATGAGGAGGAGTAATCCACCCCCGAGGCTGAGGGCTCCGCTGTAGCTATGTGGTTCATCTCTCTCCATGTACCTCAATACAATAATCTCATGAGCTGCTTTACATGATTGAGATTCATATGAGTTTTGTATCACTATTATTCTATGCTACTACTAGCAATGTTATTAAAGTAGTTTTATTCCTCCCGCACGATGTAATGGTGACAGTGTGTGCATCCGTGTTAGTACTTGGTTTATGCTATGATCATGATCTCTTGTAGATTGCGAAGTTAACTATTGCTATGATAGTATTGATGTGATCTATTCCTCCTACATAAGCATGAAGTGATAGTGTGCTATGTTAGTACTTGGTTTAGTCTTTTGATCTATCTTACACTATAAGGTTACTAAAATATGAACATTAATTGTGGAGCTTGTTAACTCCGGCATTGAGGGTTCGTGTAATCCCGCAATGTGTTCATCATCCAACAAAAGTGTAGAGTATGCATTTATCTATTCTGCTATGTGATCAATGTTGAGAGTGTCCACTAGTGAAAGTGTATTCCCTAGGCCTTGTTCCTAAATACTGCTATCGCTGCTTGTTTACTGTTTTACCGTGTTACTACTGCTGCAATACTACCACCATCAACTACACGCCAGCAAGCTATTTTCTGGCGCCGTTGCTACCGCTCATACTTATTCATACCACCTGTATTTCACTATCTCTTCGCCGAACTAGTGCACCTATTTGGTGTGTTGGGGACACAAGAGACTTCTTGCTTTGTGGTTGCAGGGTTGCATGAGAGGGATATCTTTGACCTCTTCCTCCCCGAGTTCGATAAACCTTGGGTGATCCACTTAAGGGAAAACTTGCTGCTGTTCTACAAACCTCTTCTTGAGGGACACCCCTTCTTGCAATGTGGAACAGACATGCAGTGTTAAGAAAAGGTTTCCAAGAATAATAGACATATTATCATCTTCAGGGATTTCCAACACAACAAAATCAGTTAATATCAAGCAGTTATTAGTAACTTGAACAGGAACATCCTCACATATACCAACAGGAATAGCAGTAGATTTATCAGCCATTTGCAAAGATATATCAGTCGGTATCAACTTATCCAAATAAATTCTCTTGTAAAGAGAAAAAGGCATAACACTAACACCTGCTCCCAAATCACATAGAGCAGTTCTAACATAATTATTCTTAATATAACAAGGAATATTCGGTATACCTGGGTCGCCCAGCTTCTTTGGAACTTTGCCATTGAAAGAGTAATTAGCAAGCATAGTGGAAATCTCCTCATTAGGAATTTTCCTTTTGTTAGAGACAATATCTTTCATATACTTTGAATAAGGAGGCAATTTAATAGCATCAGTCAAAGGGATTTGCAAGAATAAAGGTTTCATCCAATCACATAATTTATTATAATGTTCTTCTTCCTTTGATTTTAGTTTCTTAGCGGGGAAAGGCATTTGCTTTTGAACCCAAGGTTCTCTTTCATTACCATGTTTCTTAGCAATAAAATATTCTTTAGTATACTTTTTATTTTTAGCATGCTTTTCAGGTTCATTTTCAACCTCATCTTTATCAGAAGCATCTTTCTTATCATTATCATGTTCATTACCACTTTCAGTTTCAACATCAGAAATAGAAATACTATTAGGATCATTAACAGGCTCAGAGGATTCTACAACATTTTTATGTTTCTTTTTCTTAGAAGGGGCACTAGTTTCAGTTCGTTGAGAATCTTGTTCAACTCTTTTGGGATGGCCTTCAGGATATAGAGGATCATGAGTAGAAACACCGCCTCTAGTTGTTACTTCATAAGCATGTTTTTCTTTAGAAATATTTTTTAACAAGTCATTTTTGCACTTTATTGAGTTGATCAATTTGAGTTTGAATCATATGAAAATGTTTAACAAGCATCTTAACATCATTGGAGGTTCTCTCCACAATATCATGCAAATTACTAATAGCTTGAGAATTTTCCATTAAATGATTCTCTACTCTCATATTAAAATTATGTTGCTTAACAATATAATTATCAAACTCATCTAAGCATTGAGCAGGAGGTTTCGAATACGGAATATCTTCCCTAGTAAAGCGTTGAAGGGAATTTACCTCAATCATGGATGAAGGGGGAGTTATCTTGCATAAATCTTCTATTGGAGGTAAATTCTTCACATCTTCAGATTTAATACCTTTCTCCTTAAGAGATTTCTTGGCTTCCTCATATCTTCATCATTTAATTTAATAACCCCTCTTCTTCAATTCGGTGTTGGGGTTGGTTCAGGTGTAGTCCAATCATCATGATTTTGGCCTATTTGAGCCAATAATTCTTCACTTCTCGAGTTCTTTTCTGAAAACACAACCAGCACAACTATCCAAATATGCCCTAGACTCAATGGTTAGTCCACTATAAAATATATCAAGTAAATCATGCTTTTCCAAATCATGTCCAGGTCGAGCTCTGATAAGAGAGAAAAATCTTGCCCAAGCTTCAGGCAATTTCTCTCCATCTTCCTGGTCAAAACTATAAATTTTCTGCAAAGCAATATGTTGAGCACTAGAAAAATTTCCTAAAGAAAACATCAAGCAAACCACTTGGACTATCAATAGAATCAGGAGGCAAATTATTATACCAAGTTTTAGCATCATCCTTTAATGAGAAAGGAAAAATTTAGCAACAAAATAAGTACGCTTCTTGATATCATCAGAAAATAAGCTACTCAAAGTAGAAAGTTCATTCATGTGTTCTACAGCACTTTCTTTTTCAGTACAACAAAAGGGTGTTTTCTCAACAATAGCTATATGAGATAAATCAAGAGAAAAATCATAATCCTTATCCTTAATGTTTATAGGAGATGTGGCAAATTTAGGATCAGGAGACAGTTTATATCTAACAGTATGTTGTGCAAGAAACCTTTTAATTTTACTTGCATCAGTAGTAGCATTGCATTTAACAATAAAATCATCATCAAGTTCCACATAATCTTCATCAGGATCATCACTAGAGTATTCAACAGACTCAGGTGAATTAACAGGTTTAGCTAGGAGTTTCAAAGATTTTGAATTTGTCTAGACCTAGCAATTGTAGCATCTAGAAAAGATCCTCAACCACTATCATCAAGCACAGCAGAAGCATCATCAAAATTATAAGAATTTTCAGATTCAGCAGAAGTACCAGCATGTGAAGCTTGTGGTGGTGAAACAAGTTGACTTATCACAGATGGTGAATCAAGAGCAGCAGAGGTACTCAGAGTTGTACCTTTTCTTGTAGTGGATGGTAATATGGCGACTTTAGGATCGTGAGATTTACCCATGATGGAGAATTTGCAGCGAACAATATCAATCCAAGTGAACTTCCAAATAAAGTTATGGTCCCCGGACGGCGCCAGAAAATAGTCTTGATGACCCACAAGTATAGGGGTCGCAGTCTTCGCAGGAAGTAAAACCCAATTTATTGATTCGACACAAGGGGAGCCAAAGAATATTTGTAAGCTTTAACAATGGAGTTGTCAATTCAGCCGCACTGAAACTGTTTCAAGAGTTTATCGTAGTAACAGCTTTATAGCAAAGAGTAGTGAAATATCAGCAGCAGTGTAACAAAGACAATAGTAGTGATTATAGTAAACAGCAGGATTAAAATACTAGGCACAGGGATGGATGAACGGGCGTTGCATGGATGAGAGAAACTCATGTAACAATCAAAGTAGGGCATTTGCAGATAGTAATAAAACAGTATCCAAGTACTAAACAATCCATAGGCATGTGTTCCATATTTAGTCGTACGTGCTCGCAATGAGAAACTTGCACAACATCTTTTGTCCTACCATGTGGCAGGGCCTCTAGGGAATCTACTGGAAATTAAGGTACTCCTTTTAATAGAGCACCGAGCAAAGCATTAACACTCCGTGAACACATGTGATCCTCACATCACCGCCTTCCTCCGGTTGTCCCAATTTCTGTCACTTTGGGGCCTCGGGTTCCGGACATATGTTTATACAACTTGCAGGTAAGATCATAAAACAATGAATATCATCATGAAACAATAACATGTTCAGATCTGAGATCATGGCACTCTGCCCTAGTGACAAGCATTAAGCATAACAAGTTGCAACAATATCATCAAAGTACCAATTACGGACACTAGGCACTATGCCCTAACAATCTTATACTATTACATGACCAATCTCATCCAATCCCTACCATCCCCTTCAGCCTACAGCGGGGGAATTACTCACACATGGATGAGGGAAACATGGCTGGTCGATGGAGAGGCATCGGTGGTGATGATGGCGATGATCTCCTCCACCCCCGTCCGGGAGTGCCGTAACTGAGTTTCGGTCCCGAGACGGAGTTTCGCGATGGCGGCGGTATTCTGGATGGCTTCTGGCGATTTCGTCTAACCCCCAAGCGTTTTTAGGTCGAAACCTTTAAGTAGTCCAGAGGGGGGGCACCTGGGGCTGCCCGAGGCGCCGCCACCATAGGCCGGCGCGGCCGGCGCGGCCTGGGGCCTCGCCGCGCCGCCGTGGGGTGGCCTCGTGGCCCCCTCCTTCTCGGTCTTCCGGCTCCGTCCTCTTTTATAAAAATAGGCCCATTGACATTAATTCCGGGGATTTTCCTGAAAGTTGAGTTTGCACAAAAACGAGACACCAGGGCAATTCTGCTGAAAACAACGTTAGTCCGTGTTAGTTGTATCCAAAATACACAAATTAGAGCCAAAACAATAGCAAAAGTGTTCGGGAAAGTAGATACGTTTTGGACGTATCAGCCGGCATGGCCATGTCCATGCCATGTCTAGCTCCTCTCTAGGGTTCCTATGCTTGGTGTTGGTGGAGAAGGGACCAAGGGACAGGTAGGAAGCAAGTGGGGCAGTTAGGGTTAGGCAAACACTATTTAGAATAGTGTTTGAGATTTGATCTATTTGCAAATTTCAAATTCTTGCCAAATTTGTTCTATGTTGTGTTCTTCCAAAATTTGAAAATGGGTGGTTTGGATTGGTGGCAAATGATCAGAGACACTCAAAGGTGGTGGTGGAATTTTAAAAATAAAAGAATTGCAAAATTTGCAAAATGGAGAATGTTGAATCTGTTAAAAAGTCTCAACTTTGCATGATCATAGTTTTTGATCCAGGATGAATTTGATATGGTGGTCTTTACAAAAGTTGTTCACTTTTATGTGTAATTGGATGAGGTGTAAAGAATTGGATTTGTTTGGTTTGAAAATCTTGAAATCCAGGGGCTCAAAGTAGTGACCAGATTGTAATTGGCAGAATTGACCATTATTACATGTGATCATATTTTGAGTTTAAATTTGATTTGATTTGAGTTTCTTTGCTTCCAAAAGTGGTAATAAGTGGTTAGTAACATATTACAACTAATGGTAAAGATTTTTTTTAAAAAAATGGCATAAACCATATGTGAGGGTTTTAGGGTTTTCCAATTCATTTCTTTTTCTTTTTCTTTGATTTTTATTTTCTGATCATTTCTTGATCCACTTGCTGTGTTTGGTTGCGTAGAATTGGAGCATGGAATTGGAATTTGGGCCAAATGGGCCAATTCCGCCGTTTGGTTTGCCCTTGGAATCTCCGCGTGGAAACCCACCAAAATTCCACGCTCTGAATCCTCCTGTGCAGATAGTCGGGCAAACATTCCGAGCAAGCGAGCTCGGAAACGCTCGGAAACGAGCGTACCCCTTCGCTTGTCACCCTCCTCGCGACTCTCCCGTCGAGGCCTACGCCTCATGCCTCTACCGCTGCCCGACGCCGTTCCCTGGCCGTGTGGCACCGCCGCCCGCCGCCGTCCCTGGCCGCGTGGCCCCCTCGCCCGCCGCCGTTCCCCCGCCGCCGCCGCATGGCCTCTGAGCTCCGCGTCCCCTCCGTCCTTCGATCTCCGCGCCGTCCTCCGAGCTCCACATCCCTCCGTCCTCCGAGCTTCACGTCCCCGCCCTTCCGTCGTCTTCCTCTCCACTTCCCCCGCCCTCCTCGCCCACATCTGCATCTCCGACGGCCCATCTGTGAGCTCGCCCTAACCCTAGAACGGCGGCGCGGCGCGGTAGGGGAACGGTGCGGCGCTGGCGGTCGGTACGGGAACGGCACGGCGCTGGGCGGTCGCCTGTCCCTGGCCGGTAGGGGAACATCGCCATGCGGTGACTTCTTCATGCCTCTCTCCCTGCCCCTTTCCAATTCTAATTTGAGGCTACATCCAAACAATAATTAGAATTCTGTGACACCCTTTGATTCCAACAACAAATACCTTGCACACCCAAACAACATAATTGAAATGGAGGCCATTTCCTTTCCACCTTGGATTTGGAATTTCAGTCCAATTCAATTCCACGGCTAAATTCTGTGCATCCAAACACAGCTTAGGGTTTTAGGTTTAGCACATAAGCACAATAACAATCATCATGGCATATCACTCAAAAATGCACAAGTCCTATGCATAGCACTATATGCAGATAAAAGTTTTTATTGGTTCCAAATTTTGGATACTTGAAATTCTTCTTCTTCCTTTATTTGAAATTTGGGATGTGACAGTGCTCCCGATCATGTATGCAGGCATTGTGGTTCTTGCTTTCGGTGCTAGGAGTGAATTAAGTATCCCAGTACCAAAACGGAGCTTGTCTATAGAGGTTGTTGGCATAATCAAAGCAGTTGTGACCTAGAACTTAGTATAACGAATTGTACATAACTAGACAGATTGTATGCTCATATTTTTTGGGACATGACAGTAGGATAATCACTTGCCTTCATTTGTTAGTTTAGGTTCTAATTATCCTCGAGCGATGTTAGACTATAACTCAGAAATTAGAACTCCAAAATAGATTCTGACCATTAAATTTATACATGGCTAGACAAATTGTACGCTCATATTTTTTGGGACAAGAACTCCAAAACAGATTCTGACAACTAAACTTATACATGGTTGTCAACTATGGAGGGGCATGCATAGGAGGGAAATCTGAAGTGATGTTTGTGTCAACCCCAAGTAATGATTCAGTGTTCAGCTATTGGCTCATCAGTAACACATCAGTCGTAAACATTGATGAACAAAGTTAAATAAATATGGAATTGATTGACAGAGGAAAGTAGAGACATAAAGCGATCAGAGCACCAACTATCTTCTCTTCTTTTCAAAATATCTATCTATTATATTATTAAAACAGAAGACAAATAACGGTTTGGATTAACACCTTGGCAGAGAACGGCTTGGATTTAACGATCTACTATCGAAAAAAAAAACACATCTAACAGAAAACAGATATAAACAGCATGCCCCGTTCTGAAAGGAAATTGTGCCTAGCGCGACGTAAAGAAGTAGGACTCCATGTCCGGTTGACTTCAAAAAGAGATGATTGCTTTATGATCCCATCATCAGAGGCGGTTATCAAGATCCAAGTGTCTTGCAGATTGATGATCGCATCAGCGCCAGCGCCATCGCCATTAGCGACTTCAGACGTGCCGTCTTCTTCGAGGTACGCCCACAGCAGCACTGCACTACCTCTAGCCTGTTACTCATTACAAGTCTTAATACCTACTACTGTGTTGGAACTTGGAGGACGTCAAGAGGCGGTGAAATTGCCATAATCGATTCGGAGCGATATGTAGCGCATCGTAACTGTGGCGCCATGGCGGCAGACATCGCACGAATTCCGAGGAAGATTAACCTGGTGGAGTTGCATCTCCACACTAGAAAAAATTAGATCGGTTGGACGCATTGTTTTACAGCTAGCTATGTTCAGAATTGCATGGATGTTTTACGGATAAAATCAGACAACACGAAAGCTGAACAGATTCAGAGCTCGAGCTCCATGTTTAGATTTGATATCAAGATTTGCCCTCTAACTTCACTTGCGACTTACAGAAGCCACACCGCATCATTTTTCTGTGTTTCAAGGATGGGGTAGACGTGGTATTAAATATCAGTGCGTTGATTTTTCTTGCACACAGACACAGGAGCGTGCTTGATTTGCCAAAAACAAAAGGAGCGTGCTTGATCTGCCAAAAAGAAAAAAGAGCGTGCTTGCTGCAGTCCCTGGTCTTCAGTACGGTGATTTTGGTTGCATGAAGCTTGCCGATGCCATGTAGATGTGTTAAAATTGATCACATGGATACTCTAGTGTTTCAACTTTGAAGCACTTCTTCAGTTCATATACATAGGCACGTTGCCGGCGGTCACCAACAATTTGTTGTCGTGGCTGATATAAAGATGTCAAATGGACAAGTTCATGCACCCAAGCACGTCGCAGACTAATTCAAAGCTGTCGATGAACAGAACCAGCAACATTAAAACTAAAATTTTAACAATGTTGTTTAATGTCCTAGACTAGAGATTAGCAGGTACTGACAGAGGTGCTAGATGCCTATACCTTATCCTTCTTTCTTAAGTCTTGCAATTTCGCCATATCTACACCTTTAGCGATAAAGTATGGTTTTTTTTTTGTAGAAATTACGAGTGTGTAGACATGCAATAATTAAACTAACATATAGATCGCTCTTTATATTTGTCAGGATCTAAACATAATACTTATTTATTGTTCCGCAAAACTAAAATCATGGTCAATGGACTATCAGGCTGGAGGTCGACTACGGGCTTTCTCGAAAGTGGAGGTCGGTTATAGTATGTACCTCCTATGTGCATGTGTAACAGTTTGGGAGAAATCGGCAAATCAGTGGTGGTGACATACGTATATTATAAGCTTTCTTCCTTTGTATTTTAATATTGTTTGGGTATTCTAGCTGATGAAATAATATATAAATAGTTTAGTGTATTAACTTCAGTTACTCAATAATCTAAATATGAAGTTCAGTTTGCAAGGGAGATCTGAAGGAAAGCCTCTCACAAGAGCATGTTGAACAACAAATATAGCTGCCAATCATTAAGATTGAAAACTTTCTGGTAAGCATATTGTTCACTCAAATAAAGTATTATTAATATCACCCTCTCATTTTTGGGTTACGGTGTTCGCTTCGTTATGTCATGGTAGTTCCCAAAGCGCATTTTTCATACATAAATTTTGCCATCAGGCATCACCTTACATTTGATTGTATATATGGAAACATGAATAATAACCATAGCTTGATGTGTTCTACAACTCTCCAGGTACAACATGGTAGCATAGACAAAATAGTTATTATACTTCTATGAACAACAATCTCAATGTATATCAGGTATATTACAGGTTACTTTTGATCTGTTGTTATCCTTTTGATGTCCAATTGCAGGTTCCTTAGGTATTATAATTGGACATCTATGGATTACATAGATAGCATAGTAGAAAGTGTGCCATTAGATTCATGTATTATTAACTAACCGAATTTTGAGTTAAACAGGGGATTGCATTTAAAAAAATAGTACTAATATATTTGGCAAGTTTTTAAAACAATGTGTACAAATTAAAAATGCTAAATAAACTATTATCATCGACAATTTAATATCATGCATTAAACATCTATAATTTAAAAACATACCATTAAAATAAAATTAATGCCAGTCTAGCCGCGCAAATGCGCGGGTCACTCTGCTAGTTGTTCTCCTAAAAAAAGGAACGAGCAACAAAAAAATGCTTGCAGTATATGGTTGATAGCAATTGACAGATATACCAGGCCGTCAAGCTGTCACCTTGAGGCTTGAGCTCTGTTTTCGTCGACCGTTGCAAGAACAGACCTTCCAGACGATGCTCTACTGCCAAAGTTCTACCCGCTGCAATCAGGTCTCCCGCACCCTCCTTCTAGCACCCTGCCTATGCCCCGCCTACCACACCCAGTTGGCGCCCTCCAAGCTCGCGCGGCCGCAGCAGAGAGCAACGAGGAGAATCCACATTGCCCATCACCAGCACCGCATCGTGAACGGAGAGCCCTGGTACCGCGATCCTGGCCCTTGGAGAGCTCCGTCCCTCTGTTTGCACTACTTTTACCTAGCGTTGGAGCTGCCGCGATCGTAGCAGGCAGCAACGAGGAGAACCTACATCATCAACGGGGAGCTCTCGATCCTGGCCATCAACGCAGCCTCTGATTCTCTCTCTTCTGCCGTCCATGATGGTGACGGTCAGGCCTCTCCCAAACACCGCCCCTCATTCCAAGATCGAGTGGCAACTGGCAAGCGAGTGTCGCGTGTCGCGAGCAGAGAACACGACAGAAACATCCTATGGAAAAAAGAATAGGAGTAGTGGACAGTGACCCTCAACCTCGCGGTCCTCACACATGGGAAATAGACACTCACAACCTCGTGTAAATATGCATTCTCGATCCTCCTGCTACTTTTGTTATTTCTTTTTTTTTCTTCGAGAGCACGCGGAAAGCGTGCCTTATCTTTATAGAAGGAACGAGCGTCAACATATACAAGAAACAGCACCAAGGTACTGAGAACACACACACACCCCCCTCCGCCTAGGCCTACTTTCTCGCTATATCTAGCCTCCCTCCTCTCCTGGCCCTCTCCCAAAGGTGAAAGTCATCTCTGATTTGTTTCACCATTTGCTCCACCGTCTTCTGCTCCCTGTCATTTCTAAAAGCTCTAGCATTTCGCTGCTTCCAGATCGTCCAAGTAGTGTTGATCACCATAGTGTCGAAGCGCTTCCTGTCCACCCTCCTGAGCCTCTTGCGGGCCTCCGTCCACCATCTCTCAAGGTTGCCTGTGAATCCTGGATCGGCGATCTGCAACTCCGCACTGTTCAGGACCCTGCACCAAACCTGTCTCGCATAAGGGCGCATGACTAGTAAGTGGTCAAGATTGTCTTCCTCTTGGAGGCATGTATAACATGCGTCCGGGATCTCCTGCAACCCGTGTCGCGCTCTCCTGTCTGAGGTCCACAAACGGTACTTGAGAGCCAGCCAAGCAAAGATCTTGCATTTCATGGGCGCGAAGGAACCCCAAGCTAGTCTGCTCATACTCCATCTTACACTCCCATGGCAAAGCATCTCATAGGTGCTCTTAGCCAGTGGCGAAGGACGAAAAAAATTTAAGGTAGGGCAAACTTTGAATGATGCAAATATCAAATAGTACTAAAAAGTAGTAATATCTCAATACAATAAAAATAAAAAATATTTGATTACAAGTATAACCTAAAAAATATACCAATAATGCTAACTCAACGGCAAAGCTTTACATCTTATTAAAAAATATGATGTAATTCAAATAATCAAGACGTTTGATTATCCCTCATTCGATGCGCAACTCAATTTTGATTATTTTTGTTGCTAGAAAATTCCTTTCAATTGTTGATGTCATCACGGGTAAACCCTATGTCATCTTAATGGAGTAATAACGCGGTCGGAGAAAGTATTACTTGTCTTTAAGACATCTAAAAATCTTCAATTCTACAAGTATGTATAATGAATAAGTCGAGTTTATCTTGTATATACTAGGGTACATTCAATGATAAATCTTTGTAATACAAGCAATATTATTCACATTGAATCTAGAATACGTGTTTATATTTGGAGGTAAAAATAGTCTATGTTTTTGGCTTGTAATCGATTTTGCGCAGAAACACGCATAACTTTCTCATACGGAGTCCGTTTTCGATATATGACCACTCAAAATTTTCAGAAAAAACACGCGCATCTAAGTGTATTCACCAAAAATCAAGGTAGGGCGGCTGCCCTACCTTGCCCTACTGGGAGCTCCGCCTGAATATCCTCCCGAAACCGCGCCCTTCCAGCCTATATGGTCTGGCCTGGTGACAACTCTCTCCACTGTTTCAACAGCCTCCCAAAGCCTCAAGCATTGGCTCCAAAGTTCCGCCATCATCTCTCCAGATATGTCATCCATCCAGGTGTCCCCGTCTAGGGCTTCTACCACCAGGCGAGTGTTTTTCCTCCTGGAGGTTACCTTAGCAAAAACTCCCGGCGTCAGCTCCTCCGCAGAGTATCCACTGATCCATCTGTCTCGTCAGAAGAAGGTCACCCGCCCATCTCCCACGCTAAACCGAGCCAGGCTCTGAAACACACCTTCCGCTGCAGGGTCGTTCAACCCGGGTAGCCCTTGCCACGGCCTCTCCGGATCCGTGCGTCGGAGCCACATCCATCTCACTCTCAGTGCCAAGCCTTGTAGCCTCAAGTCCTTCACTCCCAAGCCACCAAACTCTTTGGGCTCACATATACTCCTCCACGCTACTAGGCATTGGCCTCCTTGGACCACGTACTTACCAGCCCAAAAGAAAGCTCTCATCCACCTGTTTACTTTTGTTATTTCAGTTAACTATGAATTCTCAAGCAAAACAGTGCAGACTGAAGGGAAAAAATGCAGCCTCAGTGATTTTTTTATCTCTTCACTAATATAAGACACTTTAGGTTTTAAAATGGACTACATACAAACCAAAACGAGTAAATCTACACATTAGAGTAGATACAAGCTAAAGTGGGTGAATCTATAAAAATAGCTAAAACATCTTATATTTCAAAGCGGAGGGAGTAGATTGTAACATACAAACATCATCAAATAATAAATCATCGGACATGTCTAAGAAGAACACACCAAACAGAAATCGCAGCCCTATATAGCAGCGCATTTCACTAGGATTGTGCGCCAAGAGGCACCCCTAAATCTAGTTGATTTTAATGTGGCAAGGCTATGATGGTTTTTGGGGCGTGGTGACATGTTGAAGTGAAATTAGTGTTACATGGTTGCATATAAGGCATGCCAATGATCAACTTGGCCAAGCATAACTTGTAGGGATGATTTAAATGCGTAGAATTTCCCCTCAGAGAAAACAGAGTACATGAACTGGCTCTTGTACACATGTGAACTTTTGTGTATATGTAAGTGAACTTCACTTTTTTCTGGACTGGCTCACGATTCATTTTCTGCGCACCGCGCATCTAAATGGCTGTGTATATGCGATGAAGAGTGACCTTCCGTTTTGTTCTCGGTAAACTTTATTTTTTCGGGTGTTATCGGGGTACCTATTCGGGCCGTGTATATGCAACAAAGAGTGAACTTTCGTTTTGTTCTGAGTGAACTTTATGTTTATCTTGTATCACATGAACTACTTTATTGTCTATGTTTATCGTGAACTATATTTTTTGGGTTGAACTTTGAAGATTTATAATATGGACTTTTAACAGTCGAAAAAGTGAACTTTCTTTTTATTTTGTATCACATGGATTAGTTTATTGCCTATGTTTAACGCGAACTGTGTTTTTTTGCCTGAACTTTGATGTTTTATACTATGAACTTTTAATAGTCAAAAAAGTGAACTTTCTTTTTATTTTGTATCAGATGAACTCTTTGATTGCCTATGTTTTACGTGAACTGTGTTTTTTTTTTGGGCCAAAATTTGAGGTTTTATACTATGAACGTTTAACTATTAGAAAAGTGAACTTTCTTTTTATTTTGTATCACATGGACTATTTTATTTCCTATGTTTAATATGAACTATGTATTTTCTAGGCTGAACTTTGAGGTTTTATACTATGAACTTTAATAGTTAGAAAAGTGAACTTTCTTTTTTATTTTTGTATCACATGAACTAGTTTAATGTCCATGTTTAACATGAACTGTGTTTTTTCCAGACTGAACTTTCAGTTTTTATACTATGAACTTCAATAGTCAAAGAAGTGAAGTTTCTTTCTATTTTGTATCAAATGAAATATTTTTTATTGCATATGTTTAATATGAACTACATTTTTTCTGGGCTGAACTTTGAGGTTTTATAATATGAAGTTTTACAGTTGGAAAAGTAAACTTTCTTTCTATTTTTGTATCACATGAACTGGTTTTTGCATATGTTTAGCGTGAACGGTGCTAAAAGGGGTCATTAGCACCGGTTCGGCACCGAGGGACCTTTTGCACCGGTTTGTGTTACGAACCGGTGCAAATGAGTATCTGCACCGGTTCGTAACACAAACCGGTGCAAAAGGTTCGTCGTCAGCACGTGTCCCGAGGAACTTTAGCACGGGTTCGTGTTACGAACCGGTGCAAAAGATGGCTCATTTGCACCGGTTCGTAACACGAACCGGTGCTAAAGGTCCCCAGCCCTATTTCAGCTCAGCTACCCAGCCAACACACACACCACTCACTTCATTTTTGCTAGGAGAAGGTGTGTGTGTTGAGTGCTAACTTGCTTCTCTTTGGCATGCACATAAGGTGCTCGATGAAATGTCTGAGAGAGTGATGCCGCTTGATTTTACACACAACAAAAATGAGATGAGGTGCCGGAGCGACACTTAAGCTTTCTCCTCTTTCTTTCCTCCTCGATCAAGGTTAAGCAACAACTTTACCCTTTCATTTGTACGGTGCTAATTTCCACTATTTATAAATATTATGATGTTTTGTAATAGTTTATTGATAAACTTAATTAATTATTTGATGTAGATGAACCGGCGGCAATGGATGTACGTTGACCGACGTCTACCCGAGTTCAGATCGGGCCTGGAAGAATTTATCCGTGTGGCTCAGGAAAACCCACATGCGGATGGTTTTATGTGTTGTCCATGTGTTGATTGCCATAACTTGAAGCAATACCCTGAATGGCAAGTCATTCACTCCCACCTGCTTTGGAAAGGTTTCATGCCCAGCTATAATTGTTGGACCAAGCATGGAGAAAGAGGGGTTATGATGGAAGACGACGAAGAAGAAGAAGAGGATGATGATATGTACCCTAACTACGGTGATACTGCAATAGGGCATGATGAAGATGAAGATGCAGGAGGAGGTGATCAAGATGAAGAGGCATCAGATGAGCCCGTTGATGATGATCTTCGTCGGGCCATCGCTGATGCACACAGAGATGCAGAAACTGAAAACGAGAAGCGAAAGTTAAAGGGCATGTTAGATGATCACAAAAAGAAGTTATACCCAAATTGCGAAGATGGCAACACAAATCTCGGTGCCACACTGGAGTTGCTGCAATGGAAGGCAGAGGCTGGTATATGTGACAAGCCATTTGAGAAGTTACTGAAAATAATGAAGAGGAGGTTTCCAAAGAATAACGAATTGCCTGACAGTACTACGAAGCAAAGAAGGTTCTCTGCCCTCTAGGATTAGAGGTGCTGAAGATACATGCATGCATTAATGACTGCATCCTCTACCGCGCTGAGTATGAAAATTTGGAAAAATGTCCGGTATGCACTGCACTTCGGTATAAGATCAGGCGAGATGACCCTGGTAATGTTGAGGGCGAGCCCCTAGGAAGAGGGTTCTGCCAAGTTATGTGGTATGCTCCTATAATACCACGGTTGAAACGTCTGTTCAGAAATAAAGAGCATGCCGGGTTGTTGCGATGGCACAAAGAAGACCGTAAGAAAGACGAGATGCTGAGACACCCCGCTGATGGGTCGCAGTGGAGGACAATCGATAGAGAGTTCCCGGATTTTGCAGATGACGCGAGGAACTTAAGGTTTGGCCTAAGTACAGATGGAATGAATCCTTTTGGGGAGCAGAGCTGCAGTCATAGCACTTGGCCTGTAACTCTATGTATCTATAACCTTCCGCCTTGGTTGTGCATGAAGCGGAAGTTCATTATGATGCCAGTGCTCATCCAAGGCCCAAAGCAACCCGGCAACGACATTGATGTGTACCTACAGCCATTATTTGAAGAACTCTTACAGTTGTGGAGCAAACCAGGTGTACATGCATGGGATGAGTACAAACAGGAGTCATTTAACCTACGAGCGTTGCTTTTCGTGACCATCAATGATTGGCCTGCTCTTAGTAACCTTTCAGGACAGACAAACAAGGGATACAATGCATGCACGCACTGTTTAGATGAGACCGAAGGTGCCTATTTGCATAAATGTAAGAAGGTTGTGTACCTGGGGCATCGTCGATTTCTTCCAAAGAGGCACCCCGTCAGAAAGAAAGGCAATCATTTCGGAGGTGAGGCAGATCGCCGGGTGAAGCCTGAACTCCGTACCGGTGATGCTTTACTTGATATGGTCAAGGACATAAAAGTAATCTTTGGAAAGGGTCCTGGCGGTCAATCTGTTCCGAATGACGTCGTTACCGGACACGCACCCATGTGGAAGAAAAAATCTATATTTTGGGATCTACCCTATTGGAAAGTCCTAGAGGTCCGCTCTTCAATCGACGTGATGCACGTGACGAAGAATCTTTGCGTGAACCTGCTAGGCTTCTTAGGCGTGTATGGGAAGACAAAAGATACACCAGAAGCACGGGAGGACCAGTATCGTATGAAAGTCCCAAAAGACAAGCAAGAACAGAATTACAAGGATACAGGGAGTCCCTTAAGTCCTGCCAGCTACGCTCTTTCCAAAGCAGAGAAGGATATCTTTTTTGAAGTCCTTTACAGTATCAAGGTGCCGTCTGGATTCTCATCAAATATAAAGGGAATTATAAATATGGCGGAGAAAAATTCCAAAACCTGAAGTCGCATGACTGCCACATTATTATGACGCAGTTGCTTCCGGTTTGAGGGGGCTTCTGCCGGAAAATGTTCGAATACCCATTGTGAAGCTATGTGCATTCCTTAATGCGATATCTCAGAAGTTAATCGATCCAGCTAGTCTTCCAAGGTTACAGAAGGATATGGTGCAATGTCTTGTTAGCTTTTAGTTGGTGTTTCCACCATCTTTCTTCAATATTATGACACATCTCCTGGTTCACCTTGTCGAAGAGATTGCCATCCTCGGTCCCCTTCGAGAGGTTCATGGGGGTCTTAAAGAAATATGTTCATAACCGTGCTAGGCCGAAGGAAGCATCTCCAAGGGCTATGGAACAGAGGAGGTCATTGAGTTCTGTGTTGACTTTATTCCTGACCTTAAGTCGATTGGTGTTCCTGAATCGCGACATGAGGGGCGACTAAGTGGAAAAGGCACGCTAGGAAGGAAATCAATGATATGTAGGGACGGCATTTCTTTCACTCAAGCACACTACACAGTTCTACAAAGTTCCACCTTGGTGGCCCCGTATATCACTGATCACAAGAATATTGTACGCTCCGAACATCCGGGGCAGTCTGAAGACTGGATTACGCATAAACATATGCAGACATTCGGCGGTTGGCTCCGAGAACATCTCATTAATAACAACGATATTGTAGATCAGTTGTACATGTTGGCCGGGTCACCATCTTCGACTATAGTGACTTTCCAGGGGTACGAGATAAATGGAAATACCTTCTACACGTTCGCCCAAGGTAAAAAGAGCACCAACCAAAATAGTGGTGTCCGCATTGATGCAACAAACACTAGCAGTGGGAAAAAGGACACATATTATGGTTACATAGAGGAGATATGGGAACTTGACTATGGACCTTCTTTTAAGGTCCCTTTATTTCGGTGCAAATGGTTTAAGCTGGATGGAAAAGGTAGACCAGCTGTACGGAATGACAACAGTGGATCTCAACAATCTTGGTTACAGAGACGAACCATTTGTCCTAGCCAATGATGTGGCTTAGGTTTTCTATGTGAAGGACATGTCCTCTAGACCGAAGAAAAGAAAACATAAGGAAACGAGCTCATCCGATGAGCCAAAGCGTCACATAGTTCTTTCAGGGAAAATAACCATCGTGGGAGTCGAGGACAAGACAGACATGTCAGAAGATTATAATAAGTTTTCTGAAATTCCGCCCTTCACAGTGAACATTGATCCAACCATCGCGTTAAATGCTGAAGATACTCCATGGTTACGGTCGAAGCGATCATAATGTATTAATTATTATCCTGTACCTTGAGCTCATATTGTGAAGCGTTTGTTGTGATATGTATCAGTAACATTGGACGTTTGAACTAAATGCAATTATCCAAGTTTATTATTTTTCTAGATACACTGTTTGGAAATTTATCCTCAGCTACTGGTTGTTGGGTGTATACTAGCAGCTTCTGAGCGGGACTTGCGGGAAGAGTTACTCGGGCGGAGCTTCCGAAGATGTCTAAGACGGCCGTCCATCTAAGACATCTTCGAGAAACTCCGCCGGAGAGGCTCTTTCCTTCGAGGTCGCCGTCGTCGGGTTATATACCAGCTCCCTGGAAGCTCTCTATGCTCTCCCCTAGCTCCTTACCTGACTCATTTTGTTGGGTGTATACTAGCAGCTTGCGAGCGGGACTCCTAGCTTGCTTGCGGGAAGAGTTCTCGGGCGAAGCTTCCGAAGATGTCTAAGATGGCCGGCCATCTAAGACATCTTCGAGAAACTTCGCCGGAGAGGCTCTTTCCTTCTTGGTCGTTGCATCTTCTCTCTTTGTTCTCTCTACTCTCGCCGGAGGGGCTATATATAGCGGTGTGTGCCTCCAGATAATCCCCTCCCCCCAGATGAAACCACCCCAGATAAGGCAAACACCAGATAAGCCTCCCCCAGATTTAGCCCCCCCATCTTTAGCACCGGTTCCAGCCAGGAACCGAGATAAAAGGATATATAAACTAATCCACCATCTTTAGCACCGGTTCCAGGAACCGGGATAAAAGGGGTATATAAACTAATCAACCATCTTTAGCACCGGTTCCAGCCATTAACGGAGATAAAGCGACAACGACTTTATTGAAATTTAACAAGATACGTTAACTAATAAACTTAAACTAAAACAACGACAACACGGCTTTATTGAAATTTAACATTAACTAAATTTAAACTAAAATAACAACTTCTACTAGTTCTTCCGCGCATCCGCTGCTGCCCTCCTGGCTGCCACCTCCTGCCGCAGCTCCTCCTCACGACGACGCTTATGCATCTCCTCACTATCCAGATCCGCCACACGCGGCCGCTTATGCAGCTCCTGGAGACTCTGCCTCTCAAATGCTTCTATGGTAGCCGCTAGCGCCGCCTCCTCCCACTCCTCTATCTCTGCGAGCTGCGGGTCCACCTCATCCGCTGCTGCCCTCCTGGCTGCCGCCTCCTGCCGCTGCAGCTCCTCCCACTCCTCTATCTCCGCGAGCTGCGGGTCCACCTCCACCGGCGGCGGGTGCGGCTTTGGAGGCATTGTGCAATGGGCTAGGGTTCAGTGATGAGTGAAATGGGAGACACGGGGGCGTACTATTTATAGAGGGTGTTTAGGCGGGAAATCTCCGCGCTGCGCGTCGTGGCGGGAAAATATCCCGTGCCGCGTCGTGGCGGGAAAATGTCCAGCGCGGCATCGTGGCGGGAACATATCCCGCGCGGCGTCGTGGCGGGAACTCGATCCCGCGCGAAACAGGGAAAAAAGGCGGGAAGAAGGCAAAAAAAAAATTAGCCAAAATTTCACCCTTTTGCACCGGTTCGTGGCTGGAACCGGTGCAAAAGGGTCTCGCCTTATAACTCCCGCGGGCGCGCCCTTCTTCCCCAAATCGACCGCGCGCGAGGAGAAGAAAGGACGCCGTCAGGCTGCCCAAAATTCCGCGCCACCGTTCGCCGCCGCCGGCTCCTCCCGCCGCCGCCGACTCCTCCCACTGCCGCCGCCGTCTGCGCCGCCTCCTCCCGCGCCCTCTCCGCCCGCGCGCGCCCGCCTCCCTTCCTCCTCTCGCGCGCGCGGCCGCGCGGCTGCCCCGCCTGGCGCCCTCGCCTCCTCCCCGCGTCGCCGCCGCTGTCCTCCTTCTTTCGCAGCCCGCTGCGCGCCGCGTGCACCGCCCGCCCGCTCGAGGTGAGGCGCCGCCCGCCGGCCCCCTGCCTTTTTTTAATTAGTTCATATTTAGGTTTATATTAGATTTCTGTTAGACAATGTGTTAGGAAATTTGTGTTAGAAAATTTGTGTTAGATAATTTAGTTAGGAAATTTGTGTTAGATAATTTAGTTAGTTCATAATTTAGTTAGAAAATTTGTGTTAGCAAATTTGTGTTAGATAATTTAGTTAGGAAATTTGTGTTAGATAATTTAGTTAGTTCATAATTTAGTTAGGAAATTTGTGTTAGAAAATTTAGTTAGAAAATTTGTGTTAGATAATTTGTGTTAGAAAATTTAGTTAGAAAATTAGTTAGATTTTAATTAGATTTGTGTTAGACAATTTAGTTAGGAAATTTGTGTTAGACAATTTAGTTAGGAAATTTGTGTTAGACAATTTAGTTGTGTTAGACAATTTGAATATGTATGTGTTAGAACAAATTTAATTACTTTGATTCATATTCATAAGTACTTTATTAGTATTTGTTAGACAAAAGTAGTAATATTTGTTACTAATATATATATTCATAAGTACAGCTTCATTCAAATTCAATATTATATTTGTTAGTTTGCATACGATGCCGCGCCCTCCGCGTCCTGGAGCTAGGACAATTTTAGAGGAGATGCAGCAGCTGGGGGGAGGTCCGGGACTGGGCTCCGCCGGGGTGGCACTGGGAGGTCTTAGCTTCCGGGTCGCGCACCTTGGTGCGGAATCCGGGTCCCGTCGTAGACCCGGATATTCTTTGGTGGAGGTCTTATGGGCCACGGTCGTTTCAGAGGAGCCGGCCCCGCCGGAGGTAGCTCAGCGCATTGCGGCGGAGGACGAGCACGTTCGCCGTTACATGTATGCGTTAGACAACATGTATAGGACCGGATGGAGTGTTATGCAGGATCTCATGTTAGCTATGCTCCGTGACTGTTCCGTGGCTTTGGGGGTTCACCAGCGCGGCTCAGGACCCGGTCGGCGCGTTATAGGACCCGGTCGGCGCGGTTGAGTGGTTATAGTAGTGATTGATGTATTAGGGTTAAATAAACATGAACCCGATCTATGTATGCATGTAACTGCACTATCTGCTTTCAGCACTATATTATCGATCCTTAGTTAAGAACTATATATGTATTGAGCATTATTCTTAATTACTTGTAAGTCTTTGTAGAAACTTGTAAGTCTTTGCAGAAACTAGCTTCGTTGTGTTTATAGCATTAGAATAACTTGTAAGTCTTTGCAGAAACTATGGAAAGAGACCTAGAACAAGAATACCTCGTCGAGGAGATTATCCGTGATGATGACGATATCACCTCTATTTACCTAAACCAATCCGGCGAGGGAGACGAGCGAACCCGAGGAGACGGCTCCGATGAGGAAGATGAGCAAGACCACCATGGAGACGGCTCCGGTGAGGGAGAAGGTGACGACTGCGAGGGAGAAGCTCACGACGCCGAGGTGTATATATATTAATTAACCAAGCCTACAGATTTGTGCATATACATATATTAACGTTGTTTCTTCTTTTAGACCTCCCAATCAACACACTCTACTGGCAGAACTAAACGAGGCGCGGCCAGAAAGATGGAAGAGGATGAAAGGTGCATCATCACGGAAATCGCTATAGACGGTGAACCGATTTCTCCCAAGCAAAACACAAAAAAGTTTGTAAGTCAATGCGGAGTTATTGTTAGGGACACCATCCCGATCACCACTCAAGAATGGAAGAAACCTGCAAAGGCGGACGAAGGAGTTACTTACGTCGATACGAGATCCAAAAATCTGATGTTTAGGAAACTCATGGTAAATTTCACATTTCCGGAGCCAGCTGACTCTGATAGTGAGAACAACAGGCCAGACCCTGAGGATCCCGAGCTGAATAGCATACAACGAAGAGTCAAGAAGTGGGCTCTTAAGAAGATGGCAATGCAGTTCAACGACTACAAGAAGAAATTGGACAACTTCTTTGTCAAGAAAAAGAAGACTCCAGATTTCAACGGCCCCTATGAGAAGATAAAAGACCACTGGGAGGCATTTGTGAAGTACAAGACATCGGAGAGGGCAAAGACAAGGTCAGACACCAACAAGAAAAATGCTGCTAATAAGATGTACTTCCATACCATGGGGTGAGGAGGCTACAAGGCTGGCAGACCTAAGTGGGAGAAATGGGAGAATGAACTAATTGGAAAGGGGATCCAGCCAGAGGTACGGAAATGGAACCAGCGGTCAAGGGATTGGTTTTACGCGCATGGGGGCACGTTGGACGCACAAGGGTTCTGCATATATACACAAAGACATCGGGAAAACCCACTTCCCATCGAAGCCTTTAGAAATGTTGCAAAGGAAGTTGAAGAGGGGAAGTTCCGTCCCGAAAGAGAGAAGGACCAGCTCACATGCGCCCTTGGGAATCCTGAACACCCAGGACGAACACGAACCATACCAGGTGGCAAGCCGTGGTGTATTGGGTTTCCTGCAGAAACGAAGAAATATCCCGATAGAAGCCGTCAGAGGCAAAAGGATGTGGTTCAAGAACGCGTTGCTAAGCTAGAGGAGCAAGTGAGGATGATAATGTCAGGCTCAGTCACAGTCACCCAACCTCAACCTAATCCGATAGAAGAAGTTGCATTCGATGCTACCGCCAGGGATCTCAGCGGAAAAGCAGCGTGGCTTCCACGGAGCTGCCTGGTGATGATGCAGATGTGGATCCGCAGATGGCTCCTCCCTCCCCTGTGGATCCGCAGATGCCTCCTGATCTCTACCCTGTGGACTTTATCACAGAGTCGACACCTTGTGAGCTACATTTCCAAACGATGGGCTACTTAACGCTCAAGGCGGCGATCGGCTATGTCTTACCGCCAGTACCTGATCAAAGATACCACTTCAATCCGGTTCCACCTGGATACGCTGTTGCCGGGGTGGATCAAGTTATGGATGGGTATGGGCCGCTGAGGCTTGACCACCCTGCCGGTGAAGGGGATTTGCTAGAGCTGGGAGAAGCGAAGAACACTACAGTTCTATGGCGAAAGGAATTCATTGTGATTCCGGGTTGGAAGGCGCCAACAAGGTCTCCACCGAGCCAGCATTCTCCACCGATGCAGCCGTCTCAGTGCGTGAGCCTTCCCAGCCGGCGCGTGAGCCATCTCCGCCGCCGCGTGAGCCTTCCCCGCCGGCGCGTGAGCCATCTCCGCCGCCGCGTGAGCCTTCTCCGCCGCCCAAGTCTAAGAGCAAAATTAGGCGGACCGCTACGACACAGCTGAGTCGTAACAAATCACCGAAACGCAAACAAGAGCCCCTCCCAAGAGTGCCTAAGGTTGCTCCCAAGAGACCTTATGACTATACAGTTGAGGAAAATGCCAAGATCGTAGCTGAACAACACAAGCAACAAATGTTGAAACTGAAAAAGCCCCAGCTTGAGCCGGAGCCAGCTATATCTCTGGAAAAGAAGTTGAAACTGCTGAAGAACCTTCATCAACCTGAGCCAAGTCTTTCATCGAACTATGACCGGTCTATTCGCAAGTCAAATGTGTTAGCAAGAGAGCGGTGGGAAAAAAGTAAGGTAGAAGGGAAACCAGTTCCCCAGCTTGGAGCCCAGAAAAACTCGTGCCCCCGCTCCAAGTGTATCCCGATGTCCTAGCGTGCCTTGATCCGACGATGGTAAAACTATACAAAGATGAGGCAGATGCGGCCGGTATGAGTATTCTTGAGTACTTAAGCCGCATCGATGCAGAATTCCTGTTGAAGGGTGATGATGTCCAAATAGCATACCAGTACAAGTACGGGCAACCTCTTGTCAGAGCTGAGGAGTTGCCTAATCTATCAACACAACTGCGAAGACTGCATAATTGGTACATGGATGCATGTAAGGATGGTAAGAACTGGATCATGGTGGCAATCACAGATGACCACTATGGGCGAAATGACGTGATGAACATCAAATTTTGTAAATTATTTCAGTTATTCAACCAATACGCCCTCGACAAATCTCTGCTGAGTGCATACTATCTGTAAGTATTATTTATGTAATTAAGTCTCTACCGCGGCTCGTCCATTATTGCATGCATATAACCATACTCTCACTGTATTATGCAGAATGAAGATCCGCGAATGCCGCAAGGGGCAAATCTATGATCTTGGGTTCGTTGACCCATATACCGTGAATGGGTATACTGTCGACAACTCTCCCAAGGACACGGAGAATAACTTGGTATATGTCTTAAGGAAAAACTCATACAAAAGGGCAATACTATTTCCTTACAACTTCGCGTGAGTGTTACTGTCTTCACACATTAAATCTTTTTCGCTTACTCCATGTGTTAAGTGTAATTGATGAGTTATGCATATATATATATATGTGTGTGTCCGCAGGTTTCACTATATCCTGCTAGTCATTGAACCCGACACCGGGATAGTAGAAGTCATGGACTCGAAGAGTAAACCCCTTGAGGCGTGGGGGGACATGGCTGATATCCTCCACAAGGCTTGGAAACGGTTCACCAACAAAGCTCCGGGTTTAAAGAATAAAGAACTTCGAATAAAACATGTACCGGTAAGTACTACTGGCTAGGCCGCGCATCTCTTTGATTCTAGTTTCAATACCATTATTA
The DNA here is from genome assembly GCA_030979885.1 of Lolium multiflorum. Lineage (NCBI taxonomy): Eukaryota > Viridiplantae > Streptophyta > Magnoliopsida > Poales > Poaceae > Lolium > Lolium multiflorum. The sequence goes on along the minus strand of CM061751.1, from coordinate 89,852,476 downwards.
TCATCCTTGATTATATATATATATATTATTTTGATTGAACTTTGTTCTCGTAAAGTGCTTGAGGCAAGAGGACGGGAATAATTTATGCGGGTTCTACGTTTGCGAGTTCATCCGCCAGAATACCCACCGTGTGAGGGACATTTTGGAACAACTTGATGTAAGTAAACAACATTCATAGCTTTATTTTATCACCTTGTGTTTCATTCACATACACACACATATATATATTGACCACCGTACCTTCTTCAAATTATTAGATCCAACGGTTGCGGAACGGTCTTCTAGCAACCGAGCGTGTACGAGCAATTCAAGAAGAACTGGCGGGATTCTTACTTGAGCAAGTCATAGCTCCAGACGGAGAACACTATGTGGCCGACATCCAATATCAAAGTTGATGTAGACATATATATATATATACATGAACGTGTGTCACTTTGATCGATATATGTAATATAATGGTTTCCTATATATATATTTGAATTGTCTGCATTAATATTATACCGTGTTTCGAATGGGGCAGAGTCTCTGCGGCAGCGTTTTAGTGCAATTCCTGCGGGCACTAAACGTTGCCGCGGCCCAACCCTTTGCACCGGTTCGTATTACGAACCGGTGCAGCTCCTGACGCCGAGCGCCACGTGGTCACCCCTTTAGCACCGGTTCGTAAGTGAACCGGTGCAAAATATTTTGCACCGGATGGTTTGCACCGGTTGGCCATCCGGTGCATATGGCCCATACCAACTGGTGCAAAAGGCCCTGTTTCCACTAGTGAGTAAACTTTCTTTCTATTTTTGTATCACATGAACTAGTTTATTGTATATGTTTAGCGTGAACTTTGTTTTTTTTTGGACTGAACATTGAGGTTTTATACTAAGAACGTTAACAATCGGAAAAGTGAACTTTTTTTTAATCTTGTATCACATGAACTCTTTTTTATTGCCTATGTTTAATGTCAAATCTGTTTTTTCGGGGCTGAACATTGAGGTTTTGTACAATGAACTTTAATAGTAGGAAAAGTGAACTTTATTTTTTTACTTTTGTGTAACATGATCTAGGGTCTATGTTTAACATGAACTGTATTTTTTCTGGGCTGAACTTTGAGGTTTTGTACTAAGAACTTTTGACAGTTGGAAAAGTGAATTTTCTTTTTATTTTGTGTCACATGTAATATTTTTTATTGTCTATGTTTAACGTCAAATGTGTTTTTCTTGGCTGAACTTTGAGGTTTTATACTATGAACTTTAACAGTAGGAAAAGTGAACTTTATTATTATTTGTGCCACATGAAGTAGTTTATTGTCTATGTTCAACCTGGATTGTGTTTTTTCCGGGCTGAACTTTAAGGTTTTGGGATTTCTATTTTCGTGCCCTCAGGTCCTTAGTTGTTTTCAGTTTTATCCCATAGTTTTTCCTCTTCCCCTCTCTAGTTTGAAATACTCACAATTGCTGGAACAAGGTCGTCAGTCGAGGCCTTGACCGTTAGTCTGACCGGGTGGGGCTGCCCAGGGGCAGCTCCTCCTGACCATCTCGTGCTGACGGGTAGGGTCAGGAGACACGTCAGAGCAGCCATCCATATATCGCTGACGTGTGGGTTGTTTTATTTTATGATTTTATAGGCGGTGCTGCCAATGACAAATGGGGCCGCTCTATAGGGCTGCCGCAGCCAATAACCAGTGGGGTCGTCTATTTTTCAGTAAAAGACATATATTGCCGCTCTGTGGGGCTGCCTCAGCCAATGACCAGTGGGGTCGTCTATTTATTTTTAGAAAATCATATATTGCCGCTCTGTGGGGCCTCCGCAGCCAATGACCAGTGGAGTCGTCTATTTTTCAGGAAAAGACTTATATTGCCGCTCTGTGGGGCTGCCGCAGCCAATGACCAGTGGGGTCATCTATTTATTTATAGAAAATCATATATTGCTGCTTTGTGGGGCCTCCGCAGCAAATGACCAGTGGGGTCGTCTATTTTTCAGGAAAAGACATATATTGCCGCTCTGTAGGGCTGCTTCATCCAATGACCAGTGGGGTCGTCTATTTAATTTTTCTTACGCTAGACCCATCAGGTGACTATTTTCGCAGCTTAATCTAAAGTGAATTTTATGCTAAACATGCTGGAACCTAGTGTTGTGTATCTCATTATTCACCGGAGAACCGCTGGCAGCTCGTTCCCCACCCTCGGACGGAGCAGCCATCGCCGGCGCCTCATCGCGCCGTGTGGAGACCCGGCATACCACTACATGGTGTAGTATGCAAGTCTGATATAACACCAATGAAACACCGTTCCACTAGTATTACATCGCTCAGAGTGGTACAACAGAAACATATGCGAGTCCAAGGCATGTCTATAGAATTACAACATTGACTCTGTTACATAAGATCAGCACAGCCTCCTACTTTACAATGAGGTAAAACTACAAATAAACTCCAAAAGAACGACTCGTGGTCTAGTATTAACACGAACTCTATTTGTAGAGTGTTTAACTAGCTATAGAGGCTATGAATAGATTCTAGCTAAATAGGAGCTAGGTTTAGGAAACTAGTTCCTTTCTATTGCTAAGCTAGGTTTTATCCTGGTTGGATGTGGTGTTTGACTCTTCTGTCAGGTTCCTGTCCCTTGAAGTAATTGTTGATTCCTCGGTCTTCGAGTTGCACTGTGGATCCTCCTTCGATGCCTCCATATCTAAGCAGGGGATTTAAGAGTGGGATGAGTACGAGCGTACTCAACAAGTTCATTATAGGAAAGAGGTGTTTAATGCACTAGCTACGGCATTAGACCCGAAAGTCTAATACCAATGCAGGTTTTCATAACCATTTCTTCAAAAGGTTGCTTTATTCGGAAGAACTATGTCCGTCAGCCTTCACCGGTTTACTAGAACTTCATGGAGCTCCTTTGGCCGCGTTCGCATTCCATATCCCGAACAGGAGTGACAGTCACGATTCATTACACTCTGGAGGTGTGTTGCTTTACCCATAAGAGATCTTAACCTTGGTGCCAACCGGGCGTACTCCCCGTCCACACTTCCTTTGGTGTGAGGCCCGGTATAAGGTCATAGCCAATCATATTCCTCCGCTACCTCGCACACCCACCCTTTGTTGCATACCCCGACCCTGGGTCCTCGTCGGTCCTCTTACACCAATTAAGGATGGACCCCGACCACGACGACAGTGGGACTCGTTAACCAAACTCTTCGCCGTGGCTGCAACCCATCATAGACCACTTCGTGGGGAATTAGAATGGGATCACCACCGCTTGCCCAACCTGGGTCAAGTGTCTACGGTAAGCGCATCCGTTGATGTACAAGAGGTGAAAATACAATTGACTATTCCGTCCCACTCCGGATCTTATGGTTAACACGGGTATTACGGCACAAGAATCATTGGACGACATTTGTTGTTTAATCCTAGATGGATATAAACCCTTGCAATGGAACCTCCACCATATCAACACAATCCATGGTTCCATTGCCCACCACATAGTCATATTCATAGTTATGAAAATAGTGGTTTTTCTTTTTATGCAAGAGTGATAAATATAGTACTTTGCAAGTAATTTGGTAAAAATACTCAATTGACATGAGCAAGTGATGAACTTGCCTTTCTTGACTGCAAGATTATGCAGGCAAGGTCTTCGATACGCAATAACTCCAAATTCTGAAATAGCCGGACGATGTTTAAAAGATTGGCAAGGATGCAATAATGCATAAGTATGAGATGCAATCGCTCTAAGCGTGACCTAACCCCGATGATTTAGGATTAGTGAGTTGTAATGATTGGTTCAGGGTGTGTTGCACTTTTAGAGTGATTCACAAACAAGGTTCTTATTAAGGATTGGTTGCTTAGTATCATAAACAGGTGCTGTAATGGGTTTTAGCACTATATGGCATGGTTAATGATTAATTATCATATACTTCAAAAGAATAACTTTTGAAGAACATGTTCTTAAATAAAGAACAAGTATGATAATTAGGGTTTGTGGTTTCTATGGTGTTCTATGGTTCCAATTGGTTTCAAGAGTAAGGATTAGATGGATCCCAACAATGTTGGATTCATCGATACCTAGGGCTGGTAAGGCTGAGTTAGGCCTAGGCATCCTAAGCAAGTAATTATACATGGTTGCTATCAAGGTTGATTCATCTTGCTGGTGATTGCTAGCTAGGGTTTATAGGTCCTTATAAGCAGGGTTGATGATGATTCCTTATTTGCTTCAAAAGAATAACTTTTGAAGAACATACTTCTTAAGGAATAAGAAGTATTGCAATTAGGGTTGAGGTTGTCTAAGGTTTGTTATTGGATATAATAAGTAATGAATAATCTGTTCCTAAATAGGATGGTTCATAATTATGAAATACTGATAGGGTTTAATGGACTATGGTTATGTAATGATAATTATTGGGCATAGATGCTATTGGAGTTCATCACAATGGTGTGATGCTAATTAAGGTTAATAAAGGATGAGATCCTTGATAATAAGGACTAGGGTTGATCCTATTTGATCATCTAGGTTTGATTAAGATGAACACATGGGATATTTATTTATTAATGATGGTTACTACATTTTATGTGGTCATGGTAAACATTTAGTAGCTACTATGGTTCTATGATTCAAAAGAAAGTATCATGATCACATGTTCTAACCTAGGGTTAGGTTAGAAGCAATTTAGGGTTCATATGAATTAATGGAGCTAGGTTCCTAATGGTATTAGGTTTTAGGAATCACATGAAATGATAAGGTTATAATATCATTCCATAAGGAATTAGGGTTTCCTAATTGGCCTATAGTTCTTGGGTTAATAACTTCATTATAAAGTTTGAAGTTATTAATAACTTTGAAATAAAAATAATATTGGATTTGGCATTTTGTTATTTTTAAACAATTAATAATTAGGGTAATTATTAATCAAGGTTTAAATCTCCCTAATAAGGTTTTAACAAAATAACCAATAAAGAAAATTAGTTTTAAATTTTTCTTTATTTACTTACTGGTTTCTATTTAATTTAGAAAGTTTTATTAATTATTGAATTTTAACTGAATTTAGGATAAATGAAAAGGTTTATTTAATGAGTTTAAAATAATTAAATTTTTATTAAAAATAAAAATTCCATATTATATTTTTATTGGATAGATTTTTCTTTTATAAGAATTTTGATATCTCATTTGTATTTTTCTGAGCTTTTACGAATTTTCTAGATTTATTTGAAGTTGCAGTAATTTTCTGGAATTAACTTTAAATGAAAGAATACTAAATGTACCCGGGTTATAACTACCCTTAGCCACTGATATGTGGGCCAGGGGCCAGGTCAGCGGCCACATCGGCTTGACCAAGTCAAAATTAATGACTGGGCATGGCTCACGGTGGCCGGCGGGCAGACGTCGTCGGCGGCGATGATTCCGGCCACGCGCGGATGAGCTACTGGTTCCATTTGAACCAGTGCATCACGAGGGACCTAAAGATAGCGGCGCCGCTCCGGTTAGGTCACCGGAGCTTGATCGGCGGCGAGGTACTGCGGTGGCGTCCATAGGTGATCAAACACGGCGACGATCTAGACCACTATCGAGCATGCCGAGCACACGAGGAGGAAGAGGAGCTCACCCTGAGCATGCAGGGCTTGATGGCGAGGCAAGGGGTGGTCGGCATCGCCGGAATTGCCAGCTCCGGCCGTCGGAGAGATGAGGTCGGCGTCGGCGCTACGTACTGCTCCGGCTCGATTCCTTCTGCAGGAGTAGCAAGTCGAGGACGGCGGTCACGCTGGTGTGCTCGGTTTGGCTCGGGGAGGCTTCCATCGCCGGCGGTAATGGTGACCGGCGGAGCCAGGGTTTCGGTATGGGGAAATTGAGCAGAGAGAGAGGAAAACGAAGCTAGGGTTCATCGTTTAGGGGTTTTATATGGCGCCAGGGCGTGCCTCGTCACGACGCCGAGCGAGGAGGAGCTGCCAGCGCGAGGGAGAAGAGCTTCACGGCGTCGTGCTGCCCTCCAGCACACGGTGAAGATGAGGACGACCTCCTCAGATATTTTAGACGAAGAGGTATGGGCTGCTAGGTGGGCTGGTGCTGATGGGCTCCTGCTGGGCTGCTCGGCTAGGTAAGGTCCAGGTAGGTTTTTCTTCTCTCTTTCTTTTTTTTCTGTTTTCATTTTCTGTTTTATAATTCTATTTTGAATTCAGATTTGAATTCTTTTCTATTTTGCAGGCATTTGAATATATATAGACCCATTTGATTGAACTTAATATGGTTCTGGAATATGTTGTATTAATATATTTCAGGGATGTTTACTTCCTTTTTATTTATTTAGTTAATATCTTAACTTTCAAATGGGTATAAATCTTTATGGAGATGATTTTTATTTCTTTATTTTCTCATACATGTTTGTCTCAATTAACTTCTTGGTTTCTTTCCAGAGACATCAGGGTTTGTTTATTAGAACATGGTAACATGTTAATTATGTGGTTTACATACTTGTATTGTGATGATGACTAAGTTTTGTGTTCAATAAGTGTTATTATGTTGATAACTCATACTCTCAATCTTGTGGATTTTAGAATTCTAGTTATATTCACCTAATAGCATTTGATTTGGAACTTAAAGGTGAACTAGGTTTATAGTTGTGATCACTCAAGTGATGCACCAACTAGGGTTTAGTCTCCCTATCCATTATAAGATGGTTACTTGCTTATTATTTGATGTTCTCCTTTAGTTACTAAGGGATTGAGAATTGGTTCTATTTGATTCCACTATTGTTATCCTTAATTCATTATTAAAGTAACTAAATTAGATATGGTTCTTTTTATAGTTAACTTTGGTTCTAATGATGAATAGTTTCTCATCATATAAAGTATAGAGTTTGACTCTAAGGTTTTCTTATGTTCTTTAATTGAGGAATAAGTGGAATATAAATGTGGTAGGATTCTACTTATGATCACCAAGTTATTCACAAGTTAAGGTTGGGATATAAGCCTAGAGTTGTTTACTAGTGATCTTCCTATAATTTCATGTGGTGAATGATATCTACTTATCATATAGGTTTTAACATATGGCTTACTCTTCTATTTCTCCAAAGTATGGTCATGGCACTATCATGAGCAATTTGTTCTCAATGGCTTGTACTCCCAATTCTTAGAGTATATGATCATTACCCAATGGTGATGATCATGCATGGTATGGGCTTCCTTAAGTATCACTAAAAATATTTAGATATGGTTATTCCAATTACCCCTCTAACTTCACAAGGTCTTGGATTATAATCTATGGTTCTACTCAAGGAATGATGATGTGATTAACTAAATATGTGGTTTGCCTAAGAATTCTACCTTGCTAGCTTCTATAGCTTGTTCTTCAGGAAATCTGATAAACCTGCATCTTGTGGCATGCATCCACCTCCTAGATGCTTCATCTTGATCCTAACTATTTTATGGAGTGGCTCAATGTGTTGGTCTTCTTGCATCAAGGTGCAAGATGATGAAATGGATGAAGTGTGATGCTCCTTTTATAGGCTTGGGCATGCTCTAGTAACATGACACATGGGTGGATGACTCTTGCTTTAATTTGATGAATAAGGTGCTTGGTTGTCATGCTCGCATCCATAGCAATCCTTTAAGCATGAGGTGGCATAGCTTAGGATTCAAGCTATGTAGATATTTTCATCCTATGTGGCATTGAGATTATCCTCTCATGTGATTTATTTTTGGATAGCCAAGTGGCTTTTGTTACTAAATATCTTGTGAATGATTTTATGCTTGTGGTTGAGTCACTATATCATATGTGATTTTATTTATATTATTATTGGGATCAAAATGTCAAAGATAAGGATTATACCCCAATTTTGAATGGTGATGTTTGATTTCACCAAGGCATGATCATATGAGTTTCAAAATACTCATAGTTTATTTTATTCAAATAGTTTGAACTATAATTCGTAATGTAAACGAATTTAGTTTTGTGATATTCCACATATTTAATAAGTTATGATTGAAATCAGAAGGTGTGGCTTTTATGCACTTAGGTCCTTGTGTTTTGCTATATTTGGTATTTAGTTTTAAAGTGAATTCAATTGTACCTCAAGGTAGTTGCTTAACTTTTAAGTGTTAATACTTTAGAGTGTGCTTCTTATCTCTTTAATGGTTATATACCTCTCCCATCTCTAGGGTTTAATGATAAGCTTTTGTTGGTGTTAAGTTCAAGAGTTTAGTTCAAGAAATACCATGAGGTTCATGGTAGGACTATTTGTTTGTTTAAGACATGGAAAAGATAAGTTAAGAATAGTTTCTCCATTTTATTGATACTTGATTTCCAATTGAATAGATGTTCATATGTTATGGCAAGGAATACCATATTATGATCTTTAATAAGATCAAGTAGTTGATCCTTGTTTAATAAGTTCTTGTGTTGGTTTTAATTCCATTTGATCCCCCTTAGATCAAATCATCTTTTCCCAAGACAAGGTTTTAGAAATGGTCACATTGAGGTTTATATCACTGGACTTGATGATCTACTTCAATTCCATCAAGGTCAAGTGAAACTTCAGTTACTGTGACTGTTTTACTTTAAAGCGCGAAAATTCCCCGGATTTTCTATGCATGAATACAATGCACACATCTGTTTACTCTATTTTGTAACCCCAGATTCTGGGATATTACACGCCGCCAGCTCTGTCCCCCAGCGGCGTCGGACGAACTGCGGCGGTGCACGTCAACAAGGGTCCAGCACTTGTTTCGTCCGCACGCATTGTACCCACCGCAGAGAAGTCCGCCGCAAGCAGATCCTCGCCCACGACGACCGGGATTTGTTCCACCGCTTGGTAAGACCTCCGCTTCTGCCTCCACCGCCCCCTAATCGATTCGGTTCCCATAATTTATTGGAGTTTGCAGGTGCGAAATAGTCCTCAATGTCTGGTCGTAGCGGGTACACCGGCGAGGAGATCATGTCATCCAAAGTCAGTTTGTTTGCGTTTGCCAAGCAAGTGAGCTTGTGCCGCAGCAATCCTCCCCTTTGCAGTCCACTTATAAAGGCGTGCATAGTCGTGGTGTGATCAACATTTTCACACTCGTTCCTTGTTGCTAGCCATCGGGTGAGGAAGTTCCTTGATGTTTCACCCTTCTTCTAGATACAGGCATGTAGATCGCTTGTTGTGGCAGGTCTTTTGTAGGTGCCCCTGAAGTGTTTTTCGAAGGCGTTCTTCAGGTCAAACCAGCAAAAGATGGAGTTCTTCTCGAGGTCGCTGAGCCAGATCCGGGCTGGACCTACAAGGTACAGCTGAAGCATGCGGCAGGCGATGTTAGGGGTTCCTCCGGCAAATGTCACTGCATTGTAGTAATCTTCGATCCAGGTATCCGGCCTTTCGGTGCCATCATAGTTCTTCAGGTTTCCGGGTAGCTTGAGGTTCATCCTTGGCTTTGGTTCCTCTCGAATCATCCTGCCAAAGCACTTTGGGCCGATGTAATCAGTTTTGTATTCATTGAGACGTTCTCGTGCGTCCCGCGGGCCATTGCGAGGGGTTTTTGAACGTGAGCGAGATCTCCGGCCAACGCCTCCGCCTCCACCTCCGCCTCCACCGCTAGGTGGTGGGGAAGGAGACCTGCGAGGGGGCCGATGCGACCTTTTGCTTTCGCCTTCTGATTCCCCCCGCACTTCACGGTGCTGACTCCGGCTTCGGTGGCTCCCTTCACCATGGTGTTGGCTGCCTTCGTCGTTCCGGCTTCTACGAGGTTCCGGGTCACGCTCCTCATTCCGACTCCTCCTGGGCTCGGGCTCACGATCAGTGTTCCGGCTTCGGCGAGGTTCCGGCGTACGCTCCCTGCTCTCATTCCTCGGAGGAGGCCCGTTGTCGCGGATATTGATTCCACCGGGCCCATGGGGTCTGGTGTTTCCGGCTGGACTACGTCGGCGAGGGGGTGGGGGACGCGGATACCCTTTGGGCGGAGGTGAGGGGTTACGGTACTTGTCCCTACCAGTGTACATTGCATCCTTTCCCTTTCTTGGATCTGACGGAGGAGTCTTTGAAGGTACAGGGATTGGATTTGGGTGTTCTCTGGTTTTCCTTCTGCGTTCCGAGGATCCGGTTCGCGATTCATCATCGCGATGGCGATTTTCGTAGGCATCCTTCTGCGCGGTAGAGATGCAATGTTCCGGGTTGGATTCCAACCGCGCGAAGTATCTGCCTTGCTCTGCTGCTTCATTGCTGAAGCAACGAGCGTACGGACGTAGTTGATGTCGATCTCTCCTCGTCTTTTTCTTCAAGATCTCCGCAGCCTTCTTCATATTATCCTTTGGAGTGGCGAACGGCTGTTGCTCAGTCGGAGTTGCGAAGGTGATCTTGCGGGGAGCTATAGTTTCTCGCCGGATCTTATCAACCTCCTGTTGAGCCTCAGTGATCTTGTCCTCCCAATGCTTCCGGAGTTGCTTGACTTTCACCAGTGATTCGTCCACCTCACGCTCGCTGGAGAAAATTGTCCACGAAGTTCGCTGCCTCTTTCCTCTCGTCAAGCATTGCTGCTACGGTGGTGGCAAACTTTTTGGCTGTGGCCAGCATCTCCTGCCTTTTGGCTTCTAGGGCTTCCGCATTTGCTGCATCTTCGGGAGTAATGGGTTTGTTGAGGATATCCGGGTGCGCAATTGCATCCATGCCTGCTTGCTCAACCAGTTCTTCAGGGGACAGGACTTCCCTATGCGGACGTTCCCGCGAGAGCGGAGATCCTGCATGGGATGGCTGTGGGTCAGAGTGGGTGTTTTCATCCTCTGATTCTCGTTGATCCAGCGTCACCAAGGTTGCGAGAACCTGTTTAGGCTGGGTGGATTCCACTTCAGGCTGATCACCATATCTGAATTCCTTCACCTTGCGATCGAACTCTTCAGTATCCATGGAGGGGGCATCCCCGGAAATTGGGCTTAGGTTGCCCAGGATTGATTCTTCACCCGGAGCGCTGCTTTCTCCGACAGCCTCCTGCTGATCCGGAGCAGCATTGTTTTCCGGTGCCTCAACCTGCTCGGGACCATCTCCGGCTTCTTGAGGGGCGGTTCCGGCGGTATGGGCCAAGAAGTGTACGAAGTGACACCTTTGCTTTTCTAACACCTGGGAGACCCAGGCGGATCTGCGTTGGTCTTCCACCTTTATTTCCTGCTTAGGGGCGGATTGGGTGGGTTTTGATTTTTCCAGATCCAAGGCGGAATCTTCTTTAGGAAGCTCCTGCATCTCAGATCGGATCTTCGCGACTACGTCCTGCTCAGCGGCGGTCGCGTCAGCGTTACTTACCAGTGCGTTTCCGTCGGAATCGACGGTTTCGCCGATGAAGATGTGCCGCCGATCGGGACGATGGAGAGTTTGACGGGGTTTGTCTTGGCGGAATCAGCACTCGTCCGGAGGGACGATCGAAGGTTTCGGCGTAAAGGACGCGCTCACGACGATGGTGTTGTCGTAGCTTCTGTGGCGGAACCCTCCCGATTCCGGCCTCGGACGCCGGCCCCCACGGTGGCGCCAAGCGTCGTTGCCTATTCGACGGAACCTCGAGGAGGGATCCTCATGAGGGGAGAAGAAGTAGGGGCCATAGGGCGGAGTGCACACGGGACGGTGGTGCGATTTACCTAGCTTGAACACGCACGATGATAGGGCCTACTGCTGCTTGTCTGGAATTATCTGGGCGCTTTCGCGTTGTTACAATGAGTTGTGGTTGTGCCTCTAGGGCTCCCGAGATCCGGCTTATAAATGCACACGGATCTAGGGTTTACGTGGAGAGTCCTAGCCGGATTACAGGTTTCCTAACTACGGTACAATGTCTTGCCGTGTACGTCAAGGATCCACCTTCCCATCTACGTAAATGCTGGATCCGGGTTCCATGGGCCTCCACGGATCCGGCTTCCTGTACTTCATCCTTCGGATCAACAGCAAGGGCCGCCCGATGGGCCACATGCCACATCACCATCTATGGGCCACCCGGGCTTGCCGGATCTAGGCACTGTCGATGGTACACCCATGAAGTATACCCACAATAGGTGGGGATTCGATCATGTCGTGGCCACGTTCTACTTCTCCTACCTCGTCGGAAGTGCAGGTATAGCTTAGCTCTCTGTACTACCGTTTAATTTGAAGAGCCGCCATGGCATGTTGGAGTGATTTCAGTTGTTCTTTTTTCCATTATTGTTACAGTTAGCCAGGCAAGCCGATGATCCATGGTACATTGCATACCAAGATGAATCAAACTAGTGGTGTAGCCAGAGGATGGATTTGGAGGAGAAGGTGGCCAATTTAGGTGATGAATTGGCCCGTAAAAACCTGATGATATTCGAGCTGAAGCGTATTGTGGAGGAAGAAAAGAAGAATTCAGAGCTTATTCGCAAGGAGAAGTTGAGAGTTGAGACAGATCTTGCCGTATTTGATCAAGTGGTAGAAAATCTAGAACATGAACTTCAAGTGATGGGAGAGGAGAAAAGTAGATTCATCTGGGCAGTTTTATTAGGTGTCATCCCTATACTAGCAGTTATGTGGTTGTGGTTGATACGTCTCAAACGTATCTATAATTTCTTATGTTCCATGCTACTTTTATGATGATACTCACATGTTTTGTACACACTTTATGTCATTATTATGCATTTTCCGGCACTAACCTATTAACGAGATGCCGAAGAGCCAGTTGCTGTTTCTGCTTTGTTTTTGGTTTGAAATCCTACAAAGGAAATATTCGGAATTGGACGAAATCAACGCCCGAGGTCTTATTTTTCCACGAAGCTTCCGAAGACCGAAGGGATTACGAAGTGGGCGACGAGGCGCCGCCACCATAGGGCCGCGCGGCCTAAGGGGGGCCCGCGCTGCCCTATGGGGTGGGCCCCTCGCCAGCCCTCCGACTCTGCCCTTCCGCCTACCTATAGCCTTCGTCGCGAAAACCCCTGTACCGAGAGCCATGATACGGAAAACCTTCCAGAGACGCCGCCGCCGCCAATCCCATCTCGGGGGATTCAGGAGATCGCCTCCGATACCAAAACGTATCTACTTTCCCGAACACTTTTGCTATTGTTTTGCCTCTAATTTGTGTATTTTGGATGCAACTAACACGGACTAACGCTGTTTCAGCAGAGCTGTTCAGTGTCTCGTTTTTGTGCAGAAATTCAACTTTCAGGAATAACCTCGGAATTTATGTGGAAGGTCCTATTTTCCCAGAATATTGAGGGAGAAGGGCAAGCCGGAGGGGGGCAGGGGCCCCCACACTAGGCCGGCGCGGCCGGGAGGGAGCCCGCGCGGCCCTGGGTGTGGCGGCCTCGGTCGGCCCCCGACGCCCTCCTTCTACTTATCGCCTTCGACCTAAAAACGCACGGAGAGAAGTCGAAGTCGCCAGAAACCCTCCAGAGCCGCCACATCGCGAAACTCCGTCTCGGGAGCCGAAGTCTCCGTTCTGGCACTCCGCCGGACGGGGAATTGGAGGAGATCATCGCCACCATCACCGACGCCTCTTCATCAACCAGCCATGTTTCCCCATCCATGTGTGAGTAATTCCCCCGCTGTAGGCTGAAGGGGATGGTAGGGATTGGATGAGATTGGTCATGTAATAGTGTAAGATTGTGAGGGCATAGTGCCTAGTGTCCGTAATTGGTACTTTGATGATATTGTTGCAACTTGTTATGCTTAATGCTTGTCACTAGGGCCCGAGTGCCATGATCTCAGATCTGAACATGTTATTATTTCATCATGATATTCATTGTTTATGGTCTTACATGCAAGTTGTATACACATGTCGCTGTCCGGAACCAATGGCCCCGAAGTGACAGAAATCGGGACAACCGGAGGGGATGGTAGTGATGTGAGGATCACATGTGTTCACGGAGTGTTAATGCTTTGCTCCGGTACTCTATTAAAAGGAGTACCTTAATATCCAGTAGATTCCCTTGAGCCCCGCTGCCACCTGGTAGGACAAAAGATGTTGTGCAAGTTTCTCATTGCGAGCACGTACGACTATAATTGGAATACATGCCTATTGATTGCTTTGTACTTGGACACCGTTTTATTATTATCTGCAAATGCCCTGATTGTTACATGAGTTTCTCTCATCCATGCAACGCCCGTTATCCGTCCCCGTGCCTACGTATTTTAATCTGTTGTTTACTAAAATCACTATTCTGTCTGTTACTCTCTCATTATTTCACTACTCTTTGCTATAAAACTATTACTGATAAACTCTTGCGAGCAAGTCTGTTTCAGTGCAGCTGAATTGACAACTCATTGTTAAGGCTTTCAAGTATTCTTTGTCTCCCCTTGTGTCGAATCAATAAATTGGGTTTTACTACCCTCGAAGACTGCCGCGATCCCCTATACTTGTGGGTTATCAAGACCGTTTTCTGGCGCCGTTGCCGGGGAGCATAGCTTTATTTGGAAGTTCACTTGGATTGATATTGTCGCTGCAAATTCTCCATCATGGGTAAAACTCGCGATCCTAAAGTCGCCATATTACCATCCACTACAAGAAAAGGTACAACTCTGAGTACCTCTGCTACTCTTGATTCACCATCTGTGATAAGTCGACTTGTTTCACCACCACATGCTTCACATGCTGGTTCTGCTGAATCTGAAAACTCTCATAATATTGATAATGTTTCTGCTGTGCTTGATGATAGTGGTTCATTGGGATCCTTTCTAGATGCTACAATTGCTAGGTCTAGACAAATTGAAAATACTGAAACTCCTAATGTTAATTCACCTGAACTTGATTATTCTAGTGATGATCCTGATGAAGATTATGTGGAGCTTAATGATGATTTTATTAATAGATGCAATGCTACTGCTGATGCAAGCAAAATTAAAAAGTTTCTCACACAATATACTGTTAGACATAAGTTATCTCCTGATCCTAAATTTGCCACATCTCCTATATGCATTAAGGATAAAGATTATGATTTTTCTCTTGATCTATCTCATATAGCTATTGTAGAGAAAGCACCCTTTTGTGGTACTGAAAAAGAAAGTGCTGTAGAACACATGATTGAACTTTCTTCTATGAGTAGCTTGTTTTCTGATGATGTCAAGATGCGTACTTATTTTGTTGCTAAATTTTTCCTTTCTCATTAAAGGATGATGCTAAAACTTGGTATAATAATTTGCCTCCTGGTTCTATTAAAAGTCCAACTGATTTGCGTGATGTTTTCTTTCGAAAATACTTTCCTGCTAGTGCTCAACATGTTGCTTTACAGAAAATTTATAGATTTGACCAGGGAGATGAAGAGAAATTGCCTGAGGCTTGGGCAAGATTTTGTTCTCTTATCAGAGCTCGACCTGGACATGATTTAGAAAAGAATGATCTACTTGATATATTTTATAGTGGACTAACCATTGAGTCTAGGGCATATTTGGATAGTTGTGCTGGTTGTGTTTTTAGGAAAAGAACTCCAGACGAAGCTGAAGAATTATTGGCTAAAATAGGCCGGAATCATGATGATTGGACTACGCCTGAACCAATTCCAACGCCAATATTGAAGAAGAGGGGTTTAATTAAATTGAATGATGAAGATATGAGGGAAGCCAAGAAGTCTCTCAAGGAGAAAGGTATTAAATCTGAAGATGTGAAGAATCTACCTCCCATAGAAGATATATGTGAGATAATTCCCCCTTCATCCATGATTGAGGTAAACTCCCTTCAACGCTTTACTAGGGAAGATATTCCGTATTCAAAACCTCCTGCTCAATGCTTAGATGAGTTTGATAATTATATTGTTAAGCAAGAAAATTTTAATATGAGAGTAGAGAATCATTTAATGGAAAATTCTCAAGCTATTAGCAATTTGCATGATATTGTGGAGAGAACCTCCAATGATGTTAAGATGCTTGTTAAATATTTTCAAATGGTTCAAACTCAAATTGATCAGCTTACTAAAGTGCAAAATGACTTATTAAAAAATAATTCTAAAGAGAAACATGCTTATGAAATAACAACTAGAGGTGGTGTCTCTACCCAGGATCCTCTATATCCTGAAGGGCATCCCAAAAGAATTGAACAAGATTCTCAACGCATTGAACCTAGTGCTCCTTCTAAGAAAAAGAAGAAGAAACATAAAAATGTTGTAGAATCCTCTGAACCTGTTAATGATCCTAATAGTATTTCTATTTCCGATGCTGAAACTGAAAGTGGTAATGAACATGATAATAATAATGGTAATGATAAGAATGATGTTTCTGATAAAGAAGAAGTTGAAGATGAACCTGAAAAGCAAGATAAAAATAAAAAGTATACTAAAGAAGATTTTATTGCTAAGAAACATGGTAATGAAAGAGAACCTTGGGTGCAAAAGCAAATGCCTTTTCCTACTAAGAAACTAAAATCAAAGGAAGAAGAACACTATAATAAATTTTGTGATTGGATGAAACCTTTATTCTTGCAAATCCCTTTGACGATGCTATTAAATTGCCTCCTTATTCAAAGTATATGAAAGATATTGTTACTAACAAAAGGAAAATCCCCAATGAGGAAATTTCCACTATGCTTGCTAATTACTCTTTCAATGGAAAAGTTCCAAAGAAGTTGGGCGACCCAGGTATACCTACTATTCCTTGTTCTATTAAGAATAATTATGTTAAAACTGCTCTATGTGACTTGGGAGCCGGTGTTAGTGTTATGCCTTTTCTCTTTATAAGAGACTTTACTTAGATAAGTTGATACCTACTGATATATCTTTGCAAATGGCTGATAAATCTACTGCTATTCCTGTTGGTATATGTGAGGATGTTCCTGTTCAAGTTACTAATAACTGCTTGATATTAACTGATTTTGTTGTGTTGGAAATGCCTGAAGATGATAATATGTCTATTATTCTTGGGAGACCTTTTCTTAACACCGCAGGGGCTGTTATTGATTGCAATAAAGGAAAGGTTACTTTCAATGTTGATGATAGGGAGCACACCGTCTATTTCCCCAAGAGGATTGAAAAAGCATGTGGAGTTAATACTATTTCTAATGTGAGAACTATCAAAGTGGGAACTATTGATTGTCCTATATATGAGCCTAAAGAAGAATATCAAACTCTTATGATTGGATCCATATCAATACAATTCAAGGTAACATGATTGATTTGAGGTTTATTTCTTCTTATGCTATGTAAAATTTATTTGGTGGCAAGACTTGATCAACCTTGTTAACAAATACTTTTTATATGCATAGAGGAGGTAAACAACATCTCTTTCTTCCTCCACTTGTTCTACTTGCTGTACACTTTTATTTTGCAAAGTTCCTTAGTTAATTAGAGATTTCAAAAAAATTCCTGGCCAGTAATAATAAACTTAATACCCAGAAATGTGCATTTTTCAAAGTTTTCAAAAATTCACAAAATTATACCGTTGGTCCTATTTTTCGAAAATGCACCTAGAGCACAGGGATGACCAGTGGGGCACCCCAGGGTGGCACCCCACGCGTGGCCAGCAAGGGCGCGCCACCCTGGTGTGTGGGTCCCCCTTTGCCCCACTTCAGCATCTCTTCCTCCCATACTCTTCTCTCTCCCGAAAAAATCGACACCAGCTTCCTCTCACTCACGTTTTTGCTCAAGAACTCCAGATTTCTCGATCTCTTTGCTCAGCCCAGATTTCTGTTTGAAATTTAGCACATTTGCTCTTCGGTATGTGACTCCTTCGATTATCCAAGTAGAATTTTGTTTGGTGGAGTATATCTTGAATATTTTGCTGCTGTAGGAAACATGTTTAGTGAGCTTGCATGCTTGTTCTAAGTGGTAGAAACTAGTTTTGATGCATGATTAGTACTCTAGCAAGTTCCTATGGTAGTTTCCCTCAATTATATGTCACCAAATCAAATTTTATAGTGTTTGTTGAAAATTTTCAGAAAAGGGGAATGGACAACTTTAACTTTGGAGAAGTGTTCCAAGGGGAGACAACAAGCACGTGGAGAGCTGTCGCTAATGTTTTATTGAGTTCTTGCAATGTGTCACTACAGGACTAAAGTGGATTAAAGTTTTTGAGTACTAACCCCTCTAATGAAGTTTATGAGAAGTTTGGTGTGGCAGAAGTTTTCAAGGGTCAAGAGAGAAGGGTGATATAATGTGATCAAGTAGGCAAAAGCCTAAGCTTGGGGGAGGTATACCGGCATCACTCATTCTTTGCATATTATGGTTGCTGGATACTTGTACATACTTGTTTAGTTTCTTTGAGTGGTTTTCTAATGAGAGGAAGATGATATTTGGGGAAGTGCTGCCTGAAAACAGATTCTGGACTGTTACTAAAAAAAATCGTGCGCACAGCCAGAACGTTATTTTGAGCTGCCAATTTTTGTGCATGTTCCCCAGGTTGTTATCTAACTTTCATTAGTTGAACACTTTTCGAGCTGAGCAGCGGAAGAATTTCTTTAAAATCGATTACTGTACTGCTGTCAAGTTTTGGCAGATTTCTGCCATCTTGCTTTTCTGTGTTTCTTTTAGTTTTCATTTTCTTGTTCTTGCTTTATTTCTTTCCTAAAACACAAAAAGACCAAAAATATTTCTGTTGTTTCTCTTCACCACTTGTTTATTTTAATTTCTTGCCTTTATCTTGCTTTATTTGCTATTGCTAGTTTGCTATAAGAAAACCCAAAAAGATTTTGCTTTGTTCGCTTGCTTCTTTTTATTCTTGTTCTCAAATTCGAAAACACCAAAAATATTTGTTGTTCTTCTTTGGTTTTGTAAAGTTCTTTATGAGTTCAATGGTCTTCGGTGGCTGGAGCGTGGTTTTCATTCCATATTATTCAAGCTACACAAGTGAAAAGGCAATAATGACGATATTCGACAATCTGATTGTGGTGAGAGGCTGGTATGAACTCTATTTGTTTTCATTTTTGTACATATACTCATCCATGTGAGCATGCTTGGTTGGTTCATGTGAGGTATATGTCATTTAAGAAAGTCTAGTAGTTCATGATCTCTCATGTTTATCTCCAATTTATTAATATGAGTAGCATGTCATGGATGTTTGCTTGCATTGTTTTATTCATAAATAGGTATGATATTGTGGTATCCTCCTCTGAATAATTCATTTGAATTAACTTGGCACATGCTCACGCATGCATATGACTGAACAAAAGTCAATTAAGCCTCGATGATTTACATTGTTTCAGAGTTCTTGTATCACTTTTATGCCTCAGTTAATTTATTTTGCCGCAAGCATGATTATGACAGTTACTGCTCTCTTGATTGTCGCTCCCAGTCTATTGCTAGCCTTCACTTGTACGGGAACGCTGCTCGTTCTTCCAAACCCATGAAAACAAGTTATTCAGTGTCCACCATAAATACCTATGCATGGCATTTCAAACCATTCAAGTAAATTCTCATGCGCTACCTTTAAACCTTCAAAATGCTTCTCAATTTGTGTTAATGTTTCATAGCTCATGAGGAAGTATGTGGTGTTTAACTTTCAACCTTGTCATTTACTCTTGACGGACTTTCATATGGACTAGTGGCACATCCACTTATCCAATAACTTTGCAAAAAGAGCTGGCAATGGGGTTCCCAGCCCCGATTAATCAAACTTTACTAATAATTCTCTTCACATGTTTTGCTCTGATTCATCAGTAAGCAACTTAATTTTGCAAATAGATACTCCTCCATGGTATGTGATTGATGGAAGGCACCCAAGGATTCGGTTAGCCATGGCTTGTGTAAGCAAAGGTTGGGGGAGTGTCACCCATAATAAAACTAAAATACGTGTGTAAACAAAAGAGAAGAGGGATGATCTACCTTGCTGGTAGAGATAACGTCCTTCATGGGAGCCGCTCTTGAAAGTCCGGTTGGCAAGGTAGTTGGTGTACCCATTACCATTCGTTGACAACAACAAACACCTCTCAAAACAATTTTACTCCTGTTTTAAAAATGAAAAGCTCTAGCGCATGTTAATCCCTGCTTCCCTCTGCGAAGGGTCAATCTTTTACTTTTATGTTGTGTATCCATCCTTTCTTTGAGCACTTTCTTGAGAGCACAACTGTCATTCTTAGTGTAATATGCTTGTCTCAAAATATGATTGATTGTGGTATAACTTTGATGCTTTTATCTTTGACAATCACTATTTCTAGTCTTTCTATGAACTTCAGAGGTGCCTGAGCATTTATGTTTTGCTGATCAAATATGGGCAAGCGAGATACCACTCTATCATACTCTTTTATGAACATTGCAATCCTGCTTATATACATGATTCATGATGCTTATTATTAATTGTTGGTACCTTTCCATGATTGACATAGCTATTAGATGATCTTATTTGCATGTATCTTATTATGAACTGCCTAAGTGTTAGCCATAGCATGAGAATATTTACATCATATGAACAAATGTGTTCGTGAAAGTTCTTTTATCGCTCAGTTGTTAACTGAATTGCTTGAGGACAAGCAATAAGCTAAGCTTGGGGGAGTTGATACGTCCAAAACGTATCTACTTTCCCGAACACTTTGCTATTGTTTTGCCTCTAATTTGTGTATTTTGGATGCAACTAACGCGGACTAACGCTGTTTTCAGCAGAACTGTTCTGGTGTCTCGTTTTTGTGCAGAAATTCAACTTTTAGGAAAAACCTCGGAATTTATGCGGAAGGTCCTATTTTCCCATAATACTTACGGAGCGGAAGGGCAAGCCAGGTGGGGGCCCGGGCCCCACACACTAGGCGGCACGGCCCGGGAGGGGCCCGCGCGGCCTAGTGTGTGGCGGCCTCGGTCGGCCCCCGACGCCCTCCTTCGGACTACTTATCGCCTTCGACCTAAAAACGCACGGGAGAAGTCGAAGTCGCCAGAAACCCTCCAGAACGCCGCCACATCGCGAAACTCCGTCTCGGGAGCCAGAAGTCTCCGTTCGGCACTCCGCCGGACGGGGAATTGGAGGAGATCATCGCCACCATCACCACCGACGCCTCTTCATCAACCAGCCATGTTTCCCCATCCATGTGTGAGTAATTCCCCCGCTGTAGGCTGAAGGGGATGGTAGGGATTGGATGAGATTGGTCATGTAATAGTGTAAGATTGTTAGGGCATAGTGCCTAGTGTCCGTAATTGGTACTTTGATGATATTGTTGCAACTTGTTATGCTTAATGCTTGTCACTAGGGCCGAGTGCCATGATCTCAGATCTGAACATGTTATTATTTCATCATGATATTCATTGTTTATGGTCTTACCTGCAAGTTGTATACACATGTCGCTGTCCGGAACCAATGGCCAGTGGAATCGGGACAACTGGAGGGGATGGTAGTGATGTGAGGATCACATGTGTTCACGGAGTGTTAATGCTTTGCTCCGGTACTCTATTAAAAGGAGTACCTTAATATCCAGTAGATTCCCTTGAGGCCCGGCTGCCACCGGCTGGTAGGACAAAAGATGTTGTGCAAGTTTCTCATTGCGAGCACGTACGACTATAATTGGAACACATGCCTATTGATTGCTTTGTACTTGGACACTGTTTTATTATTATCTGCAAATGCTTTGATTGTTACATGAGTTTCTCTCATCCATGCAACGCCTTATCCGTCCCCGTGCCTACAGTATTTTAATCCTGCTGTTTACTAAAATCACTACTCTTCTGTTACTCTGCTGTTGTTATTTCTCTTTGCTACTGCTATAAAACTGACTCTTGATAAACTCTTGCGAGCAAGTCTGTTTTCAGGTGCAGCTGAATTGACAACTCCGCTGTTAAGGCTTTCAAGTATTCTTTGTCTCCCCTTGTGTCGAATCAATAAATTGGGTTTTACTACCTGCGAAGACTGCCGCGATCCCCTATACTTGTGGGTTATCAAGACCGCCTCCGGATTGATGTTTGAGTAGTTCACCCCTGGACTATGGGTCCATAACAGTAGCTAGATGGTTGTCATCTCCTCATTGTGCTATCATTGTTAGATCTTGTGAGTTGCCTATCATGATCAAGATCATCTATTTGTAATGCTACATGTTGTGTTTGTTGGGATCCGATGAATATGGAATACTATGTCAAGTTGATTATCAATCTATCATATATGTGTTGTTTATGATCTTGCATGCTCTCCGTTGCTAGTAGAGGCTCTGGCCAAGTTGATACTTGTAACTCCAAGAGGGTATTTATGCTCGATAGTGGGTTCATGCCTCCATTAAATCGGGGACAGTGACAGAAAGTTCTAAGGTTGTGGATGTGCTGTTGCCACTAGGGATAAAACATCGATGCTTTGTCTAAGGATATTTGTGTTGATTACATTACGCACCATACTTAATGCAATTGTCTGTTGTTTGCAACTTAATACTGGAAGGGTGCGGATGCTAACCCGAAGGTGGACTTTTTAGGCATAGATGCATGCTGGATAGCGGTCTATGTACTTTGTCGTAATGCCCGATTAAATCTCACTTTACTCATCATGATATGTATGTGCATTGTTATGCCCTCTTTATTTGTCAATTGCCCAACTGTAATTTGTTCACCCAACATGCTTTATCTTATTGGAGAGACACCACTAGTGAACTGTAGACCCGGTCCATTCTTTTACATTTGAATACAATCTAATTCATTGTTCTTTACTGTTCTTTGCAAACAAACATCATTTTCCACACCATACATTTAATCATTTGTTTACAACAAGCCGGTGAGATTGACAACCTCACTGTTAAGTTGGGGCAAAGTATTTGGATTGTGTTGTGCAGGTTCCACGTTGGCGCCGGAATCCCTGGTGTTCTTGCGCACTACCTCCACCAACAACCTTCATGTGCTCCTTGACTCCTACTGGTTCGATAACCTTGGTTTCTTGCTGAGGGAAACTTGTGCTGTGTCACGCATCACACCTTCCTCTTGGGGTTCCCAACGGGCGTGTGCTTGACGCGTCATCAAGACTGTTTTCTGGCGCCGTTGTGGGGAGATCAAGACATGTTGCAAGGGGAGTCTCCACTTCAATCTCTTTACTTTGTTTTGTCTTGCTTTACTTTATTTTATTTACTGCTTTGTTTGCTTTCTTATATCAAAATACAAAAAAATTAGTTACTTGCATTTACTTTATTTACTGTCTTGTTTGCATTCTCTATATTAAAAACACAAAAAAAAATAGTTACTTGCATTTACTTTATCTAGTTTGCTTTATTTACTATTGCTAAAATGGGTACTCCTGAGAATACTAAGCTGTGTGACTTCACAAGCACAAATAATAATGATTTCCTATGCACACCTATTGCTCCACCTGCTGCTACAGCAGAATTTTATGAAATTAAACCTGCTTTACTAAATCTTGTTATGAGAGAGCAATTTTCTGGTGTTAGTACTGATGATGCTGCTGCCCATCTTAATAATTTTGTTGAACTTTGTGAAATGCAAAAGTATAAGGATGTAGATGGTGACATTATAAAATTGAAATTGTTTCCTTTCTCCTTAAGAGGAAGAGCTAAAGATTGGTTGCTATCTTTGCCTAAGAATAGTATTGATTCATGGACTAAATGTAAGGATGCTTTCATTGGTAGATATTATCCTCCTGCTAAAATTATATCTTTGAGAAGTAGCATAATGAATTTTAAGCAATTGGATAATGAGCATGTTGCCCAAGCATGGGAAAGAATGAAATCTTTGGTTAAAAATTGCCCTACCCATGGACTGACTACTTGGATGATCATCCAAACCTTTTATGCGGGACTGAATTTTTCTTCACGGAACCTATTGGATTCAGCTGCTGGAGGTACTTTTATGTCCATCACTCTAGGCGCCGCAACAAAGCTTCTTGATTATATGATGATTAATTACTCTGAATGGCACACGGAAAGGGCTCCACAAGGTAAGAAGGTAAATTCTGTTGAAGAAACCTCCTCCTTGAGTGATAAGATTGATGCTATTATGTCTATGCTTATGAATGGTAGATCTAATGTTGATCCTAATAATGTTCCTTTAGCTTCATTGGTTGCTCAAGAAGAGCATGTTGATGTGAACTTCATTAAAAATAATAATTTCAACAACAATGCTTATAGGAATAATTCTGGTAACAACTATAGGCCATATCCTTCTAATAATGGTAACGGTTATGGTAATTCTTATGGTAATTCTTAAAACAATAATAGGAATGTACCCCCTGGTCTTGAAGCCATGCTTAAAGAATTTATTAGTACACAATCTGCTTTTAACACTGTTGAAGAAAAGCTTGGTAAAATTGATATTCTTGCTTCTAAAGTTGATAGTCTTGCTGCTGATGTTGATCTTTTAAAATTGAAAGTTATGCCTAATGAAACTAAAGATATTAAGTCATTTGCTACAGCAAACGCTATCCAAGTTCGAATTAATGAAAATATTAGATTGATGGCTGAATTGCATGCTAGGTGGAAAAGAGAAGAAAAATTTGCTAAAGAAAATAATGTAGCTAAAGTTTGGACTATTACCACCACTAGTAATGCTAATGCTTCACATGTTGCTACACCTCCTACTATCAATGGTAAAATAATTGGTGTTGGCAATGTTTCTACTCCTAGTGCAAAGCGTGCAAAATTGCCTGAAACTGCTAAAACTGCTGAAATTGTTTGTGATAAAACTGCTGAAATTTTTCAGAACATTGGGGACAATGATCCCATTGCTGTAGATCATAATGGTTTAGATTTTGATGATTGTAACATCTCTGAAGTTATAAAGTTCTTACAAAAACTTGCTAGAAATCCTAATGCTAGTGCTATAAATTTGGCCTTTACAAAACATATTACAAATGCTCTCATTAAAGCTAGAGAAGAGAAATTAAAACTTGAAACCTCTATTCCTAGGAAGTTGGAAGATGGTTGGGAGCCCATCATTAAGATGAAGGTCAATGATTTTGATTGTAATGCTTTATGTGATCTTGGTGCAAGTATTTCTGTTATGCCTAAGAAAATCTACAATATGCTTGACTTGCCACCATTGAAAAATTGTTATTTGGATGTTAATCTTGCTGATAATTCTATAAAGAAACCTTTGGGGAGGATTGATAATGTTATTACGGTTAACAATAACCTTGTCCCGTTGATTTTGTTGTCTTGGATATTGAATGCAATGCATCTTGTCCCATAATTTTGGGAAGACCTTTTCTTCGAACTGTTGGTGCTATTATTGATATGAAGGAAGGTAATATTAAATATCAATTTCCTCTCAAGAAAGGTATGGAACACTTCCCTAGAAATAGAATGAAGTTACCTTTTGATTCTATTATTAGAACAAATTATGATGTTGATGCTTCATCTCTCGATAATACTTGATTCACACTTTCTGCGCCTAGCTGAAAGGCGTTAAAGAAAAGCGCTTATGGGAGACAACCCATTATTTTACTTCTGCACTTTTGTTTTATATTTGAGTCTTGGAAGTTGTTACTACTGTAGCAACCTCTCCTTATCTTTATTTTATTGCATTGTTGTGCCAAGTAAAGTCTTTGATAGTAAAGATGATACTAGATTTGGATTACTGCGCAGAAACAGAATTCTTACTGTCACGAAATTGAGCCGCCCCATCTGTAGGTAACTCAGAAAAATCTGCCAATTTACGTGCGTGATCCTCAGATATGTACGCAACTTTCATCCAATTTGAGAATTTTCATCTGAGCAAGTTAAGTGCCCCAGAAAAATTCGTCTTTACGTACTGTTCTGTTTTGACAGATTCTGCCTTTTATTTCGCAGCATTGCTGTTTTGCTATGTTTGATGGATTTCTTTGTTCCATTAACTTTCAGTAGCTTTGTGCAATGTCCAGAAGTGTTAAGAATGATTATGTCACCTCTGAATATGTGAATTTTTGATTATGCACTAACCCTCTAATGAGTTTGTTTTGAGTTTGGTGTGGAGGAAGTTTTCAAGGATCAAGAGAGGAGGATGATACAATATGATCAAGAAGAGTGAAAACTCTAAGCTTGGGGATGCCCCCGTGGTTCATCCCTGCATATTTCAAGAAGACTCAAGCATCTAAGCTTGGGGATGCCCCCGTGGTTCATCCCTGCATATTTCAAGAAGACTCAAGCATCTAAGCTTGGGGATGCCCAAGGCATCCCCTTCTTCATCGACCACTTATCAGGTCACCTCTAGTGAAACTATATTTTTATTCGTCACATCTTATGTGCTTTACTTGGAGCGTCTGTATGTTTTTATTTTTGTTTGTGTTTGAATAAAATCGGATCCTAGCATTCTTTGTGTGGGAGAGAGACACGCTCCGCTGTTGCATATGAACACATGTGTTCTTAGCTTTACTCTTAATGTTCATGGCGAAGGTTGAAACTGCTTCGTTCATTGTTATATGGTTGGAAACAGAAAATGCTTCATGTGGTAATTGGTATAATGTCTTGAATAATTTGATACTTGGCAATTGTTGTGCTCAAATAGATCATGTTTAAGCTCTTGCATCATGTACTTTGCACCTATTAGTGAAGAACTACCGTAGAGCTTGTTGAAATTTGGTTTGCATGATTGGTCTCTCTAAAGTCTAGATATTTTTGGTGAGGGTTTGAACAACAAGGAAGGCAGTGTAGAGTCTTATAATGCTTGCAATATGTTCTTATGTAAGTTGTACCGGTTCATACTTGAGTTTGCTTCAAACAACCTTGCTAGCCTAAGCCTTGTATTGAGAGGGATTAGTTCTCGTGCATCCATAATCCTTGAGCCAAAAACTATGCCATTTGTGTCCACCATACCTACCTACTACATGGTATTTCTCTGCCATTCCAAAGTAAATTGCTTGAGTGCTACCTTTAAAATTCCATTCTTTGTCTTTGCAATATATAGCTCATGGGAAAAATAGCCTTAAAAATTATTGTGGTATTGAATATGTCACTTATGTATCTTATTTCTTATAAGTTGCTTGTTGAGCGGTAACCATGTTTCTGGGGACGCCATCAACTATGTGGTGACCCTGCATACCACTGCATGTTGTAGTATGCCAGTCGTTGATATAACATTCACGAAGTACCATTCCGCAAATATTACATCCCTCAGAGTAGTACAACAGAACATAGCAGGTCCATAACTCATTCATTTATTATTACAAATATCACACACATGTTGTCTCGGAGCTCCTCTTGGGTCCTAAGAGGAATACTCCTGGGTTCGAGGCGAACAACTTAGCTTACAATATAAGAGTCTCATTAAGTTATACATTTATTTCTTCGAGCAGCTAAATACTAAGAGTTCGGGCTGCTCGGCTTCTACTACTACTCGAGATGTTCAGGCTTGATCTCCTCCGGAAGCCTCCCCGGTTCCGTAGACGATGAGGTAGTCTACGCCCTCGATACCTCCAGAGAGGTCTGGTTCTTCATAGCCGATGATCTCGGCTCCTTCATTGTTGTCGTAGTCCTCCTCCAGACGATTCAGACAATCTAAGCATGGGATTTAAGAGTGGTATGAGTACGAGCGTACTCAACAAGTTCATTATAGATAAGAGGTGTTTAATGCACTAGCTATGATATTAGACCAGAAAGTCTAATACCAATGCAAGTTTTGGTAAACATTTCTTCAAGAGATTGCTTTTATTCCAAAGAGCTATGTCCGTCAGCCTTCACCGGTTTACTAGAACTTCATGGAGCTCCTTTCCGGCCGCGTTCGCAGTTATCCGGAACAGGGAGTGACAGGTCACAGTTCTTTACACTCTGTGAGAGGTGTGTTGCTTTACCCATAAGAGATCTTAACCTTGGTGCCAACCGGGCAGCTTTCCCATCCACACTTCCTTCGGTGTGAGGCCCGGTATAAGGTCTAGCCAATCATGTTCCTCCGCTACCTCGAACACCCACCCTTTGTTGCAGACTCCGACCCTGGGTCCACGCCGGTCCCATTATTCCCATAGATTTCAGGGTGGACCCCGACCACGACGACAATGCAGGGCTCTACCATACATTCCTACGCCGGCAGCTGCAACCCATCATAGACCTCATTACCGTTGGGACTTCTACGGGTTCCCACCCCTGCATCAAGTCTCGCAAGATCATGAGCACCCGGTAATGAGCATCCGTTGATGAACGAGAGGTGGAAACACTTTTGACTACTCCGTCCCACTCCGGATCTTATGGTTAACACGGTTATTACGGCACAAGAATCACTAGCGACATTTGTTGTTTAATCCTAGATGGATATAAACCCTTGCAATGGAACCTCCACCATATCAACACAATCCATGGTTCCATTGCCAACCACATAGTCATATTCATAGTTATGAAAGTAGTGGTTTTGGTTTTTATGCAATAGTGATAATCATAGTACTTTGCAAGTAATTTGATAAAGATACTCAAATGACATGAGCAAGCGATGAACTTGCCTGAACACTGCAAAGTTTTGCAGTTGGATGGTGTGGACTGACCCTTGTCCTCTGGTTCTGAAAAATAGCATCATTGTCCGATAAGGGCAATGGTTAAAGAAGCAATTATGCATGATTCCAGTTTTAGGGTTTGTCCCCCCTTCCGATGTCGTTATTATTTCATGTAAGAGGTTAATACTAAGAATAATTTTGGGAATACTCTATTTGGGCAAAATACAACCTTGAAATGTTGTCAAGGTGTTTTTAAAGTCCAAAAGAATTTATGGACTTATTTTCATTATTGAAAATAATATATGTGATTTAATTGATTATTTTAATCATCAAATTTGAACCTATTCTTGTTTGTCTTCAAAAATTCTATTTCATATTTTTTTATGATAGAGTTTTTTATGCTGAGTGGTTTTCATATTTTTAATTATTTTTTTAGAGCTATTAAACATTTATTGTGCAATTTCAAAGTTTCTGCATTTTGAAGAATTGTGAAATGACACAATTGCCCCTGGGCCCACCTGTCAGTGCGGCCCAGCGGAGCCACTTGGGCTCGGTCGGTCGCACCGACCCCTTCTCCCCACTCGCGAACCCTAGCCCTCATGGGCTCTGGCGACCCGCGTCGCCGCCGTCTTCTCCGAATTGTTCCGGCCATCTCCGGCCGTCGCCGCCGGCGAGATATGGCGCATCTGAACCGCCGTTCAACGGCGCTTCAGATCCACCGCGGCGATTTGTGAAGCGCCGCCTGCTCGTCTTGCCCCCTTCGTCTCTGGTCGCCTGGCGTGGAGTGCCGTGGCAATCTCGTCGCCACCGACGCTCCAGATGCTGTGGTGCCGCCGTGCCTGACCGTGGTGGTGCTGGTGCCGTGGCGCCGCCATGGCTTGGCCTGGCCTGGCGCTGCTGCGCCCTCGGCGTGTGCCGCCGTGGCCGCCATGGCCGTGCCCTGCGCTTCGCTTCACCGGTGAGTATCCATTGCCTCCTACTCTCCCTCTCTGCTCTGCTCACTTCTCTCCTCATCCTCTTCGTCTTGCTCAGCCACTGGCCTGCATCTCCATGTTGAGATGCTTGCCGTGACTATGCGCTGCTGCTGTGCTTGCTAGCCTGTTCATGTGCTACTGTGCTTGTGTTGCTATGCTACTGTGTCTATGTGGCTGTGCTGCTGCTGTTCTTTCTCCATTATTAGCTGTTGCAACTCATGAGCTCTTGCTCATGATCATGCTGTGGTGCTCTGTGTAATTTAGTGGCTCCTGCTGTTGCTCGGTGTACTATGCCTCTCCTGTATATGCCATTGCTTGCCCCTGACTTGATCATGCTGTGATGATCCTTGCCTTTGGCAAGTGCCAGTGCTCCTGATGAGATTTTATCTGTGCTTTAATTCATGGACATGCTCATTTGAGCCTAGTTGTTAATTTAACTGCCCCTTTCTTTGATGAAGTGCTTCTGGATACAATTGTGCTGCCTGATGCCCTTATCTGTGATGCAATTGTTCAGTTATATGATTAATTTAATTATCTGTCCATGTGTTAATGCTTAGAATGAGTTCTAGCATGCAGTAGCATGCTCTAGCAAGCTTCTGGTGTTCATATGATCACCAGTTGCTTGTAAAAGCTGCTCTTTGGTGTCTGTGCCTCACTGTTGCTCACTCTATGTTGTGTGTGTATCACACAGGCTTGGCCTGGTGTGATGGTACTTGCTCAAGCACCTGTTGATACTTGCAGTGATCCATTGGATTACCAGCAAGATTCTATTGCATCAATTGCTTGTGTAATTCATTTATCTGTGTTGGTTTGCTTTGTTGAATGGATAAATGAGGTGAACTGCTCTGCAGTGATGATCATATGAGTAGATTTGGTAAAGCTAGAGGGATGCCAATATCTGTTGGGGACCCTAGCTTTTCTTTGAACCCAATCTGGGTGATGATATTTGTGTTTGGCTTGGTGGTTTGGCTGTTTTAGTGGTTGAGGTGATCCTGGCAGTATTCATGTGCTGCCCTAGGGTAGCTCCCCTATTTGGTGGCTTTCTGTGATGGATAGATGCTCACTGGCTAGGCACTTGGTGAATTTCCAGTAGCCTTGATGTTGATAAATAGGATAGGCACATGTTGCCTGTCAATCTGATGGTTTAGCTAGGCCAATAGGTGCTTTGTGAATCTAAATGGCTGCAAGGAGTAAATCCATGCTGGATTTCTCTGGTTTTGACACTATGTTGTCATAACCAGTGTTCCCTGGTTTATTTTCCTTTTAGCCTTGGTTGTACTTGCTGGCACCAATTGGTTTAGTAACCAAATGATGATACACCCAGGGTTTTCCTACCCTTCTGTGCTCCTGTGATGCAAGCATGCTTAAGTATGAGCAAGGTATGATCTTGCTCAGGCTCTTGTGTGGTATACCTCACTCCAGCTCCTAGGATGAGTTGTTGGTGTAGAGGATTTCTTCTGGTGATTTTGGTTTGCTTGCCCTGCTCCTCCTTGTAACTTGTGGTGCTTGATTCAGTGTTGTGGTGAGTTAGGCAGGTTGAACAGCAGTGGCTGTTCTTCCTGTTCTTGTTGTGCTTGTGTTCTTACCCTGGAGACTCTGCCGATGGAGCTGCTAGGGTTTGGCTTGGTGAAAAGGTTTTATACCTAGCCTGCCTTGCTTCCCTGGTTGACAGCTCCACCTTTCACTTTGGTGACTCACTGTGTGTGTGGTGCTGTGTGCATGCACACATGCTGTGTGTGCTGCCTGTGTGTGTGTGTGTACCAGAGGCTTGGGACTTGAGCTGTGAGAAGATCAGCTCGGCAGCCTTGGTCATATCCTCTCCAATTCTATTTGATTTCTAACCTGCCAAGTGGCTATGCCACTTGGCATAACACTTGTTTTATTTTCTTTGTGTTTGTGTGCAGGGAACAAAGTGATGATCCAAGGATCATGAGGATCATCAAGTACAAGACTAAATGAAGTTTAGTTTGTAGTGTTAGGATAGGTTCTGGAATTGTAATTTCCTTTTCTTTTCTTTTTCTATTTTTGTCCAATTCTTGTAATATGTTGTAATATTCATTTGTTTCAATTCTGAATATTGTAATTGACAATGTATCTTGTGTGATTATTAATAAAGCTCAAGTTTTCCTTAATGAGCTTTATTAATTGTTGTATTATTTATAATCTTGATTAATGATAATTGTTTATTAAATTATCTCAAGTTTGAATAATGTGATATTCATTTGATGTTTGAATTTGAAATTCAAATTCAAGTTGGGTTTGAATTCAATCATACAACTTAATTTAGAATTCAATCATGCAACTTAAGGTTGTGATGCAAACTCTCCCCTCTCTTCTCAAAACCCTAGTTTAGTTGAATAAGGAACAGGTTTGTCGCACTCTCGAAACCCTAACCTGTAAGGTGCCGAGAGAGAAACTTGTTCCCCATCGATGCAGTTTTTGTTTAAAAGCGCGAAATTTCCCCAGAATTTGCAATGCAATGCACATCCCTTTCTAAAATCTACCCCTCGATCGTCTCTAAACCTGGGACATTACAGCCTTTCCCCCTTAAAGAAAACTTCGTCCCGAAGTTGTGGTTGTAATACCTGAACAGTTCGGGGTATGTTTTCCTCAGGTCTTCTTCCTTTTCCCAGGTAGCTTCCCTCTCGGGGTGATGCTTCCATTGTATTTTGCTTAATAGCTTTATTCCTGAGTTGTTTCCAGTTCTCTTCGAGAATCTTGGCTGGCTTCTCGATGTAAGTCAAATCTGGTTGTAACTCGAGCTCAGCATGTGATACTGGCTCATCTGGTGTCTTCAAACATTTTCTAAGTTGTGACACATGGAATACGTTATGAACCTGAGCTAGCCTTCCCGGTAGATCTAATTCAAAAGCTAACCCTCGGTTCTGACTCAGTATCTTGAAAGGTCCGATGTACCTAGGGCTTAACTTTCCCTTTACTCCAAATCTCTGAAGTCCTTTCATCGGGCTCACCTTGAGATATACCATGTCTCCAACTTGTGGCTCCCATGTTCTTCTCTTTTGATCGGCATAACTCTTCTGTCGGCTTTGGGCGATCTTGAGCCTATCTCTTATAATGTCAATGATTTGTTGCTTTTCCTTGACATAATCAGGATTGAACTCTTTGCTTGCTCCAGCTTCATACCAACATATCGGTGATCTACACTTTCTTCCGTAGAGAGCTTCGAATGGTGCCATCTTGATACTACTTTGATAGCTATTGTTGTATGAGAACTCTGCTAGTGGCAAGTGCTCCTCCCATGATCCTCCGAAGTCTAGGGCACAAGCCCTAAGCATATCCTCTAGGATCTGGTTAGTTCTCTCCGTTTGTCCACCTGTCTGAGGATGATAGGCGGTGCTATAGTCCAACTTAGATCCTAAAGCTTCATGTAATTGCTTCCAGAATGCTGACGTGAACACGGATCCTCGATCCGACACGATCTTCTTGGGCACTCCATGTTTACTCACGATCTCTTTGATGTAAAGATCGATGAGTTTTTCTCCTTTATCTTGTTGGTTCGCTGCTAAGAAGTGTGCACTTTTCGTCAACCGGTCCACGATTACCCATATCATGTCCTTCTTTTTATTAGTCATGGGTAGTCCGGTGATGAAATCCATTCCTATTTCCTCCCATTTCCACTCTGGAATAGGTAAAGGTTGTAACTTTCCTACCGGACTCTGGTGTTCAGCCTTCTCCCTTTGGAAGGTATGGCATTCCGCCACATATTGTGCTATTTCTCTCTTCATGTTGTTCCACCAGAATAGCTCCTTTAGATCCATGTACATCTTCGTACTTCCCAGATGGATGGAGTATGGTGTTTGATGGGCTTCCCGGAGTATTACTTCCTTGATTTCAGCAATATCCGGAACGCAAATCCTCTTTTGAAACCATAGTGATCCTGATTCTCCTCGGTGAAATTCTGATGGTCTACCTTCATCTATCCTTCTCATCTCCTCCATGATAAATGGATCGTCCAACTGACCCATCATTATTTCATTCTTTAAGTTGACATTTAGCTCATCGGCTACTTGTAAAGCTGATAGTCCTTCATGAGCTTCTTTCTCCCAAAGTTGTATTTGGGCTTGGCTTATTTCCTTCCTCAACTCCGGTGATAACTCTTGTTCCACTCCTCCAGTGCTCTTCCTACTCAAAGCATCTGCTACAACATTAGCCTTTCCTGGAGTATAATTGATGGTCAAATCATAATCCTTGATTAATTCTAACCATCTTTTCTGCCTCATATTGAGTTCCTTCTGAGTGAAGAAATATTTAAGACTTTTATGATCCGTATAGAGCTCACACTTGGCTCCATAGAGAAAATGTCTCCATGTTTTGAGTGCAAATACAACTGCTGCTAATTCCAAGTCGTGTGTTTGATAATTCACTTCATGAGGTCTGAGTTGCCTCGATCCATAAGATATTACCTTCCGATCTTGCATGAGTACGCAACCCAATCCATGTTTGGATGCGTCACAGTACACGGTATAATCCTTGCCAACTTCAGGAACTGCTAACACCGGTGCTGTGGTGAGTTTCTCTTTTAGAGTTTGAAAACTCTTCTCACACTCCTCTGACCACACAAATGGTGTGTTCTTTCTTAACAGCTTCGTCATTGGTCCTGCTATCTTGGAGAATCCTTCAATGAATCTCGATAACTTTGCCATTCCTAGGAATCCTCGGATTTCCTTGACAGTCTTGGGTGCTTCCCATTCTAAACTGCTGCTACCTTGCTCGGGTTAACAGCTATTCCATCTTTGCTAATGACATGACCAAGAAATTCTACTTGATCTAGCCAAAACTCACACTTGCTGAATTTGGCATAGAGTTGATGTTCTCTTAGTGTTTGCAACACTATCTTCAAATGTTCAGCATGTTCAGCTTTATCTTTGGAATAGATCAAGATATCATCGATGAATACGATGACGAACTTGTCTAGACATGGCATGAAAATCTTATTCATGAAATTCATGAAAATTGCTGGGGCATTGGTTAATCCAAAAGGCACTACCAGGTATTCATGATGTCCATACCTTGAAACAAAGGCGTTTTCGGAACGTCTTCCTTCTTGATCTTTATCTGGTGATAACCGGATCTTAGATCAATTTTGGAAAAGACTCCCGCTCCTCTAACTTGATCAAATAGATCTTGTATTCTTGGAAGTGGGTACTTGTTCTTGATTGTGACGTTGTTGATTCCTGTAGTCTCCGCACATCCTTCTTCCTCCATCTCTTTTATCCACGAAGATCACAGGTGATCCCCATGGTGAAACACTTTCTTGTATAAATCCTTTCTGTTCCAAGTCATCCAATTGCTCCTTAAGTTCTTTCAACTCTTTAGGCCCCATCTTGTATGGTGCTTTAGCAATCGGAGCTGTTCCTGGAATTAGGTCGATAGTGAATTCTATCTCCCTATCTGGTGGCATACCAGGTAATTCCGCAGGAAACACATCCTGGAATTCATTTACTACAGGTATATCCTCTAACTTCACCTCCTTCATGCTATTCAACTGTAGCTCCACTTCAATCTGTGTATGTTTGTCGCCTTGGTAGATCATTCTACTTCCATCGGGGCTTTTCAAAGATACCGTCTTGTTCACACAGTCGATCAATGCTCCATTAGCTTCTAACCAGTTCATACCAAGAATGACATCAATGTCCTTCATCGGTAGAATGAACAGGTCCGCGTCAAACGCGCACTTATTGATCATGATGACTTGTTTTTGTTTGGTATGGGTTACTACTATCGTTCCCCCCGCGGAAAGTATGGTTATAGGTGTATCTAACTTAGTGCAACTAATCCCATGTTTGATGATGAATTGTTGAGAAATGAATGATGTAGTTGCACCAGTATCAAAAAGTACTTTGCCAGGATGAGTGAGTATCTGGAGCGTACCTATCACCGCCTGATCGGAGTTGACCACCTCCTCCAGACTAGTGCAGTTCAGCTTGCCGAAAGTTTTCTTGTTCTTCCAGTTCCCTCCGGTGTTTCCTCCTCGGCTTCCTCCTCCTCCTGACTGACCTCCTCCATTCTTTTTGTTGGGGCAATCTTTCATCATGTGCCCCTCCTAGCGACAACCAAAACATATGATCCTTGGCATCTTACAATCTTTCGCAACATGTCCTTTGAATCCACAGTTATGGCATATAATCTGGTTTGATGATATCCTTGGTTCCTCCTCGGTTGTTGTTGTTGTTATTGTTGTTGTACCTTGGCTTGAAACTCAAGCTGGTATTGGGCTTGTTGCTAACAAACCTCTTAGGCTCAAACTTGGCCTTCTTCCTCTTCTCTTCTTGCAGTTGTTTGAAGTCATCTTCAAGAGTGATGGCTGCATCCACCAACTCTTGGAATTCTGTCGCCCTCATCATCCGAGCTGAACCTTGAACTGGGGACTTAACCCCCTCAAGAACCTCTTCTTCTTTTTGTCCTCGGTGTTGACCTCCTCAACAGCATACCGACAGCTTTGAAAACTCCCTGACATAGGTCAGGATGGCCTTGTCCTTCTGCTCGAGACTTTCAAATTCTCGACGCTTCAGTTCCACAATACTTTCAGGAACATTGGATTCCCTGAACTTCCTTGCAAACTCCTCCCAGGTGAATACCTTTCCCGCTGGGTAAACGGCTACAATGTTATCCCACCATGATGCGGCGGGTCCACACAACAGATGTGTAGCATAACGAACCTTCTCTTGGTCGTTACATCCAACGGTATTGAGCTTTCGCTCAGTATCCATAAGCCAATCTTCCGCGTCCATTGGCTCGGGCGCGTATGCGAAAGATATAGGCTTGGTGTTCTTGAAGTCTGCTAAGGTGACTCCCGATTCTCGGGTCTCTCTACCCTGTTCTGTTGCAGCAATTCTTGGAAGAATTATTCTGCTGCTCCAACGTTACACGTTGTCTTTCCTCCACCAGCTGCATGTAAAAATTCTGCTGCGTCATGGGTGGTGGTGGTGGAAAGCGATCTCTGGCTGCTCCCCCAGCCTCTTCCTTTTGTCTTTCGCGCTCCATCGCTGCGCTTCGGTCTCCTCTCTACGCTCCCGACATATCCCCTAGTTCTGCAACACAAGATGATACTCATAATTACTCCATGCGCAAGTTTTCTGAGCTCAACATTGTGCACAGAACTAGTCACGCAATGGAAATCAAGAAGCAAATCCAAATCATACAAAACATATACCGTATATTTACATACTTAAGTGGTCTTATTACAATACTCAAGTCGATGTGAGTATACAAACTCACTTATTAAAGTATATGTACAAATTTCTACAAAATATTACACACTACAATACACGTGGTACTTGTGTATTGTAGCTTTGCTTCACTTGGTAGTCTCTAGTCGATCTTCACTCCCGATACATTCCAGGCTTCCATCCGGTCGAACGTGTCGTTCTCCTGACAAAACCTGTAACATAAGGTCTCCCCGTTGGCTGGTAGTCGGAATCCGATGATGATCCTAGGGAGAAATCAGTGTTCACGAACTGATCATTCAGTGCATCATAATCCACCCATCGGGTGTACTCCCCTGCCTATACCATACGTATTTCCTATATTCGTATCCGACTCAACCTGTGTCGGATACCCTCCAACTTCTTCCTCATTCCACGGATAACTCTGGTGCTGGGTCGTGGCATCTTCATTCATCTCCCCGTCATAATACGCTGTGGTACTATGAGTTCCAGTATCAGACCCCCAACGCCAACCCGTGGAATTTTCTATAGGAGTCACGGAACGCTGATTGTTTCCGGATTCCTCTCCACCCTCATATCCTCTGTAGGAACTACTAAGATAGTTCCCAGGTGTAATGGGTGTAGTTTCTCGTTCAGGGTGGTCAATACTAATATAGTCACCAGCTGAGTAGACTGGTGTGTGCACCTCATTCTCCATAGGTTCCTTCCCCTTTGTCTCTTCCTTGGGTTCAGTAAACTCCTCAAGCATTGTATCAATTGCTCCCGCCAAATGACGGTTCAACTGAAAGAACAATGATAATAAGTTGCGGCTATTGTCCATATATTTTGCTGCTTCTGCTGGTTTGCTTTTGGCATATTTGAAATGGTTCAGCATGGGATCATCGTCCTCCTCCATATGAGGAATGTGTGTGAATTCGGAACCCATAAGCTCTTTCGTCTTATGCTCCCGAATATCGGTTATGGCTCTCATAACGGCTATATGGTAGGCTGTGTTCATAGTTCTGGCTTCACCTGCTGGCATTACTACGCTCATTCCCAAAGATTCGGGAAGTCGTAGCCCTACCCTACACTTGGCCAATACAGTACCATCATAGTACATGTATTTCTTTACTTGAATCTGGGGATCACACCCAAATTCAAGTAACATGGCTCGTAGAATATCTGCAAGTCCTCCTTCGTATTCACTCAGTATGGAATCCATCACCTTCACGTTTCGTCCGGGACGTGAACTTGCCATGTTGGCTGTAGAAATAGAAAGATTATGAGATTAGTAATAATGCATCATAATAGAGATAATAAAGAATTATCGCACTAAAATATATGGTTGTTTTATTCTCAATTGAATATACACCATAATTTTAGAGAATTCTTTACTAGTCCTATTTGACTCCTAACGTTCGGTCCCATTTACTAGGTTCCAACCTAAGGTCAAAGCTTTTGCTCGATACCACTGTGGTGACTGCATACCATGCATGTTGTAGTATGCCAATCGTTGATATAACATTCACGAAGTACCATTCCGCAAATATTACATCCCTCAGAGTAGTACAACAGAACATAGCGGGTCCATAACTCATTCATTTATTATTACAAATATCACACACATGTTGTCTCGGAGCTCCTCTTGGGTCCTAGAGAATACTCTGGGTTCGAGCGAACCCAACTAACACAATATAAGAGTCTCATTAAGTATACATTTATTTCTTCGAGCAGCTAAATACTAAGAGTTCGGGCTGCTCGGCTTCAACTACTACTCGAGATGTTCAGGCTTGATCTCCTCCGGAAGCCTCCCCGGTTCCGTAGACGATGAGGTAGTCTACGCCCTCGATACCTCCAGAAGGTCTGGTTCTTCATGCCGATGATCTCGGCTCCTTCATTGTTGTGGTAGTCCTCCTCCAGACGATTCGGACAATCTAAGCATGGGATTTAAGAGTGGTATGAGTACGAGCGTACTCAACAAGTTCATTATAGATAAGAGGTGTTTAATGCACTAGCTACGATATTAGACCAGAAAGTCTAATACCAATGCAAGTTTTGGTAAACATTTCTTCAAGAGATTGCTTTTATTTCAAAGAGCTATGTCCGTCGGCCTTCACCGGTTTACTAGAACTTCATGGAGCTCCTTTCCGGCCGCGTTCGCAGTTCCTTATCCCGGAACAGGGTGACAGGTCACGATTCTTTACACTCTGGAGAGGTGTGTTGCTTTACCCATAAGAGATCTTAACCTTGGTGCCAACCGGGCAGCTTTCCCGTCCACACTTCCTTCGGTGTGAGGCCCGGTATAAGGTCTAGCCAATCATGTTCGTCAGCTACCTCGAACACCCACCCTTTGTTGCGAGACTCCGACCTGGGTCCACGCCGGTCCCATTATTCCCATAGATTTCGGGTGGACCCGACCACGACAACAATGCGGGGCTCTACCATACGATCCTTCGCCGGCCATTGCAACCCATCATAGACCTCATTACCGTTGGGACTTCTACGGGTTCCCACCCCTGCATCAAGTCTCACAAGATCATGAGCACCCGGTAATGAGCATCCGTTGATGAACGAGAGGTGGAAACACTTTTGACTACTCCGTCCCACTCCGGATCTTATGGTTAACACGGTTATTACGGCACAAGAATCATTGGCGACATTTGTTGTTTAATCCTAGATGGATATAAACCCTTGCAATGGAACCTCCACCATATCAACACAATCCATGGTTCCATTGCCAACCACATAGTCATATTCATAGTTATGAAAGTAGTGGTTTTGGTTTTTATGCAAAAGTGATAATCATAGTACTTTGCAAGTAATTTGATAAAGATACTCAAATGACATGAGCAAGCGATGAACTTGCTGAACGCGAAGTTTTGCAGTTGGATGGTGTGGACTGACCCTTGTCCTCTGTTCTGAAAAATAGCATCATTGTCGATAAGGGCAATGGTTAAAGGAGCAATTATGCATGGTTCCAGTTTTAGGGTTTGTCCCCCCTGCCGATGTCGTTATTATTTCATGTAAGAGGTTAATACTAAGAATAATTTTGGGAATACTCTATTTGGGCAAAATACAACCTTGAAATGTTGTCAAGGTGTTTTTAAAGTCCAAAAGAATTTATGGACTTATTTTCATTATTGAAAATAATATATGTGATTTAATTGATTATTTTAATCATCAAATTTGAACCTATTCTTGTTTGTCTTCAAAAATTTTATTTCATATTTTTTTATGATAGAGTTTTTTATGCTGAGTGGTTTTCATATTTTTAATTATTTTTTTAGAGCTATTAAACATTTATTGTGCAATTTCAAAGTTTCTGCATTTTGAAGAATTGTGAAATGACACAATTGCCCCTGCCCCGGTGCGGCCCGGCGGCTCCTAAGCCGAGCCACTGTGGCTCGGTCGGTCACCCCCCCTCCCCCACTCGCACACGAACCCTAGCCCTCACGGGCTCTGGCGATCCCAGCGTCGCCGCCGTCTTCTCGAATTGTTAGGCCATCTGCAGCCGTCGCCGGCGAGATATGCGCCTCGAACCGCCGTTCAGCGGCGCTTAGATCCACCGCGTGATTTTGCGCCGCCTGCTTGTCTTGCCCCCCTTCGTCTCTGGTCGCCTGGCGTGAAGTGCTGTGGCGATCTCGTCGCCACCGACGCTCCCGATGCTGTGGTGCCGCCGTGGATTGGCTTGGCCTGGCGCTGCTGCGCCCCCGGCGTGTGCCGCCATGGCTGCCATGGCCGTGCCCTGTGCTTCGCTTCACCGATGAGTATCCATTGCCTCCTACTCTCCCTCTCTGCTCTTCTCACTTCTCTCCTCATCCTCTTCGTCTTGCTCAGCCACTGGCCTGCATCTCCATGTTGAGATGCTTGCCGTGACTATGCGCTGCTGCTGTGCTCTGCTAGCCTGTTCATGTGCTACTGTGCTTGTGTTGCTATGCTACTGTGTCTATGTGGCTGTGCTGCTGCTGTTCTTTCTCCATTATTAGCTGTTGCAACTCATGAGCTCTTGCTCATGATCATGCTGTGGTGCTCTGTGTAATTTAGTGGCTCCTGCTGTTGCTCGGTGTACTATGCCTCTCCTGTATATGCCATTGCTTGCCCCTGACTTGATCATGCTGTGATGATCCTTGCCTTTGGCAAGTGCCAGTGCTCCTGATGAGATTTTATCTGTGCTTTAATTCATGGACATGCTCATTTGAGCCTAGTTGTTAATTTAACTGCCCCTTTCTTTGATGAAGTGCTTCTGGATACAATTGTGCTGCCTGATGCCCTTATCTGTGATGCAATTGTTCAGTTATATGATTAATTTAATTATCTGTCCATGTGTTAATGCTTAGAATGAGTTCTAGCATGCAGTAGCATGCTCTAGCAAGCTTTGGTGATCATATGATCATCAGTTGCTGCTCTTTGGTGTCTGTGCCTCACTGTTGCTCACTCTATGCTGTGTGTGTATCACACAGGCTTGGCCTGGTGTGATGGTACTTGCTCAAGCACCTGTTGATACTTGCAGTGATCCATTGGATTACCAGCAAGATTCTATTGCATCAATTGCTTGTGTAATTCATTTATCTGTGTTGGTTTGCTTTGTTGAATGGATAAATGAGGTGAACTGCTCTGCAGTGATGATCATATGAGTAGATTTGGTAAAGCTAGAGGGATGCCAATATCTGTTGGGGACCCTAGCTTTTCTTTGAACCCAATCTGGGTGATGATATTTGTGTTTGGCTTGGTGGTTTGGCTGTTTTAGTGGTTGAGGTGATCCTGGCAGTATTCATGTGCTGCCCTAGGGTAGCTCCCCTATTTGTTGG
Organism: Lolium multiflorum; assembly: GCA_030979885.1. Lineage (NCBI taxonomy): Eukaryota > Viridiplantae > Streptophyta > Magnoliopsida > Poales > Poaceae > Lolium > Lolium multiflorum. The sequence goes on along the minus strand of CM061751.1, from coordinate 89,811,382 downwards.
CTTTCTGTGATGGATAGATGCTCACTGGCTAGTCACTTGGTGAATTTCCAGTAGCCTTGATGTTGATAAATAGGATAGGCACATGTTGCCTGTCAATCTGATGGTTTAGCTAGGCTAATAGGTGCTTTGTGAATCTAAATGGCTGCAAGGAGTAAATCCATGCTGGATTTCTCTGGTTTTGACACTGTGTTGTCATAACCAGTGTTCCCTGGTTTATTTTCCTTTTAGCCTTGGTTGTACTTGCTGGCACCAATTGGTTTAGTAACCAAATGATGATACACCCAGGGTTTCTTACCCTTCTGTGCTCCTGTGATGCAAGCATGCTTAAGTATGAGCAGGGTATGATCTTGCTCAGGCTATTGTGTGGTATACCTCACTCCAGCTCCTAGGATGAGTTGTTGGTGTAGAGGATTTCTTCTGGTGATTTTGGTTTGCTTGCCCTGCTCCTCCTTGCAATCTTCTGGTGCTTGATTCAGTGTTGTGGTGAGTTAGGCAGGTTGAACAGCAGTGGCTGTTCTTCCTGTTCTTGTTGTGCTTGTGTTCTTACCCTGGAGACTCTGCCGATGGAGCTGCTAGGGTTTTGGCTTGGTGAAAAGGTTTTATACCTAGCCTGCCTTGCTTCCCTGGTTGACAGCTCCACCAGTTCACTTTGGTGACTCACTGTGTGTGTGGTGCTGTTGTGCATGCACACATGTTGTGTGTGCTGCCTGTGTGTATGTGTGTACCAGAGGCTTGGGACTTGAGCTGTGAGAAGATCAGCTCGGCAGCCTTGGTCATATCCTCTCCAATTCTATTTGATTTCTAACCTGCCAAGTGGCTATGCCACTTGGCATAACACTTGTTTTATTTTCTTTGTGTTTGTGTGCAGGGAACAAAGTGATGATCCAAGGATCATGAGGATCATCAAGTACAAGACTAAATGAAGTTTAGTTTCTAGTGTTAGGATAGGTTCAGGAATTGTAATTTCCTTTTCTTTTCTTTTTTCTATTTATGTCCAATTCTTGTAATATGTTGTAATATTCATTTGTTCCAATTCTGAATATTGTAATTGACAATGTATCTTGTGTGATTATTAATAAAGCTCAAGTTTTCCTTAATGAGCTTTACTTAGTTGTTGTATTATTTATAATCTTGATTAATGATAATTATTTATTAAATTATCTCAAGTTTGAATAATGTGATATTCATTTGATGTTTGAATTTGAAATTCAAATTCAAGTTGGGTTTGAATTCAATCATACAACTTAATTTAGAATTCAATCATGCAACTTAAGGTTGTGATGCAAACTCTCCCCTCTCTTCTCAAAACCCTAGTTTAGTTGAATAAGGAACAGGTTTGTCGCACTCTCGAAACCCTAACCCTGTAAGGTGCAGAAAACTTGTTCCTTCGATGCAGTTTTTGTTTAAAAGCGCGAAATTTCCCCAGAATTTGCAATGCAATGCACATCCCTTTCTAAAATCTACCCCTCGATCGTCTCTAAACCTGGGACATTACAAACTATTTCACCTTTGTTGAATATCATGTGAGTTGCTATGCATGTTCGTCTTGTCTGAAGTAAGGGAGATTTATCATGATCAAATGGTTTGAGTATGCATATTGATAGAGAAGAACATTGGGCCGCTAACTAAAGCCATGATCCATGGTGGAAGTTTCAGTTTGGACACCAATCCTCAATCTCTTATGAGAATATTATCTGTTGTTGAATGCTTATGCATTAAGAGGAGTCCATTATCTGTTGTCTATGTTGTCCGGTATGGATGTCTAAGTTGAGAATAATCAAAAGCGAGAAATCCAATACGAACTTTCTCCTTAGACCTTTGTAAAGGCGGCATAGAGGTACCCCTTTGTGACACTTGGTTGAAACATATGCTATGCAATGATAATCCATGTAAATCCAAGCTAATTAGGACAAGGTGCGGGCACTATTAGTAATCTATGCATCAGGCTTGCAACTTATAAGATGTCTTATGCATAACACATATGAATTATTACTACCGTAGACAAAATTGTTTCTATGTTTTCAAAATAAATTCTCTAGCACAAATATAGCAATCCATGCTTCCCTCTGCGAAGGGCCTTTCTTTTACTTTTATGTTGAGTCAGTTCACCTACTTCTTTCTGTCTTAGAAGCAAACACTTGTGTCAACCGTGTGCATTGATTCCTACATACTTGCTTATTTGCATTCATCATATTACTTTGTGTTGACAATTATCCATGAGATAAACATGTTGAAATTTAAGCAACTGCTGAAACTTATATCTTCCTTTGTGTTGCTTCAAAACTTTCTACTAAGAATCTATTGCTTTATGAGTTAACTCCTATGCAAGTCTTATTGATGCTTGTCTTGAAAGTACTATTCATGAAAAGTCTTTGTTATATGATTCAGTTGTTTAATCATTGTCTTTACCATTGCTTCGAATCACTTCATTCATTACATATGCTTTACAATAGTATTGATCAAGATTATGGTAGTATGTCACTTCAGAAATTATCCTTGTTATCGTTTACCTACTCGAGGGCGAGTAGGAACTAAGCTTGGGGATGCTTGACACGTCTCAAACGTATCTATAATTTCTTATGTTCCATGCTACTTTTATGATGATACTCACATGTTTTGTACACACTTTATGTCATTATTATGCATTTTCCGGCACTAACCTATTAACGAGATGCCGAAGAGCCAGTTGCTGTTTTTGCTGTGTTTTGGTTTTCGAGAAATCCTACAAAAGGAAATATTCTCGGAATTGGACGAAATCAACGCCCGGTCTTATTTTTCCACGAAGCTTCCGGAAGACCGAAGGATTACGAAGTGGGGCGACGAGGCGCCGCTACCATAGGGCCGCGCGGCCTAAGGGGGGCCCGCACCGCCCTATGGGGTGGGCCCCTCGCCAGCCCTCCGACTTTGCCCTTCCGCCTACTTATAGCCTTCGTCGCGAAAACCCATGTACCGAGAGCCACGATACGGAAAACCTTCCAGAGACGCCGCCACCGCCAATCCCATCTCGGGATTCAGGAGATCGCCTCCGGCACCCTAGGGGAATCATCTCCGGAGGACTCTTCATCACCATGATCGCCTCCGGAATGATGTGTGAGTAGTTCACCCTGGACTATGGGTCCATGCAGTAGCTAGATGGTTGTCTTCTCCTCATTGTGCTATCATTGTTAGATCTTGTGAGCTGCCTATCATGATCAAGATCATCTATTTGTAATGCTACATGTTGTGTTTGTTGGGATCGATGAATATGGAATACTATGTCAAGTTGATTATCAATCTATCATATATGTGTTGTTTATGATCTTGCATGCTCTCCATTGCTAGTAGAGGCTCTGGCCAAGTTGATACTTGTAACTCCAAGAGGGAGTATTTATGCTCGATAGTGGGTTCATGCCTCCATTAAATGTGGGATAGTGACAGAAAGTTCTAAGGTTGTGGATGTCTTTGTTGCCACTAGGGATAACACATCGATGCTTTGTCTAAGGATATTTGTGTTGATTACATTGCGCACCATACTTAATGCAATTGTCTGTTGTTTGCAACTTAATGCGGAAGGTGCGGATGCTAACCGAAGGTGGACTTTTAGGCATAGATGCATGTTGGATAGCGGTCTATGTACTTTGTCGTAATGCGATTAAATCTCACTTTACTCATCATGATATGTATGTGCATTGTTATACCCTCTTTATTTGTCAATTGCCCAACTGTAATTTGTTCACCCAACATGCTTTATCTTATTGGAGAGACACCACTAGTGAACTGTAGACCCCGGTCCATTCTTTTACATCTGAATACAATCTACTGCAATACTTCTTTACTGTTCTTTGCAAACAAACATCATTTTCCACACCATACATTTAATCCTTTGTTTGCAGCAAGCCGGTGAGATTGACAACCTCACTGTTAAGTTGGGGCAAAGTATTTGGATTGTGTTCTGAGGTTCACGTTGGCGCTGGAATCCACAGTGTTGCGTGCGCACTACACTCCGCCACCAACAACCTTCATGTGCTCCTTGACTCTACGGTTCGATAACCTTGGTTTCTTGCGAGGGAAAACTTGTGCTATGCGCATCCACCTTCCTCTTGGGGTTCCCAACGGGCGTGTGCTTGACGCGTCATCAGTGGTAGACAATTTAGATAGTATAGAATTGTTATTCAGTAGATGGCTCTAACCACTGTATTTTGTTGTGGCTCTAACCACTGTATTTTGGCATACAATTTCCTAGTTGTGCTAAGTAATGCGCGCGTTGATTTTAGCATGTACCATCCTCTCGGATCAAATACATATCAAGTTGGGATAGAATTCAAATCATACATACGGATGTACATGCACACATCAAGAACGCGGAGAAGCTTTTTTTGAGACGGAGGTAGTAGTTCGAACAATTTTACCCCAATTGAAATTGAAAAATACAAATTTATCATAATTTATCCCAATTTGTGTCGTTGAACACGGCCGCGCAGCGATGGGCAAGAAGGGCCAGGACGACGGGCGGCTGAGGGGTGGTCATCTGCGCCATCCGCCGTCGAAGTGATGTTGTAGGCGATGGCTTCAATGTTCGTGGCATCGATGACCACTATCGGCACCACCGCTGTCTTGGTGTACTTCATCAGCGATGGATCTGCGGAGGGCTGGATCAGCGGCTTCGCAGCGCGGTTGTAGACGATGGCTTCAATCACCTTGGCATCAATTCGCACTCTCGGCACCGGAAGTGAGACATCAACAGGCTCCAACATTGAAGGCTGGATCTGCGCCGTCGAAGCGATGTTGTAGGTGATGGCTTCAATGTTCGTGGCATCGATGACCACTGTCGGCACGGCCACCGTCTTGGTGTCCTTCATCAGCAACGGATATGAGGAGGGCAGAGTGAGACATCAACAGGCTCCGACATTGAAGGGCTGGATGTCTGCGCAGATCGAAGCGATGTTGTAGGCGATGGCTTCAATGATCTTGCCATCGATGACCACTGTCGGCACGGCCGCCGTCTTGGTGTTCTTCATCATCAACAGATCTGAGAAGAGAAACGAAAGTGAGACAGAGAGACATTTCAACTATTTCTGAGGGTTAGATCCTCACCGACACTCTTAGATCCACACCGCCGCACTGTTAGATCCGTGCCTTCGCACGCCGCCGTAGTAAGAGAGGAGAAGAGAGGAAGATACGGTGGAATATGCTGCGCCGGGGTTGGTAGGTATGTGCTCTGCTCTTCTCTCCGTATGCGTCCATCGTGGTAGAGAGATATACAGGCCGTCCGATCATAAAAGATCGAACGGTGCAAGCGTTCGTTGAGCTTTCAACCAACCAAGATCCGTGTGACATACATCTCGACCAATCAGAGATCAGCCAGTGAGTACAAGTGAGGAAAACTAAGTAGAACTAAGAGGGGAAAAGTGAGGAAATATTTACCGGAAGGGCAAAACTGAGTAGGACTGAGTAAAACAAGTGGGCCCGGAGGGGAAAACCGAGTTACACTGAGTAAAACAGGGGCACCTAAATAATAAATGGACTAAGGGAAATTGAAGCTTTTGGCATAAAAATTGTAAAATTGTGTTATTTGAACAGTATAGTACATTTTGGCCGACGTGATATTGTTTGCAATTCAAAGATACACAAGTTTGACGAATTTGGACTCATTTGGACAAAGTTTGTAAGCATAGTGGGTATTTGGGAGGTGTGTTGAGTACAAAAGCCCTACATCTTCATAGCTAGTAGCTCATGGACTAGGAAGTGGTTTTGAAGTTTTTGGCATAAAAACTTCATATCTCTATATTTCCTTTTCCATTATTATTTCTCTATGTTGTAGGTAACATAACAAGACTCCATGGGAAGGTTCCACCATGTTCAAGGGATCCCTACACCCTAAAACCCTAAACCCTAAAACCCTAAACCCTAGAGAAAATGATAAATGTGGCTTAAATGTGGCTTAACACATACATTCAAGGGATCCCTACATTCAAATTGTTCAATACAAAGGGAACCCCAATACAAAGGGAACCCCAATACAAATTGTTCAATACAAAGGGATCCCCAATACAAAGGGATCATACAAATTCAAATTGTTCAATAAAAAGGGATCCCCAATACAAAGGGATCATACAAATTCAAATTGTTCATACAAATTAAAATTAGTTGTTCAGAATAAAATCTTTCTCTTTCTCCTGGTGTGTCTCGCTGGGGACACCACCTTACTCCGGGTAACCCTACCAGGGATATTACCGGTGTCTACCTTCCTTCTGCCCTCTTTCTTGTTCTTCTTCTTCTGCGAAGCTTGTGCTTTTTCTTCTGCAATCTGCTCTTTGAAGTTAGCACTCAGCTAGGCGCTAGTAAATTCAAGGCAATATCTCTCAAACTTTTCCCTCTCCTCTAGACTCATCGGTTCAAGCAGCTCTCGATCCATCGGTTCAATTTCCTCATGTTGAATTGCTCCTTCAATCTCCTCATGCTGAATTGCTGCTTCAATCTCCTCATGTTGAATTGTTGCTTCAATCTCCTCATGCTGAATTGCTGCTTCAATCTCCTCATGCTGAATTGCTGCTTCAATCTCCTCATGCTAAATTGCTGCTTCAATCTCCTCATGTTGAATCGATGCTTCATTCTCCTATGCATTTGCTGCTCCCGCCTGATCTTCCATTCCATGAGCTGGGTCAACACAGTTTTTACAAAGCCTAGCAATGTGTCCAGGGATTCCACAACGTTTGCACTTACGTCTTCGAATCGGTGCACCACCCTCTGCACTAGCTCTGATCCTATTCTTCCTTGGCCTACCTGCCGGTCTAGTAAAAACTGAGAGTTTGAAGCACAGATCGACGTCATCCATTGGTCTTTTCCCAACAAGGTAGGAACATTCATAGCATATGCAGCCCTAAATTTGGCAACAAAGAAATACTCTGACACATACTGATCAACTTCACCATCTTCACCCCCTATAACACTCATGAAAAACAATGCGTGTATGCAGGGTATCCCACGGATCTGCCATCCCCTACAATGGCATTTCCTATCAACCAAATTCACTGGATACCTCCACTGCATGTTTTTACTATCAGTGTAGGTTACCTCAGCCTCCATTCCTTTTCTGACGCATTGCATCCTCAATTGTTTTGCCCTGTCATGCAAAGACTTAATCAAAGATGGGAGCATGAGATGGCCAGCATATTGTGTGGATGCAATTCTTTGATGCAGATCGATCTTTATCATGATCAGCTGCCTAATCTTGTCAAATATTTGCCACATCATAAGCCCTTTCAATGACTTGACCTTTGAATTGAAACTCTCAGCAAGGTTACTTGTTACATAGTCTACCTTGCAAATTTCATTGAATTGGCTTCTTGACCACACACTACCATGATGTTCATCCAAGTACTCCTTCACCCCAGGTTTCTGTTTATACAGCACATTAAAATGAAACAGATGCTTCCTAGAGCTGCATGTGTATGAAGCTGGCCATAGGTTGTCAGTAAAAAAATTACCCTTGAATTTGTTTGTAAAATTATGTACCAAGTGTCGCATACATTCCCTATGCTCCACTCCAGGGAATACTGCTTCTACCGCACTCTCCAAACCTTTGCAAGAGTCTGTGTGGATAACAAGTCCTGCTGGATGACCTAAGGTCGCGCAAATTCTGCGAAACCAAGTCCAACTTTCCTCGACTCAACCTCCAAAACTCCATAAGCAGGGGAACATCCAATTGTGTCCATCAATGCCGATGGCAACTAGCTGTCCTTTAAAACCTGCCATGAAGAGCTGTTGCATCCACGACCAAATAAGGCCTGCAACCGTCCGAAAGCCTTTCCAGCAAGCTTTGAAACAAACAAAAGCCCTTCTAAAACATTCCTTGTGCATTACCTTCCCGCTTTTCAATTTGTAGGAACTGTATGCTTGTCTATCGCTACAACACTGCCTGGACTAGCCATCTCCACTTCAACTTTGAAAGTGTAAAGCAACTGAAAGCTTTCATTCCATGGACCATTGATCTTGTCAAGAGTAATTTCCTTTGCATAGAACATACTCATGTAAGGTACTTTTATTTGAAACTTCTCAACAATCTTTTTCTGGAGTGATGTTGGACCAAGTGAAGGAGTTTCTCTCAGCCAATCTAGGATTCTATCTGCCAACCACCTAGTCTTCGCTAGCTTTGTTTTCACCTCTGGCTCTCCCCCTCGAGGTGGACACCTATGGATAGGGGTGGGCATTCAGTCATGACCGAAAATTCGGTTTTTGTATTTCGGTCAATTTCAAATTCGGTCAGAAAAAATTGAAGATCGAAATATACTTGTTACTTTTACTACCCGACAAATTCGGGTACCCAATAATTCGGGTTCGGGTTTGGTCATGAGCGAACAGTGTGGCCGACGTTGTCAAGGCAAATCTTAGACATTATTTAGTAAAAGGTTGGCAACATTTTAGATGTATTTTGGATGTTTTTTCATTGCATATATTATTATCAATTGGCATGAATAAATGTTCGACAATCTAAACAAAAATGTAACAACGCTACAGAAGTTTATGAACATTCAACAATATCACATCTCGCTCATATCACAAAATCTAAATATTGGGACAGTCTTACATAAAATTCGGTCAGTTCGGTCTATTCAGTTACTTAGAACAAAATGACCGAATTGACCAAAGTTAATTCGGTCTATAAAATTTTCTACCCAATATTTTATCGGTCATTTTGATCTCGGTCTTTTCGGGTTCGGTCTCGGTCTTTTCGGTTTCGGTTTCGGTCTTCGGTCATCGGTTTTTTTGCCCACCGTGACCTATGGACCTCCTCATTCTTATTTATCTGAAACATAATGATAAGGGATGTCAATAACAGTTAACAAATTTTACACCGTGATCTAAAATACACAACTGGTTGGCGTAGTACCGAACCAAGGTGTGTGCATTGTGGATGCATGCTCCATCCTACACCTCTTGTATGGGCATTTAACTGTGAACCTACCTGGCTCACTTTTAATAACCTCATAATTATTCTTAGAGATAAGGCAATATGTAGTAATTGCATTACGGCAGTCCATCATCATTTGAAATACGGTGCCAGCTGCAAGCTGAGGATCATCCCCGTTTCACTCAATTGTTGGCAAGTCATCACCTTCGTAATCAGCTAAAACGAGGTTGTCATTGTTCTCATTCCTCTCTTCATCATCAGTGTCATGAAATCTGGCACCAAAAGCAATATCTTCCATGTATTGATCCTCCATTGCCTCCTTACTGCATCGATCTACCAATTCAGGAAACATCAAGTCATCCTCATCATCTTCAGGAGGCGATCCCCAATCTCTGCATCGTCCTCATCGACCACGGGAACGATCTGGCTACCACTAGCATTGGGGAAAGATGGTGCTGTTGTGGACCTACGAAGGCGGCGGCGCACACTATTAACGAGGCGCGGCGGTAGAGAGACATGATGCCGGATGATGCCCTAGCACGAGATGATGTCGGCCCCTGTCCACATGGATACGAATTCCGAACAGAGCAAGAATCATTCAAAGCAAAAAAGAATTCCCTGATCATCGTCGGAAATTAGTGGAACAAATCTTCGCTCCGTGCTGTTGAAATATTCGAAATGAACTGCATATAAAGAGCTCCAGGTGTACTTATCGTAGATGTTTGCTTTGAAATCCCTCAACGAGATGGTGATTACAACCACCACAGGGAAGTAAAACCCATTCTTATGGCGTTTAGAATCACGCGTAAAGCTAGAATCCAGCGTAACCACCAGCCAAAAAGCCAGCGTTGGATCCATCCTATTCGAAAAGCAACGCAGTTAGTTGAGCAACAACGATTGGCGCTCAAAAACTGCCTACTGTTAATTCACATAGGGAGACGATGCTTACCCAGATGGAATCCATGCATTAGATCCCTCCGATTCCCAATCTTCTCCGTGGCTGACGGGAAGAGGCGGCACACCAGACGGAAATACAAAGAGGACAGGGGTAGATCCAGATATGGTGGAGGAGGAGCCCTCTCCGCCTCCCGGGGGTGGTGGTGGGGGCGGGGGCGGCTCGGCGGCGGCGACGCCATAAGGTAGGTGGGCAGGACGGTGTGGCGGCGGAGGGGCGGCGTGTGAGCTCCTCGATCTCGGGCGGAGGGAAAGCTTTGGGTCAGCTCTTCCAGTCAACAGTCAACACAATTCGAAAGCAACGGTCAAGTCAAAACCAGAGGCTCCCTAGCCGTCACCTGCGAGGCCTCGACCGGACGGCACCTCCCGTCCGGCGTCTGCGAGGGGTTTCAAACTAGAGGGAGGGGAAAACTGAGGAAAAGTTAAGAGACTGGGGAAAACTTAGTACAACTAACGAACCAGGGGCACGAGAATAAAAAACCCTAAGGTTTTAAACTATGAACTTTTTACAGTTGGAAAAGTGAACTTTCTTTTTTATTTTTGTATCACATGAACTTGTTTCTTCCCTATGTTTCCACGCAACCCCCAAAATGAACACTGAACTTCATTTTGGCCTTGAGCAGCCCTCAAAGAAGGTTCATAACGACGCGCTCTACAGTTCAGAAGGGACAGGGGCAAACGAAGAATGTGTCAGCGTTGATCTTGGAGGCACCCGGTGGGGGAGGAGCGCGGGAGTACTGCCGGTGGGGGAGGAGCATGCAGTCGCTGTCGGGTGATGTCTACGTTCCCCCTCCTTTCCTGTAGACAGTGTTGGGCCTCCAAGAGCAGAGGTTTGTAGAACAGCCAAGTTTTCCCTTAAGTGGATCACCCAAGGTTTATCGAACTCGGGAGGAAGAGGTCAAAGATATCCCTCTCATGCAACCCTGCAACCACAAAGCAAGAAGTCTCTTGTGTCCCCAACACACCTAATAGGTGCACTAGTTCGGAAGAGATAGTGAAATATAGGTGGTATGAATAAGTATGAGCAGTAGCAACGGTGCCGAAAATAGCTTGCTGGTGTAGTTATGGTGGTAGTATTGCAGCAGTAGTAACACAGTAAAACAGTAAACAAGCAGCGATAGCGATATTTAGGAACAAGGCCTAGGGATTAGACTTTCACTAGTGGACACTCTCAACATTGATCACATAACAGAATAGATAAATGCATACTCTACACTTTTGTTGGATGATGAACACATTGCGTAGGATTACATGAACCCTCAATGCCGGAGTTAACAAGCTCCACAATTATGTTCATGTTTAAGTAACCTTATAGTGTAAGATAGATCAAAAGACTAAACCAAGTACTAGCATAGCATGCACACTGTCACCTTCATGCATATGTAGGAGGAATAGATCACATCAATATTATCATAGCAATAGTTAACTTCGCAATCTACAAGAGATCATGATCATAGCATAAACCAAGTACTAACAACACACTGTCACCTTTACACACGTGCAGGAGGATTAGAACTACTTTAATAACTTTGCTAGAGTAGCACATAGATAAATTGTGATACAAACTCATATGAATCTCAATCATGTAAAGCAGCTCATGAGATTATTGTATTGAGGCACATAGGAGAGAGATGAACCACATAGCTACCGGACAGCCCCGAGCCTCGATGGAGAACTACTCCCTCCTCATGGGAGCAGCAGCGGTGATGAAGATGGCGGTGGAGATGGCAGCGGTGTCGATGGAGAAGCCGGGGGCACTTCCCCGCTCGGCAGCGTGCCGGAACGAGAGACTCCTGTCCCCGAGATCTTGGCGTCGATGGCGGCGGCTCGGAAGGTTTCGTGGTTTTCGTCAATCGTGTCGAGGTTTTTAGGTCGGGGCCTTTATATAGGCGAAGAGGCGGCATGAGGGCTTCGGGGCCCACACTATAGGGCGCCGCCCCTTGGGCGCGCCGGGGTGTGGTTTGGTGGCCCTGTGCCCCCTCTGATCCTCTCGTGTTACGGATGGTTCGGGAAAAATAGGAACCGGGCGTTGATTTCGTCCGATTCCAGAATATTTCGTTACAGGATTTCTGAAACCAAAAACAAAGAAAACAGCAACTGGCACTTCGGCATCTTGTTAATAGGTTAGTTCCGAAACGCATAAATATGACATAAAATATGCATATAACATGTAGAAATCATCAATGTGGCATGGAACATAAGAAATTATCGATACGTCGGAGACGTATCAGCATCCCCTAGCTTAGTTCGCTGCGTCCCGAGCAGGTAAACGATAACACAGATAATTTCGGAGTGACATGCCATCATAACCTTGATCATACTATTTGTAAAGCATATGTAGTGAATGCAGCGATCAAAACAATGCATATGACATGAGTAAACAAGTGAATCATAAAGCAAAGACTTTTCATGAATAGTACTTCAAGACAAGCATCAATAAGTCTTGCATAAGAGTTAACTCATAAAGCAATAATTCAAAGTAAAGGCATTGAAGCAACACAATGGAAGATTAAGTTTCAGCGGTTGCTTTCAACTTGTAACATGTATATCTCATGGATATTGTCAACATAGAGTAATATAATAAGTGCAATATGAAAGTATGTAGGAATCAATGCACAGTTCACACAAGTGTTTGCTTCTTGAGGTGGAGAGAAATAGGTGAACTGACTCAACAATGAAAGTAAAAGAATGGTCCTCCAGAGGAAAGCATCGATTGCTATATTTGTGCTAGAGCTTTTATTTTGAAAACATAAAGAGAGCATAAAAATAAAGTTTTGAGAGGTGTATGTTGTTGTCAACGAATGGTAGTGGGTACTCTAACCCCTTGCCAGACAAACCTTCAAAGAGCGGCTCCCATTTTATTTTATTTTGGGTGGCACTCCTTCCAACCTTTCTTTCACAAACCATGGCTAACCGAATCCTCGGGTGCAACAATCTCATACCATGAAGGAGTGCCTTTTTATTTTAGTTTTATTATGATGACACTCCTCCCAACCTTTGCTTACACAAGCCATGGCTAACCGAATCCTTCGGGTGCCGTCCAACAATCACATACCATGGAGGAGTGTCTATTTTTGTTAATTAAATTGGGAGTGGGAATCCTGTTGCCAGCTCTTTTTGCAAAATTATTGGATAAGCGGATGAAGCCACTAGTCCATTGGTGAAAGTTGCCCAACAAGATTGAAAGATAAACACCACATACTTCCTCATGAGCTATAAAACATTGACACAAATCAGAGGTGATAAATTTTGAATTGTTTAAAGGTAGCACTCAAGCAATTTACTTTGGAATGGCGGAGAAATACCATGTAGTAGGTAGGTATGGTGGACACAAATGGCATAGTGGTTGGCTCAAGTATTTGGATGCATGAGAAGTATTCCCTCTCGACAAAAGGTTTAGGCTAGCAAGGCTTATTTGAAACAAACACAAGGATGAACTAGTACAGCAAAACTCACATAAAAGACATATTGTAAACATTATAAGACTCTACACCGTCTTCCTTGTTGTTCAAACTCAATACTAGAAATTATCTAGACCTTAGAGAGACCAAATATGCAAACCAAATTTTAGCATGCTCTATGTATTTCTTCATTAATGGGTGCAAAGCATATGATGCAAGAGCTTAAACATGAGCACAACAATTGCCAAGTATCACATTACCCAAGACATTATAGCAAATTACTACATGTATCATTTCCCAATTCCAACCATATAACAATTTAACGAAGAAGAAAACTTCGCCATAAATATTATGAGCTAAGAACACATGTGTTCATACGAACCAGCGGAGCGTGTCTCTCTCCCACACAATCATGATGTAATCCAATTTATTCAAACACAAACAAAAATAAAAGCATACAGACGCTCCAAGTAAAGCACATAAGATGTGACCGAATAAAAATATAGTTTCAAGAGAAGGAACCCGATAATTTGTCGATGAAGAAGGGGATGCCTTGGGCATCCCCAAGCTTAAACGCTTGAGTCTTCTTGATATATGCAGGGGTGAACCACCGGGCATCCCCAAGCTTAGAGCTTTCACTCTCCTTGATCATAGTATATCATCCTCCTCTCTTGACCCTTGAAAACTTCCTCCACACCAAACTCGAAACAACTCATTAGAGGGTTAGTGCACAATAAAAATTAACATATTCAGAGGTGACACAATCATTCTTAACACTTCTGGACATTGCATAATGCTACTGGACATTAGTGGATCAAAGAAATTCATCCAACATAGCAAAAGAGGCAATGCGAAATAAAAGGCAGAATCTGTCAAAACAGAACAGTTCGTATTGACGAATTTTAAAATGGCACCAGACTTGCTCAAATGAAAATGCTCAAATTGAATGAAAGTTGGGTACATATCTGAGGATCATGCACGTTAATTGGCTTAATTTTCTGAGCTACCTACAGGGAGGTGGACCCAGATTCGTGACAGCAAAGAAATCTGGAACTGCGCAGTAATCCAAATCTAGTACTTACTTTTCTATCAATGGCTTAACTTGGCACAACAAAACACAAAACTAAGATAAGGAGAGGTTGCTAAAGTAGTAAACAACTTCCAAGATACAAATATAAAACAAAGTACTGTAGCAAAATAACACATGGGTTATCTCCCAAGAAGTTCTTTTCTTTATAGCCATTAAGATGGGCTCAGCAGTTTTAATGATGCACTCGCAAGAAATAGTATTTGAAGCAAAAGAGAGCATCAAGAGGCAAATACAAAACACATTTAAGTCTAACATGCTTCCTATGCATAGGAATCTTGTAAATAAACAAGTTCATGAAGAGCAAAGTAACAAGCATAGGAAGATAAAACAAGTATAGCTTCAAAAATTTCAGCACATAGAGAGGCATTTTAGTAACATGAAAATTTCTACAACCATATTTTCCTCTCTCATAATAACTTTCAGTAGCAACATAAGCAAACTCAACAATATAACTATCAAATGAAACATTCTTATCATGAGTCTCATGCATAAAATTATTACTCTCCACATAGGCATAATCAATTTTATTAGTAATAGTGGGAGCAAATTCAACAAAGTAGCTATCATTATTATTCTCATCATCAAATGTAGGAGGCATATTGTATTCATAATCAAATTCACTCTCCATAGTAGGTGGAACCAAAAGACCACCATCATTATAATCATCATAAATAGGAGGTAAAGTATCATCAAAGAAAATTTTCTCCTCAATGCTTGGGGGACTAAAAAGATCATGCTCATCAAAACCAGCTTCCCCAAGCTTAGAATTTTCCATATCATTAGCAACAATGGTATTCAAAGTATTCATGCTAATATGTTCCATGGGTTTTTTAATTTTTGGATCAAACCATCCATGTCTTAAATCAGGAAATAGAGTAAAAAGCTCATTGTTGTCCATTATGCCAAACTAGTGTAAACAAGAAACAAAAAGATGCAATTGCAGGATCTAAAGGAAATAGCTTCGAGTACAAGCTAGGAAATAGCTTAGTAGCCGGAGGAGTGTGAGTACCTTTACCTTTCCTCCCGGCCGGCGGAAAATAGCTTGATGTCTACGTTCCCCCTCCTTTCCTGTAGACAGTGTTGGGCCTCCAAGAGCAGAGGTTTGTAGAACAGCAAGTTTTCCCTTAAGTGGATCACCCAAGGTTTATCGAACTCGGGGAGGAAGAGGTCAAAGATATCCCTCTCATGCAACCCCGCAACCACAAAGCAAGAAGTCTCTTGTGTCCCCAACACACCTAATAGGTGCACTAGTTCGGCGAAGAGATAGTTAAATACGGTGGTATGAATAAGTATGAGGTAGCAACGGTGCCAGAAAATAGCTTGTTGGCGTGTAGTTGATGGTGGTAGTATTGCATAGTAACGCAGTAAAACAAAACAAGCGCGATAGCGATATTTAGGAACAAGGCCTAGGGATTAGACTTTCACTAGTGGACACTCTCAACATTGATCACATAACAGAATAGATAAATGCATACTCTACACTTTTGTTGGATGATGAACACATTGCGTAGGATTACATGAACCCTCAATGCCGGAGTTAACAAGCTCCACAATTATGTTCATGTTTAAGTAACCTTATAGTGTAAGATAGATCAAAAGACTAAACCAAGTACTAGCATAGCATGCACACTGTCACCTTCATGCATATGTAGGAGGAATAGATCACATCAATATTATCATAGCAATAGTTAACTTCGCAATCTACAAGAGATCATGATCATAGCATAAACCAAGTACTAACACGGTGCACACACTGTCACCTTTACACACGTGCAGGAGGAATAGAACTACTTTAATAACTTTGCTAGAGTAGCACATAGATAAATTGTGATACAAACTCATATGAATCTCAATCATGTAAAGCAGCTCATGAGATTATTGTATTGAGGCACATAGGAGAGAGATGAACCACATAGCTACCGGTACAGCCCCGAGCCTCGATGGAGAACTACTCCCTCCTCATGGGAGCAGCGCGGTGATGAAGATGGCGGTGGAGATGGCAGCGGTGTCGATGGAGAAGCCTTCGGGGCACCCGCTCGGCGGCGTGCGGGACAGAGACTCTGTCCCCGGATCTTGGCGTCGCGATGGCGGCGGCTCTGGAAGGTTTCGTGGTTTTCGTCAATCGTGTCGAGGTTTTTAGGTCGGGCCTTTATATAGGCGAAGGCGGCGCGGGAGGGCCGGGGGCCCACACTATGGGGCGCGCCCCCCTTGGGCCGCGCGGGTGTGGTTTGGTGGCCTGTGCCCCCTCGATCCTTCGTGTGTTCGGATGGTTGGAAAAATAGGAACCAGGCGTTGATTTCGTCCGATTGAGAATATTTCGTTACTAGGATTTCGAAACCAAAAACAACAGAAAACAACGGCACTTCGGCATCTTGTTAATAGGTTAGTTCCAGAAAACGCATAAATATGACATAAAATGTGCATATAACATGTAGAAATCATCAATACTGTGGCATGGAACATAAGAAATTATCGATACGTCGGAGACGTATCATCGGGGGAGGGGGGGAGCGCACAAGCACCATCGGCACAGGGAGGAGCGCGCGGGCTCTACCAGCATGGGAAGGAGCGCGCTGGTGTCATCGGTGGGGAGGAGCGCGTGAGTGCCACCAGTGGGGGAGAGGGTGGAACGCCGACGATGGTCGAGGAGGTGGTTCGGGCAGCAGGAGGAACAAGGTGCTTAGGTGAGGGTTCATTCGATAGTGCAGTGGTTTCCATATCCTGAAACGGTACCTTCCTAATCAGGGGTTCCTAATTAGGGAACTCTTAAGGGGGGTTCCAGTTTAGTCCTGCCCTATACGCGAGCTAAACAGAACTGGTTTCTGTTTAACTAAACAGGAACCCTTCTGAACCTTCGTGGTACGATAGTGTGAACTTCATTTTCTTATGAGAGTTAACTTTATTCCGGACAACTAGAATTTATGTTTGTACGCAACTTGTTTATAGGGTGATTTTTGATCCATTAATCAGAATTATGCAAAAAATATAATGTTGGAAAGCTACAGAAATTTCACAACTATTCCTTTTTGGTAGCTTACCCAAATTCTTCACGGGTTTTAGTGAATTTTCAATATACCAATTTTTTTTCGTGGATTTGTCTATTTTTGGTATTTCATGTCTTATTTTCAAACTACTTGTTGGAATGATGCAAGTAAGATGATGTTGGAAAGAAATGAACAAGGCAATTTTTTTCTTGTGAATCATTTTTGTTACGGTTTAAGAGCAGATTCAAATATTCATGGTACGGATTTTCCAAATTTTCAATTTCACACATGGTATTTTGACAATTATTCCTTAACGGCTTTTTGAAAAGAAGCAAATGATAAACAATTCCAAAGATATTCAAATTGCGCAACTTTTTTATTTTGAAAGTTTTTTCTAATTCAAAATGGATTGAAATTAATTTGGAAAATACAAAACTTGGAGATAGCATCCTAGGCGGGATTGATTTTATTATTGCAAGGCTATGATGATTTTATGGGACATGCTGATATGTTGAAGTGAAATTAGACTCATATGGTTGCATATAAGGCTTTCCAATGATCAACTTAGGCAATCATAACTTGTAGGGATGATTTAAATACGTAGAGTTTATGTTTAGAAAAAACAGAGTACATGAACCTCTGGAACCTTTCCGATTTCTCCTCGAAACAATTCCAAACTGATTTCGCTCTTATTTCCTTTCATATATATCAACCTCAATAATATTTTCTCGCAAGCATGCTTCACCAACGGTTTAAGAATACATAGACATGATCGAGACTCCTCTTCGATCAATGATACATGTCATGATATGCACATTACACATTGTCCCTATGCTTCCATGACTATCATCGCTGAACCATTAAACGTCAAGCAAGCTTTTCCTTTGTCTCACGATACTAGATTTGTCCAACGTTTGATCATTGGTATCTCCATACCTTGTTTCAATCACCGATGAAGCTTATTTACTTGTTCTTTGTTATTGCGACCCTGTGACCCGGTCACACACTTGCAAGGTTATGGTCACAATTCCACCGATTGGGCTCGGAGTATTTATCCTTCACATGGATGGAAAAATCCTTCTCTTAATCAATCGCATCAACCTACTCCTTCCAAATGCCCAAAACACACATTTATGATCACCCATTATTGACGGTGTGACGGTTGATGTACTCAAAGCACTCTTTGGGTGGTAGTGATTTAAGATATGATCTCACAGTCTAAGGATGAAGTTACCGCGTTTCTTAACTACTGTAATGTAAAGCATATGTAAATTAGTCGCATTACAATTATCGTATTCAGTGAATATCCATCACATCATTCTCCAATGATATGACCTCATTGTCAATTGGCAGTCCTATCATACGATTGGGAAAGCCTCAACCATCCATAGAGGCTACTAGGGACCTTGTTGTTATTATGCCTCACATGTATTAATGTTTTCGCTTAATACAGTTATAGTATGGTACAAAATGAATTATGAACAAACAAAGATATGATAAATAAACATTTTATTATTTGCCTCTAGGGCATATCTCCAACAGGTTGGGGCGTGGGACTAGGAAAGGACGGGACAGAGAGGGGCGGGCGGCGTGGGTGGTGGGTTTGGGCCAGCCGAGGAGGAAAAAGGTGCTAATGGCGTCAGTTTAGATGGAGGGTGGAAAAATCTTTCTAGGAAGATTCAATGGTTAGATGGGGGTGCTGCTACCACCATGAGTAGCCCACTATTTTGCATAGCAAAATATGATAATATTAGTTGGGAGAGATGTATATATAAATGCAATGTCGTAAATAATGATTTTATTGTGGCTCTATGTATAATCAGCAATATTAAATACAAGGCCATAATGAAATACATATTTTCTTTGAAAAATAAAGCTATGGCGTTAATGCAAAACTAGCAAGATATGCTCATAGTAAATGGGAGGGATACATTTATAAATGCAGTGCCGATATCTATAGATTGTATTGTGGCTCTATCTATATATAATCACCAATATTAGATATGAGGCCATAATGATGAAATGAATAGTCTCTTTGAAAAATAAAACCTAGGGCGTTTATGATAGCAAGATATGCCGATATCTAAAGATTTTATTGTGCCTCCATCTATAATCACCAATATTAGATCCGAGGCCATAATGATGAAATGCATAGTCTCTTTGAAAAACAAAAACTATGCCGTTTATGCTAGCAAGATATGCTCATATTAAATGGGAGGGATACATATATAAATACAGAGATTTTATTGTGGATCTATCTATAATCACCAATATTAGATAGGAGGGCATAATGATTAAATGGGTAGTCTCTTTGAAATATAAAAGCTATCGTTTTAATGCAAAACTAGCAAGATATACTCGTATTAAATGAGAGAGATACATATATATAAATGCAATGCCGATATCTAAATATTTTATTGTGGCTCTATTTATCATCACCAATATTACATACGAGGCCATAATGATGAAATGCATAGTTTCTTTGAAAAATAAAAGCTATGGCGTTTATGCTAGCAAGATATGCTCATATTAAATGGGAAGGATACATATATAAATGTAGTGTTGATATCTAAAGATTTTCTTGTGGCTCTATCTATAATCACAAATATTAGATACTAGTAGGCTTTGGCGCGGCGCCTCACCGTGCCCGTGGAATAATTGGTTTGAAATATTTAGCTATCATCGTTACAATGATCTCTACGTATTTCTAGTACTCATACGACATATGACCACTTCCTTTTTCCACCTTTGTCGTTCTCTCCAGAAGCCTTCTCGCCTCCTCCTCTTCTCCGCGCGGCTGGGCCAAACCAGAGCCGCTTTCACCGGCGATGCTGGCTGGAGTAGGCAAAGGACGGGCGTTGGAAATAGTGGTAGGTTTTGTTTTTTTGTGTACGTTTACCCTTGGTGGAGTTTGGGAGTAGGTCGCTAGACCCCATCGGCCAGATCTAGTGCTTCGTCGTCCTCGCAGCCCTGCTCTTGTGGCAGGAGCTGCGGCTTGGGAGAAGGGTGGAGCTAGGCATCTTCATAAATAAGACCGTCTTCCCTATCTTCTGGAGGCTAGTCGATCTGGTGCTTTTCTGCGGCACCGGGCGGTCGCTGGTGATGCACAATGCCAGGCTTCCAAGGTGGAACCTAGGCTTGGTCTGAAAATTTGGTGAGGTCTTCTTCAATAAGCGGTTTGGTGGTCTTCTCACATGCTGGATCTCATTGTTGCTGCTCTCTCTTCTCACCAGCCATGGAGGCGAGGAGAAAGGCGAGTTGTCTGATGCGTTCTCAAGCGACAAAGGGGCTGGGGATTTCATGGTACCGCAGATGCTTGGAGTTCATCATCGGTGGCCTGAGTTTGGCTGCCGACTATTGATGCTGGCGGTCAGCAACTCCAGGGCCTAAGCGTCAGGTTCTATTCAATCTTCCTTGGAGGCCCTTTGAAGACTCGTGGCAGAGCTCACTCTCTCCACTGTACCAAGTGGCCTAGTCCCCGGTGGTGGTGGCGACGACCATCGCTTGAGGCCTAAGATCGTAGGTGGTGATGGAAGACCCGATTGCGTTTCCTTCTTTCTGTTAGGATCTATTATGTACAAACAAAGGACATGGTTCGAATCATCTTGTTTATTGAGGCCCTTCATGTAATTTGTACCACGCCGCTTTTGGTTTAATGCAGTATATAGGCCCTTCGGAGCCTATCCCTGTGCAAAAATATATACATTTTCCTAGTACATCTATGTATCAATTGTACCGATGAGAAGGTGGGTGTAATTGCGATTGTAATATATTTAATTGCGACTAAATATGATGTTATATTTGTTTGAACCATTGTTTTCCCCCTCAAACTGAGTTTTACGACCCGAATATGTCGGCTAACCGCGAGGACAACTATCTCTAATTTATCATTTCGTTTATTCCTCAACATTTCTTTATTCCCTTAGAGAAATGCCTTTGAACACGTTGGTTAATACGAACCTTGCCATTGGGCGGAGGTAACTCTATGGCTTCAGAGGGGCATGTGGCGGCGGGGACCTGAGGGGTGGCCATGTGGCTAGAGGGGGAATGCGGCAGCAGGGATCCGTGGGGTCGCCCTCCGCATGTTGAAGCTTGTGGTGTTTAGGGTCATCGGCAGTAGCCTCAATGCTCGAGGGGTGTGTGTGTGGCGTTTGGGGGTTGTCGTGGTGGTAGTGTGGCTCGATCGAGGGGTGCATCTGGCGGTGGTGAGTTTTCGTGGTGGCCGTATGTCTTAAGAGGTGGGTCGGCGATGACTATTCGCGGTGGCTGTGTGGCTCGAGCCTGAGGGGCATGCGGGGTCTGGGGCATGTACAAAGCTAAGCGTTCGAGAGGAAAAAAATAATCTAATGAAATAATAAAACCATCAAGCGTCCTCGTTGAAGATGAATGCCAATCTCGCAGGTGCTACCCGTGGGTTAGAAAACAAATTAGCGCAGCTAAGGATATCTCCAATGGGCAGACGCAAACAGATAGCGGCTATCTTTTTTTGGACACCAAAATTCCAGCTCAACGGCCCAAAGCAAACAGACCGACGTGTCCGCGACAACCCATTTGTAGCGTAACTTTGGGGAGAAAATGTGTCGATGCGGACACAGCACGGACCCTGCGCGTGTCCTCCCTCCACAATATGTGGACCGCATGACAACATCTGCACCTGCTTCTCCTTCTACGCACTTGTGGTAGTTGCCGGCTTAACGACGCCTGCTTCGTCTTCTGTGCGCCAGTGCTAGCGTGCGAGGCTTGCCTTCCACCTGCCAGCAATGCCCCGAAGGTCAGAGCCGGCATTGATGGTGCCTGCTTGCATCTGCACTTTATAACGATTGCGGCCAAGCAGGTTTTTCCCATTCCATTGTCGCATGGTCCACACCCCACCGATCGCAAAGAACACTCTACCATGGGGAAGCCCTGGCTGTTCAGGAAGACCATGAACGACCATGAGGCAGGGTCCTTGCATGGCCACTGCTGGGAGAGGGACCGTCGGTATGTCCCTGACGACTTCTTTCGGCAGTTGTACGAGAGGGGGTCACCGGTCCCCTGGCCAGACGTGAACCATCCCGCGAGTTGGCTTTTGAACTCGGGCAGGGTGTCGGGGCTGCTGGTGCCATGAGAACCATTGGCGTGAACGGTGCGGTGAGTTCGTCGTAGGAGATTCATCCTCCCACGGATCCGCGAAACAATCCGGCCTTTGCGATTGACTCCGCCGCCTTGGCACGTTCGATGCTTGGGAGCTCAACCCGCGCCGCCGAGCCAGCTACCTAGGCAACGTCGAGCACTTGAGTCACAACTACGTCTGTGGCCACGACAAACGACGAAGATGAGAACAGAGGCAACGACGATGAAGGGGCGCCTAACCTACCGGTGGTCAATCATGAGGAGGCTCTCCAACCACCAGAGGTGAGCAAGGAGGAGGCCATCAACCATCACCAATAGGAGGCTCGACGACCTCGCCATGTGGCAGTGCCTTGCCAACCTGCTGCTAGAATCCGCATTGGCTCATGCCTCTCACGCCGATGCACCCTCAGCTGCGCGCGCCACCTTGTACTCTAGAGTCAGCGAGCGGCTGGCCCTCCTCCAATGCCATACTAGCCTTTGGGAGCCAACGACATTCATCGACCTCGGTGACGAGGAATAGGTGGCGATAGCGCAAACCATAGTTAGCTAGGGTTTACTTATTTATTTATTTTCTTTTTTTTCGCGTTATGTAAATTATTTTTTATTAATGTAAAATATATATGCCCTTTATTAAAACTATAAAATTTCGTCGGTTGTTAGGCTGCCCCGACCAGATCAAAACTTAAATGGGTCGGTCGGTTGGCTCTAAGCGACACCGTCGGGCCACCTCAGACCATCTCCAGTCGCGTCCCCCAAAGCGTCCCCCAAACAGTGCCGGATCGAGCGTTTGGGGGACGCTTTTTCTTCGTGTCGCGTTTGGGGACGTCGCTGCCCAGTCGCGTCCCCCAAACGAGGCCCCAAATCAATAAAAATGCACGAAAATAAAGAATTTCATTCGAATTTGATTATATTTTACAAGTTTGAATGAAAACGGCTAGATTATCTAACCCTAGCCTGTTGGCCGCTCGGCGGTGCGTTCGACGGCCCCGCCCCGTCGTCGCCTCCCCTCCGCTGTAGCTCCTACGCCGCGCGCCATCTCTCCCTACGGAGCGTGGCGAGAAGAGGCCGATGCTCGTTCGCTGCGTCATCGCCTACACTCCGCAGCTGCTCGTGCTGGAGGGAGAGTTCGACGCCACGGCGAACCCGCGCGTCGTTGTCCTCCTCGCGGGCACGGGTGTCATCCAACAGCTTATCCTCCGACTCGAACAACTCGAGGAGCGCCCGCTGCTGCGCTGCCGCCTCCTCCGGGTCCTGCCCGTCATTGTCGGACCAGTCGAAGTCGTCGTTGTCCTCCTCCACTTGCGTCGCCGACGTTGAGGCCACGACTTTCGTTGCCGCCGCCTCCTCCCGCAGCTGCTGCTCCAGCGTCTCCTGCCGCTGCCGTTGATGGAGCTCCCGCATCCCCAGCTGCTCATGCAGCTCATCAATGCGCCGATGCTTGTACAACTTGTTCGCACGCCGCCACAACTCCATCTCGTCCGCACGGCGGCGCCACTGCAGCTGCTCTGCACGCTGCCGCTCATCCATCTCCTCCGCCAGGCGAAGGCGCACCTCTTCCACCGTGGCGGCATCGAACATCACTATTGTATCCGCTAGCGCCGCCTCCTCCTACGCCTCGTTCTCCGTGGCCTCCGGGTGGACGTCGAACTTCGGGGGTGGTGGAGATGGAGGTGGAGACGGCTGTGGAGGCAACTGGCCACCACCGGTGCGGTTCATCATTGGGTAGGTGGTGCGTAGGCTACGAGGCATGTGTTTGCGGCGGAGAAAGGGATGACGGCAGTTGAGGTGGCGTCCAATGAGCGAAGGAGGTCTTTTATAGGTGCCGGCGACGCGAGAAGAGGTGGGAAGAAAGCGTGAGAACATGCCTGAAGCCACGGGAAAAAAGAACGGAACGCGTGGTGGTGTTTGAACGGTGGCGATGCATGGAGAAGGCGCAGAGATGCGTCAGGGAGGTGCAGCGTCGACATGACGTCTTGCCTGCTCCTCCGTCGCCAGGACGTCTCGCCTAATCTTCCATCACCATTAAGGCAAAACTGCAACGTTTCGTTCGTGTGTCAATGATGCGTCGGACCCTCCACTCTCCGCCTCGCTTCTCGCTCTATCCGGCGCGCCTGGTGTGTCCCGCCGAACACCATATTGAGCCATATCAGACAAAAAGAGATTTTGGGAGGGCGTGACTGAGCCGAAAAAATGTGCTTTACAAAAAACTTTGGAGATGGTTTGGGAGGCGACTGTAGATGAAGATGCTCTCACCGACCACGCAGCTCACCTCTCTCTCTCTCAATCTCCACTCCGGACACCAGCCCAGATTTTCCTTACCGTACGCCATAGCCGCGTTCCTGCAAGGCCCCGGCCAAGCCGCCGTGACCTAGCTCACCGCAGCGGCGCCACCCTCGTCCCGTTACCTTCGATCTGAAAACGACCGCGCCGCGCGGCCCCAATCCGCCTACCCCTTCCGCACTTCCGCAGCATCAAGACCTCCATTCGTTGCGGATTTCCCATGCGGCGACCGAGGATGCGGCGGAAGTAGAAGGCATTTGTATCTGTGGCGAGCATTTGTAGCAGGTGAGAACTGGAGCTGCGCCTGGGCATGTGCAATCCCCATTCCAAAGTCCAGGAGGACTCATGATGTGATTTCCCCCCCCTTTCTATCCATAATTTCTTTTCAACAATTTTCTGCTCTTCGATAAAGTTGGGGCATCGGATTGACATGAATTGGCTAGAGCTTCGTAATGGAATGCCATGATTCTTCTAGGAAAGAAATGGTAGATTAATGAATCGGTCAGACTCCTTGCGGCAACAAATCATTTGCCCAAACCAGGTGGTCCACTATTTTCGTATCAAATTGTTACTTCAGTTTTTTTTTCTTCGCAGGAGGGCGCTAGATTGAGTAGCTCCAGCTTCCGATTCTCCAGGGAGCGCCCGACGCCACTTCTTGCGTTGACGCAAGCCAGAATCCCAACCTCGGACGGGAATCGGGCCAAGCGGAATTTGACCCGGGCGTCCGCTCTAAGGGCTTGCATTGTACTGCATGCCCTCACTGGTATGTGGAGGCGGTAAATACGGTGGGCATTTGGGAGGATGGGTGTTTGCAAAACTGAAGAATGTAGATGGCACCGTGGGGATGCAGTTAGTTGGCCTCTATGAATGATGAGTGTATGCTTGTTACTGATCTTGGCGAAAAGGCAGATATGGATTGAATCACTGGTTGATAGTAATGGTTGTTTCTGTATGACAAAAAACAACATTGGCATGCTCTTCGAGCTCTCTGCGCCACTGGACCCTCCACCGAGCCGCTCTTCCCGACGCCGACGCCGTCCTGATCCAGCTGCCAGCCAGGCAGCGTCGCCTTGGTTGCGCACTGTCGCTGCCTCCGCGCGCTGGTTGGCTGCCATCTTCGCGCAAAGTCCGTCCGCCACATCTCTGGGTGCAGCTGGAAGCCTGCAAGTAAGTCTCTTGTAATCTTTCTGTTATAAAGTTTCGTTATGTCTTGATAGTTTAGTAGTTACGGTAGTGTTTTTGAGACAAATCTTCTAACCGATTAATTGTTGGGGAATAGTATGGTTGTGATACAATGGAACATGTTATTTTTAGTGTAAAGTACATGAGAAAGGGAGGTATTTACACGAGGTGTATTCTGCTGAATCTAATCTGAATGCTAATCAGAAATACTAATCAAACGGTGTATTCTGCCCGAAGAATGAAACTAATGGCAGTGGCGTGTACTTGGATATTAGTAAATTATAGCCACCATTTCAGGCTTGAGTTTACTAAATATATACGGTTTGTTAGCCTTTTTTTTAAATCATGTCCTGCTTTTGAGTTCGGAAGCAATTATCTTTTACATTTAGTAATTACAGTTTATTAGGAAAATAACTTGGAGCGGAGGCCATATTTTGGTTTGAGATAAGTGAATGACAAGGGATTGTTATTGGATTCGTTTCTGTTTAAGATGACAGTAAATAGAAGTCTGATTCAGGTAATTTGCTACTGGTATGTAGAAGGAGTACCTTTTTCCAGTTATTAATGCTAGTACTTTTATATTTTGGATTGGGCTGTAAAATCTAAAACTGTGCAGTTTAATAATATGTACTTCCTCCGTTCATTAATACTCCTATATAAGATGTTTTAGTTTTTATTAGTAGATTCATCTATTTTGATATGTATCTAGTCTACTTTTAGTGTGTAGGTTCACTCATTATGGTGTGTATCTAATTCATTCACTTTTAAATGTCCAAACGTCTTATATTTGTCTTATATTTGTGAACAGAGAGAGTACATTGGTAGATATAAACTAATAAAAAAAATTATTATACACGATACCACTGCTTCAAAAGATATTACAGATGGTGTCACTGCTTGCAGCTATTTTACACATTTTCGAAACGTGCTAGAATATTGTAGTACCAACTTATTCTAGTAGCTGAAAGTAGAACTGCATTGCATAACTTCTACTTTACTGTCTACTACTGGAAATACTAATTTTAGTACTAACTTGTTCTTGTAACTGAAAGTAGAACTGCATTAGAAAAATTCTACCAAGGTTTTTATGGCAACCGACCCCCTTCATAACATTATAACGCTTGTGGCGTATCGCATGGCGACATCTTATAGACATAACCTTATGGCGAATGATAGCAAATTAAATCAGGACTAAATGTACATGACTACTATATATGCTTACATGGTTGCCCACGTAGTACAGATTGTATTCTTACTTGCTTGTCTCTTCTTTTCTCCAATGAAAAATAAGTCCATATTCCACAACATAACAATAACTGACATTATAAAACTGAGAAATAAACATGAGGATTGAGAAGAAACAAAGCTACATAATAGCTCATAAGCACCAGCAAAACAAATAGTCAAATACAATAAAAATACACATCTCAACAACAAATAGGAGTCCATGATCTTAAAGTCTAATGGGATAACTTAGGTTCACACAACAAATTAAACAAAAGACTAACTCTCTCATCTCTCAAGTCCCACATCATCAATAGCCATCGTCAAAGTTAAACTCGTCATTGTGAGTGGCATCCATGTTGTCTCCATCACCATTTGGAGCATTGATTGCATCTTCTTCATCCTCACTTAACAAATCATGATCACCACTAATGAACTCCTCCATTTCTTCCACATCTTCAACTTGCTCTTCTCCCACACTTGATGAAGATCCTCTTTCAGACTTACGACCTTGTTGGGTATGAGCAGCCCTAGGAAAGTTACGGCCTTGAAGCAAGAGGGATGCACAGACAGCTACATCAACATTGGCCCATGTGAGATCTTGCACGAGACCATGAGCACCTTGAGGTAGTTCCACTATAGGTTCAGCCCCGTTCATTGTCCCAGTCGAAATCTTCAGTAATCAAAGGATCATAGTCTTTTTTACCCGCATTCTCACGCCGCTTTTGGAACCTGCTTGCCATTTGTTGGATGTATGAAACAAATGCACAATCATTCATCTTCTTGTGCTGTAGCATGTTCCATTTACTCGTAGCAATCAAACAATCAGTAACAAAATAGCTTTGCTGAACTGAAATCAAATAAGCATATATAGGCAACAACATGTCAGCTCACCGCCTCAAAGACGCTGCAATAGCGCTCATAACCAGAAGATGAAGCACAAAGACTAACAATGTGCTTTGTTGTCTTCTACATTACTGTCTACTGTTGGGAAATACTTTTACTTCTACTCCTCTGTAGTGTTTTGATGGACAACATTGTTGATAATGCTTTGCATAAGCTAATGCTTCAGCGTTGGTTCTTGGCGGTGCAGACCCTTTGTAGGTAGTATCCTGAGGATTTGGGTTCATGGTGTCTAGAACTCTAGATGCTGGACTTCTATAGGCAACACATCTGAATCTTGGCTGCATGCATTTTTTAGAGCATGTACTGTAGTAGCTTCCTGATTTCTCAGCAGTGTTTAGCTTTATCTCGGCTTGGCATACTCTAACCATCTGAGATTGCACCTCTCTATAATTATAATAATTGATTTTGAAATAATAGCATGAACATAGATACTATATTGCCGCTATAGCTGCACTTTCTTCAGCCTGTATCTGAGTATTCATAAGTTCTCCATAGAAAGTATGACGTGATATTGTAGGTACTTTAGGTGGTCTGGCAGATCCATAGTTACCCATTCTTGGTAGGTTCCTCCTGGTCTCTGCCCAGACTGCGCTGCATGTATAGCTAGGCCTGCCTTATAAGCAATCATCTGTAATATCGTGGATCTACACAGATACACCCTATGATTCTGCATGTGGGAATCATTGTAGTACGTAATTAGGTAACAATTTGTTATTTTCTAAATAAACTACATATATTTCAGTTTTATGGAAAATTTTACTTACATGAGGTGCTCCATGTTTATATCTGCAAGTTCTTATTCTGCTTGACCTGCTTGTATTTCAGAAAGATTAATTGCACGAACTGCAATATCAAATAAGAATTAATGACCAAACGAAAATATTCTAACGATGCATAATTATCCTACTAATGATTAATATGTTCTCTTTTCTGGGACGAGGATATTCTTCCCTGTCTAATTATTTGGAGTGTTGTCTTTGACATAGTAATACCCAATGCGTAATGGATGCAGATTCTATGCATGATGGAGGAAAACCGGGCCCAGCAAAAAACCTGCTGTTGCGCGACAGGGAATCCCATGGTCTGCTGCAATCCCCTGGCAGGAAACACCCACGGTGCCGCATCCGGGTGCATCCCAATGTGGCATGGTGGATGGTGGTGGGGAATAGATGCATCATCATGAACTCGGATTCGACTATCACCAGCTCACGCGAGTATCCTCATCGCCGCGGCTCCCATACATTCCTAGCTTGAAGTCGCCTCGAGCTTCCCCAGATGACGGGCGAGCCCAGGGTCCTCTTGTCACGTCTCATGACTCCAGCATCTAAAGGTATAATTGATGCCCCCCATAGGGGGCTTCACAGCGTTTTCAGCTTCTGGACCGTCCGATCTTGTCAGCAGGTCTTAATTGGAGAATCTTGTCCGTCTATTCAGGCCTAAAGCGCGTCCAGTGGTTGGCCGCGTGCGTGTGACCGGATTCCCGTCGCTAGCCAAAGCCATGGAACAGCGCTATTTTACCCACCTGGGACTGCACATGGGTCCCACGTTTCGGCCGGTCCGCTCGTCAGTGGTTGGGTTGATTTTTTTTAGTCGCGCGCCGCTTCAGCCCGTGAGAAATATCTTCTCCCAGCGTGGTAGTTTAGGATTTTCTCCAATCTCCACCCAATCCTCACCCCGGATGGTATCCCCAATCCCCGCGTCACGCAGCTCTGCCAATGGCCGCCTCCTCCACCATGCCCTCCTCCAATCCCCTTCCCATCCCTGCCCCTTTCGCGGCCGGCGAGGATCCCCTCCTCCACTGAGAAGCAGAAGGGGGAAAGTTTGTGGTCGCAGCGTCGCCGTCTTCAGCGCATGCCGTCGAAGAGAGGAGGAGGCCCGACACAGCGTGGCACGGCGCGCTGCCCTCAACCTTCTCCGCCGATGCGCTGTTCACCACGCTCATCCGCCTCCCTGCCCTCTCCCACCTCTCCCTCGTCGCGCTCAGCATCTATGGCCTACTCCCGGGTGCCAAGATCTTCCTCGCGGTGCTGCAGGCGCTCAACATCGGCACTAACTATCTCTATGGCGTCGTCCCCGCGCAGCTCGCTGCAGAGCCTCGTGAAAAACTGCTCGATCCACAGGTTCCTCTTTCTCTCTCTCTATCTCTCTCTCTCTCTCTTGTTAGTAGGCCTCTGTTGACGCAAGGGAGGAGCCCTGTAGAAGCTGCAGAGACAGAGATTGTGCTGGATCAGCTGCCACTCCCTCCTGGAGGTTGAGACAAAAGTGGAGTCAAACTCCCCCTCTTTAATTTTAGATCTTAATTTTACCCCTGGAGCATAGTATCTCCGCTTGTGCATGTCGTTTTATATATGCTTAGCAGGTGTTTGATGAAATTCCTAGATAATATTAGTGTATATTTATGCTCCATCTAACTGTTTGCAATCTTGTAATTAGGGTACTAGGATGTTCAGGAGAGAGATGTATACTTCTATCCCTTTTGCAATCTTGCAATTAGGGTAATTGTGGTACTAGGATGTGCCGCTTCCAGTCATAACCGGAATGAAGAGGAGGATGCAGAGAGGGAGATGGATTTGGGGAAGAAGAGAGGGAGCATCACAGGCCGTCGCACACCGCGTCATCACAAGAGGAATGACTGATTGTAGCTGCAAGCAGCGCAACCCAATGTTCGCACCGTTTCCGCGTGTCTTGATATAAGTCGGTTGATTTGTCCATCTTTCTGGACATTCCATTTTTCCTTATGCATTTGTCTCTCAGGTTTGGTCTGGACGCAGAGAGGGTGGGTGCCACATGATGCTAATTGAGTTTTACCTCCTCCCTAGGCTGAGTACAGGGAGGCACACAGAAGGGTAACAGCCAGAGTGTCATTTAATATCCATCCATGCAAAAAAAGGTACCTATCAAAGTTGCTTCTTAGTTCTTGCCATGGCTTATGTATTCAAACCTCTCCGCTAAAGCAATACAAGTGCTATGTTATGTACGTTATCCTTTCTTTGCTACCAATGATTTGTGTGAAGTGCCATTGATTGGCATTGTTTGTTTGTCATGTAAATTAAACCAAGGGAAATAAACATAGAAAACTAGATCAAATGTATTTATTTTGTTTAAAAAAGTTTATACCCATAATTATGTTGGTTGCCTACTAATGTTTTCGATTTTATCTGCAGTTTGATCCAATCAAGCTGCGAGGATTTGAGATTATCATGCAAATCAACTACTGTCAGTTTGGTATGTATGAAATCAGGTATGACCAAAGTCCAGAGTAGAGTATGCTCATCTGATCTGTGAGATAATTATAGTAACCTTATTATTTTGTATTATCTTCATACAAAAAAACGCAAATGGATTTCTGGTCCACCTCGATTTTTCAATGGGCCTACCTCTTCCTAAAGTGGAAGAAAGATATCAGGGTATCCTACTTTGAAATACATAACTTTGAGAAGGTTAGCTTTGCTCTTTGCCTTGTTGTCAGTTTATTTATTGAAATGGTAAAGCGGACGTATGCTTTTGCAAGTAGAAGAAATTCTCCTTTTCTAACCAATTTGTTCTCCACCCAGATCCCTTTGATTATTTTCATGATTCTTTTTTGGATTAATGATTCTACTTGGTATGCTGATAAATAGTTGGGTTAAGATCATATCAACAATGATTGTACACTCAGATTTGACAAGGTGTTCTGTGATGTTGTAGGAGATCCTGACATCTACACTCTCCTTGGAATGGTTTGGAGAATGCGCTGGCTGCTGGAGAATGTGCGGGAGGGCATGGTGGCATAAGGTATCCTCGAACAAACACTGCCTTTCCTCGCATATCACAGATCTTGGTTGGGAACTAATATCCAAATTCGTGTGTTAGTGCACTGAGGTTAATTTCCATGTACATTGTTATTGTAAATCTAAGCGATATTACATACCCATAATTCTGCAGTGATGTAGTTTCTCCTGATCTATGACATGTTTTTGTATCCATATTATGTATTTCGTTCTTGAAAAAACTAGGAGAGTGCATATAAATAAGAGGTGCTCGTATCTTGATAGCATATTTGCCTAAACATGGTATTTTAGTTTCATGAAAATCGTTGTTGCATGTCATATAAGGATCAATTACTTTGTCCAGTTATTAAACATTTCAAATGGAGTACGGTTTTGTAAATTGTGTTTATCTATTGAATATGCAGATTGTCATTCAAGTCCCACCGGGAAACCCTTTGCTAATGTGCTATTCCTTTTTTCCTTTTAATTTGCTTGGTATCTGAAATACCACTTTCTAAAGATTTGTATGTTTATTTCAGGATTTTATCATTAGATCCAAATATCCAATAACAATACTAATCTCTGCATTTTTCTGTAACATAAATATTATTTTGAAATATGTATTTTGTTTGGCAGTAGGACCATGTTTGTTTTTCAGTGGGAAGCCAAATTTGTTTCTATCAAACTCATGCAAGGCAACCTTCATCCTTCTCACATAATTTATATATGAAGAAGAGTTAACAAAGTCATGAATGTCACTAATTATATCGACTATTAGTAATTTTCTCTTCATGATATCGTAACAAATTTGTTGTTTGAACGGTTGCACCTTATATCACTATTTATGTATTAAATTTGTATATCTTTCTATCTATAGTCTAAAAGTAATTCAGTAGGTCGCACTTATTCTTTCCACCATCTTCTTTCAGATTTCGATGCTTAATTCTAGAATAATACATTTATACTGGAGGCACATTCATGGTCAGGAGCTAGGTAAAAGAAGGAAGCTGGTATGAAGATGGCTCGGCCCAGCCATGACCATGCTAGTGGTGTGCCCCCTCTGTCCAAGCTAATTTCCATAGCGTATTTAGTTTTTGGTTCATGTGAGTTTGTTTAATTTAACTTCAATTGCTTTTTTTTTAGAATACAGAGCGTTCAGGTAAAGCCCCTTCCTCATAATTTCATTTTATAACCTAACCACCAATTCCAACGGGTTTTCAAATTCTTGAGATAACTTAATATTAATGGACAATGCTTCTTGAGACATGATCAGGTGTCTTGTCTTTCTATTCTGCATTGGAATGTTTCATCACTTGAACTAAAACACACACATGTACAAGCCAGGTAAATGACATTTGAGCCCATAGAACTATTAGCGTCATGGTTTATTCAAAATTGAAAATTATAGCCAATATTCGTGTAGGTGTTCATATCAACAATCATTGTTCTGGGTAACTGGGTATAAATTATATGCTCAAGCATTGGCCACAGCCGCATTAAGATCTTGCAAAAAAATTATATTAAAGGCTTAGTTGTATAGCGTATTAGCGTGTTAAATTTGGAGTCCTACTTTTCCATTTACCTATGCTCTAATACAAATTTTAGTACCATCAAGATGTGGTTATCTAAATAAGAAACAAGCCCTTGTTCTTGCAGTATGATGACAATACAAATAGAATACTATTTATTTACGAAGTCCAAAGTAATGTTATGCCTCCTTTTTCATGGTTTATGCATTACATGATCTTCAATATTCTCATTTGTCAATACTTAAGATATTGTAATTCAAGTAGGGTATCAGCATGACATACCCCAAAATAACAACTTGGTCTGATGAGGGATTGAAAAGGTCAAGGAATCGAAATTCATGTATGATATCTACAACAGGCTATTCTGATGTGCATAGATGGCAGCAGGAGGTCCTGATGCAGTCAGTGATCCAACAAAACTCCAATTACTGAATTGCTTTACACTGCCATCTACCAAGTAATATTATAAACACACATATGACCTATACGCATGTACATAGAATCAGAAATGGCCAAGTAAAGACTATTCTATAGCAAGCAAAATCAATTATCAGACCTTTAATACTTTAATTGCTTAACAAAATACTATTTATTTACGAAGTCCAAAGTAATGGTATGCCTACTTTTTTTATTTAATTTTTTCCCTTCTGTTTTCTATTAACCTATGCATCGTCTTTTTAGCATTTCGTTCTTTTGGCCATTTTCTGGCTACCAATATTTTTCTTCGTTTTTCAGCTTTTTTATGCTCCTTTGTCCTCACTTACCTAACCGGCCATTGGATAGTGAATTTACATTTTACCGTGGCATCAAGTTAGAAGTTTTTTAATTAGTACTGAGATGTTTATGTTTGGATTTTCCTAGAGCTGTTTCAGGTTATTTTGGTCCCAGCTTGCCAAATCAATCCTGTTTTTATTGCTTTTTAAGTGCATGTTTCCTAATGATTGATGGATGAGGCAGAGCTGACACAAGGAGAGATCAACATTTTTTTTGTCTAATTAAGAATGAAAATCCCATGATGTTTGTTTATCATAGTACTATAGCAAATGTTGCTACGAAATGGTTGTCTAAAAAAAGTATGCATCCAGCGACATGTGAAGTAATTTTTTTTTGTCACTGTCTCATTATTCTGAACCAGAAATAATCTTCTCTTCTTTTTACCCGAGGTTTTACCTCAAATTTGAATAGCAGTTTCATGCCTATCAAATATGTTTCGGTGGATGCATATGCCTTCGAAATTTTGTAACTGATCCATGTATGAATGCGAATGGTTGACCATATCATGCATGTCGCTGCCTTTTGTGCTTCTGGGCTTTCTGTACATCTGCCAAGTTGCTAAATCAGTTGAGATTGTTCAAAGATATGGTTGTCCAATACATGTATTTAGGTAACTGCATATAGAAAGTTTGCTATTGTTTTCCCTGACAAGATACTCAGCCAACTAGCCAAACTCCACTATTCTATGAACTCTTCATTTCCAGTTTGTATCTTCCCATTCAATAGTCCACTGTCTGTGCAAGTCTAGATAGGAGATTACCAGACCGATCAAGAGCCCTCTGTTGCTACTTGAGTGCTGGACCAGCCACAACAGATCTGGTGTAGTAACCAAGTTCTGGCTTCAAATAAGATCTAGATAGTACCAGGAGGAAAACTAAGTGAATTTATATAAGTTCAATACTGGCAAATAATAAGATATTATTTAGGCATATTTTCTTTGGGAAGTAGGAGTACTATTGAATGGGTTGGTATCTTATTAACTTTGATCAGACGCATAGCAATCTTGCCTATTTGGATAACTTGTATACATCCAACATGTGCTTACACCAATATTCCAATATCTTCTGTGCTTATTAGCCAATTCTTCTTAGGCTTCTTACAAGAATGGTGGCTCTGGATTTATAACTTATTTCGCCTTTTCTTTTCCCATTTTGGTATAATTAATCATGTTATACTGAACTGAATGCCATCTATGTATATAAATTTGAACTTAATTCCTTAACAAGATAAGTTGGCTGTAATCATTTTCACAGAGATAGTGGAGGCCTGGAAACAGTGGAAAATACGAAACAAGTCCTACTTTGACAGGATCTAGGTTGACAGAGTGATCGCAGACCTTAAAAAGTTTGAGTGCAGAATTCATCCTGAGCTCACGAAGGTGCCCTCATTGTTATTCACTACTAGCACTTGTAATATCCGTTTTCGTACCTTTTTGTGCTCGGCCAAAATGGCATAAGCCTCTGTACATATGCCATGCAAATAACTCTGCTGTTGTAATTCCAAAAAAAAATTACCTATCATGGTAGTGCCCAACTCATATATGTATTTGTGTTGCTTAAAATGTATCCCTTGGTTAAGCCAGTACACAGTTTGGTGCCAGCTAAACAAGGAGCCCAGACCGCACCATCAAAACAATTTGTCTCAGTCGATTGCTTACCGCAAAATGAAAAAGTTTGTTTCTCTGGTTATAATTTATGGTGCTTTGCTATGTTTCGTGAAACCTAAAAAAGATTTATTATCACTTTCCTACCTATGAATGTGTTTCACGGGATCGTGCGCCAAGGCGCACATTTAAATCTAGTTATCTCTAATCCGGGGCCAGCCGTGCTCCCTCCTCACACCACCATCGCCGGTGCAAGGAAGGCGGCATAGGCCAGCCATCTGGATATTCATCTCTCTGCAGTGGAGCTCGGCTCTGCGGAAAGAATCAAAGAAGAAAACTGGTAAGCCATCGTGAAAGAGAAAAATAGACAAGAAACTCAGGCGACAGACATATATATAGACAAGAATAGAAACCGTGCGCACCAAGCTTCATAGAAACAAGAAGAAACGTAGGGGCTAAGTTCAAAGAAAGGAGATAAGAACAAAACGAAAACTACTATAATACTCCGTATGTAACTTGATGGCCAAGCTATAAAAGAAAGATATAAGGTAAAAAAGAAAGGAGTCACCGGAAGACTGACTCACAACCGGTTACAAAGAAAATATAAAAATAGGCAACCGGTTCCCAATTAAGTATGGGAAAAATAATTGAGAAAAAAGTCAAACATGATATGTCAACAAAAGCTGATGAGGACATCCTTACCACACTACCACCTCTGTTATTACCAACTGAAGATGAACCTGTTGTGAAGCTCAAGTCCAATGAAGTTCGGATTGGACCTATTACAAGGGCTCGTGCGAAGCTACTTAAATAACAGGTGAACTTGTTCCTAAACGATACTTTGATGATCAGAACTTTATACTACCTAAGTCCCATTACTTATGTATCATCAGGTATGAAGAGGAGACAAGCATCGCATGAGGAGGAGAGGCAGATGGACGTGGAGCTGGACAAGGGAGCTGGACATGAAGAAATCTCATGGACGCGAGAGGAGAGCGGGAGGCATGCGAGAGGAAAACGAGTCAGGCCGGCCAGCACCGGTCGGACCGGCCGCCACGCCGGCGCTCCCGGTCCGACCGGGCGGCGAGCGGATCCACCCGGCGCCGACCGGCGCCACGCCGATGCCAACCGGAGGGTTCTGCGCCACAATTCTCGAGCCGGTTGGAACCCGGTCCCTGGCCCGGTTTGAACGGCCAGCCCGGTCCCAGGCCGGTCGACCGAGCCTCCAGGACCGGCGTGTCGAGTCTGTCTCGACCGGATCTATTCGGGTCGGTTATTCTTGTATCTTTTTACCGACGTCGTCCGGACGCTATATAAGTGCAGGACGCCCCCTAGTTGCTTTAGACCACGTTTAAGATAAACCCTAGTTCTTAGTTGTTTGCTTTGCAAATAACTATTAAATCCCTACACCATATTGCTTGATATTGTGTAGATCTGAAAAGTCTTGTGTGATCTGTTGTTCCATTGGGAATTAGACGGTTGCAACTTACCGCTTCGTGGTCGGCGGCTACGTGCGCAAGTGTGTGGAGTTGCGAATATCTTGCAGGGTTGAGAGCTGTTGCATTGGCGACAGAGACCAATCGAGAGATCTCGTTGCGTCATACAAGCTATCATCCACTTCATCAAGTTACCTCCGCTGCAATCATCCCGTGATCATCATCACCACCGTTGCTTACTGAGTAGATCGGGACACCCCTTATCATCTTGGTATCAGATTTCCAGTTTTCCTCGGTAAGCCATCACAATCCACCCCATAGTTGAGTTGTGAGTGTTTCCTATCCAGAAAAAGCCAAAAAAAATTAGGGTTAGGGTTTGCCATAGCCTTAGATTGCACTAATTTCGAGTTTTAGTTGCTTTTCGTAGTTGTTTTTGCGTCTTTTTTCTTGCATCTAGTATTGTTAGGGTTTGAGTCTCTATAATCATCTAGTTTCAGTTATTGTTACTCCGAGTCCACATAGCATACAGTGTGTTGTCCCAACCATAGCCACAGCCTTTCGATATAAGTGACTAGGAACTTCCCCAGAAGAGACTAGTTTTACCGCTCGACAGGCTGCTCATTAGGGTTTGGTGCTTTGCATATCTTGTTGGCCGTGTTATCAAGGAGTTGAGTCATAAAATAAAATAAAAATTGAAAAGAAGCAAAAAGAGCTACATAGCTGCGTGTTCTACAAAAAGAAAAATACAAAAAGAAAAGTGAAGTGCTAGAAGAATCAAGTGAAGGCCTAAGTTTACTTACTACACCCATAGTTGAGCAATCTCGTGCCTGTCTCGTTGAGCTTTGCTAGCGTCTCTTTAGTGCATTGCAACATTTCCTACATATAGTTGCATTGCCACATTTACCGCCTTGTGTGAGTATCATTGATTGTCTACGGTCAGCGCTAGAGCTTGTTATTGGTGAAAATAGGTAGCCTACCTACAGCCCCACATATATCCTGCTTTGCCCTGTGATTTGTTCTTATACCCTTGATATTCGCTTTGCTACATCCGTGCACTAGTTGTTACTACAAGTGGTAAGCAACACTAATTTACTTTGGAACGGTAAGATTTCCTTTTCTTATCAGTTTTTGAGTGAGTTGTGAGAGTACCACCATATCTTTTGATTTAGTGCACTAACCTACTAATCATGTCTGCTAGTGATCACAAAATTGTTAACCAGGAAAACAAGGATTCTGCAGATATCATCACATGGAGGGAGTATGAAGCCCTTCGTAATGAGATGCGACGTGAATTCCGCACTCCAATTGATGAGCTCAAGGGAACGGTTCAAGGGATTTCCCAGAAACTGGATACTACATGTGAGATCGTCACTACAATGAAAGATCAAATGACGGATATACAACGCAGTGTTGCAGATAGGCGCCTAGCTATTGAGAATTTGACCCAATAACAACAAGAAGATGACGATGATCCTGAGCTTCAAGATGACGGCCGTAATGCTCGTGGTGCGCCACGTGGTAATCGTCCTCGAGGTTGGGCTCCACTTGGCCGCAATGGTCGTGGACATGATGAGGAAGTGGATTGGGTAAGCTCAAGTTTTCTATACCCAAGTTTGAAGGAGGCACTGATGTTGAAGAATACCTCACTTGGGAGCTCAAGATTGAGAAGTTATGGAGTTTACATCCACATTACACTGAAGATAGGAAGATAAAGCTTGCTTCTTCTGAATTTGATGATTATGCATTTCGTTGGTGGGATCGATTTGTTCGTGCTCGCGACGAAGATGGTGAACAACCTATTATCACATGGCGTGCTATGAAGGCGGCAATGACTTAGCGTTTTGTACCCACAAATTATTTGCGCAATATATTTGATAAGTTGACCCTATTGAGGCAAGGTGTGAAGACTGTTGATGAATACTACATGGAGATGGAGATGCTCATGCAGCGTGGCCGTGTCAAAGAATCCCTTGAGATGACAATGACTCGTTTTCTCAATGGTTTGAAGTATGATATCAAAGGCATTGTTCGTCATTACAGTTACACCACTATGAATGAGTTGCTACATCATGCAAGAGAAGCTGAATCACAGTTGACTGACGAAGCAAAGATTAAAGGATGAGCTTCAGGAGCTAGGCGATTCATGCATCGTGCGCCCCCACCTACGGCGCCAGCACCATCGATGCGCTCCGCACCTTACTCTACTAGCAAGCCGGTCTCCAATGTGTCTAATGCAAAGAAGTCCGAATCTGCTGCAAGTACGAGTGGCTCTAACATGTCTACTGCGCGCAATCGTGATATGGCTTGTCATACATGTGGTGGCAAAGGTCACTTCAAGAGAGATTGTCCTAACCGCAAAGTCATGATTATCAATGAGGACAATGAGTATGATACTGGAGATGATGTTGATCCTAATGCTCCAGACGATGATGACTATGACACTGATGGTGAAGATGCTTATCCGTCTGAGGCTCGCACCATTGTTGTGTCGCAGCGTGCTCTTAATGTGTTGCCTAGTGCATCTACTCAGCGCTGCAATTTGTTCCAAGCAAAGGCTTTAGTTGGTCATGACAAGGCTTGCAAGATCATTATTGATGGCGAGAGTTG
Organism: Lolium multiflorum; assembly: GCA_030979885.1. Taxonomy (NCBI): domain Eukaryota; kingdom Viridiplantae; phylum Streptophyta; class Magnoliopsida; order Poales; family Poaceae; genus Lolium; species Lolium multiflorum. The sequence goes on along the minus strand of CM061751.1, from coordinate 89,771,661 downwards.
CCGCAATTTAGCAAGCAAGGAGTTGTGTACCAAGCTGAAGTTGAAGTATCTACCGCACCCGCATCCATACTATATTCAGTGGTTGAGCGACAATGCTGAGATGAAGGTAAACCACATGGTGCGTGTTGAATTTGCTATTGGACCGTATAAGGATTGCTTTGATTTTGATGTGGTTCCTATGACGGTGTGTCACCTACTATTGGGTCGGCCTTGGCTCTATGACCGTTTTGTGCAACACAATGGCCGTGCCCGAGTCTGTCTCGACCAGATCTATTCTGGGTCGGTTATTCTTGTATCTTTTCGACCAGAAGTCGTCCCGGACGCCTATATAAGTGCCCAGGACGCCCCCTAGATGCTTTAGACCACGTTTAAGATAAACCTAGTTCTTAGTTGTTTGCTTTGCAAAACTATTGAATCCCCTACACCATATTGCTTGATATTGTGTAGATCTGAAAAGTCTTGTGTGATCTCTTGTTCCATTGGGAATTAGACTGTTGCAACTTACCGCTTCATGGTCGGCGGTTACGTGCGCAAGTGTGTGGAGTTGCGAATATCTTGCAGGGTTGAGAGCTGTTGCATTGGCGACAGGGACCAATCGAGAGATATCGTTGCGTCATACAAGCTATCATCCACTTCATCAAGTTACCTCCACTGTAATCATCCCGTGATCATCATCACCACCGTTGGTTACTGAGAAGATCGGGCCACCCCTTATCAAAAGCTGCAACCAACCAGCTGAAGACACCTAGCACCATCTTATGTACGTGTCACCATATGATAGGTCAAAAAAGGGAAAAAACTGAGAGAATTGGAATCCTTCCAACTTTATTATAGTAGGGTATGAAGCCATAGTGATGAAATGCATAGTTTCTTTGAAAATAAAAGCTATGGCGTTTATGGTAGCAAGATATGCTCATATTAAATAGGTGGGATACATATATAAATGCAGTACCGATATCTAAAGAATTCATTGCGGCTCTATGTATAACGGTATTAAACGCCAGCCCATATTGATGAGATACATAATTTTATTGCAAAATAAAATTTATGGTGTTTATGCAAAACTAGCAAGATATCCTAATATTAATTGTGAGAGATACATATATAAATGCATGGAATTAACTAACCAATATCTTATATTTCATCGCGTGTCTATATAAACACACATGATGGTAAACCAAGCATAAGTGCTCCGTTTTCCCATGGCGCTCGGAAAAACCGACCCAAGGATGCTCAACATGGTTGTTATTAGTGTCATGCTCACAGCCATCGTGTCTTCAATGTTGCCATCATGCCAAGGAGGTACACAACAATTTTTAATATTTTATCTACAGTTCCCAAATGTTCAAAGTACTATTAGCGGTTTATGTTTATATTTTTTTACTATATTACTAAATTGTATGTTCTGTGTTGTATTGCATTGTAGACGATAAACCATGGGCATGCGGCCAATATTTAGAAAACTGCACCGAGGAGTGGTGCAACGTAGAATGCAGGGCAAGAGGCTTTTGTGTTGATTATAAATCGACATGCATATTCTTTGAAGGTCATCATAAGTGTTGTTGTCAATATCCAGAATGTAAGTGATATCTTGTTCACATGCATTAAAAACTCACGTACATGGTCACACCAACCCCTACATCTACTAACTTCTAGATCCATTAATCCTGATGATCTTATTGGGACATCTTGTGAGCTACAAACTTCCTTCCCTCTATATATCTACTCCCTTAACTCTTCCTTCTCGTGATTACACACCGTGTATCAAGTATACAAAAACTTGCATGATCAGATTAGCCAGTGACTAAAACCCAAGGATAGAATAGTACCATGTTGTGTAGGACAGCAGTAAGGAGTATCGTGACAAGTTAGCAAGTGTTGTAAAAATGGAGGACGTACCCAAGAAGATTAACGATAAATAGTTTTACAAATGGAAGACACTGGGATCATTTCTCTATGAATCTCCCACTAGTTATGCGCAAAGATGATCGCAAGACCTTTTAGAAGCCATTATGTCAGAACAATCCAGAGTGTTTTACCTATATTTTCCAAATGTTCAAAGTACTATTAGAGTTTTTCTATTTTTATTTTTGTGGAATATATTACTAAATAGTTTCTTCTGTGTTTTATTGCATGTAGATCAAGTATGGACATGCGTATTCGTAAGAAACTGCAGCAGCAATGCTTGCATGCGTGAGTGCACCGAAAGAAGAGGCTTTTATGCACCTTTTCAATGGGGTTGCTTTACAATTCAAGGTTATGAGCAGTGTTGCTGTAAATTTTAAAAATGTTGAGCGTGATGAAGATTCTCAGCTAATAGAATAAAATAACGCTGGTGAATGATGCCATGAGAATGTAATGCATCAGTATACTGATGCCAATAATTGAATAAACTTATATTTTATGATAAACATAGTTATTAAAGGCATCAATCTCATTGGATTGACATGGGAATTTTCTTTTGACGTGGGCACTGCCCAATTATATTGCAGGGGTTCCCCACGCAGTGTTTTATTAAAACTCAACTGACAAAATTACGTATGTACAGGGTGAAAAGAAAAAAGAAGGAACCTACCCTATAGATTACAAAAGTTGTCAATCCATGATGACAAAGTTTGTACAACATCTTTTTTCACTCTATGTTTAACTAGATTGATGTCACTAATAAAACATGCTCTCCATGCTCTAAAAGAAGGTCTGATTCCTCTAAAAACATTGTTATTTCTTTGCTTCCAAATGTTCCAGCAGACAAGGATCACAATCTCAATAAAGCAAGGACCCGAGAATTTTCGTGTTGATCTATTTAGCATCTCTGGCCCAGAGTTCCCATTCCAGTCAATCCTAAGATATGTCCAAATACGGACACTAAACGTGCACTCAAAAAATAAATGAGACCAATCTTCATAATTGATTCCAGGGCAAAGAACACAGCTATTGTCATTAGTGACATTCCAATGTCGTCTCAGCAGCATATCTTTAGTATTTATCCAATCACGAAGAATTAGCCAGGAAAAAATCGTGTTTTAACATATATTTACTTTTCCAGATCCATTGAGAGGGGAAATGGTTCGGGATATGCTGAGATGCCATCCTGTAGTGCTTATTAGGAATACATTTTCCATTCTTAGAGCATGACATATTCCATACATCATCCTGATGAGATAAAGTCATATTGTGCAACTGGATCTGTAGAACTTGAAGTTCAGTCATAGCCTCTAGTGATAAAGGGAGGTGGAAAGCGTCAACATGATCATTAAGAGACATGCCAGATTTCACAGAGCACAATTTGTCTTTGGCAAAGGAGAACAATCGAGGATATTCATCAGCTATATTTTTACCATTCCATCGATCAGTCCAGAAAAGAACAGTTTTACCATTCCCCACTTTACATTGAAATAAATTTCTATATAGATCTGAAAGCTTGAAGATACTTCTCCACCAAAATGATCCACAAATGGTAATAACATGAGGCACCTCCTGATAATACTATGAGCTTTTTTTATCAACTTAACCCATGGCAGATCATCATTATTGTAGAAGTTGTGAAGATGTTTAACCCATGAGCTTTTTTATCAACTTAATTCCAAGCCCTCCTTTTTTCCTTTGGCTGATATACCATCTCCCAGGATGCCAAAGAGTGAGCTTTATCATCATACTTCTTTTTCCTCGAAAGGCAATGTCTTATGGCTCTATCAATCACATCAATAAGTCCATCTGGGATATCGAAAGTGCATAGGTAGTGAATCGGCATAGAAGACAATACTGAATTATCAAGGACCATTATGTCTTCATATGAGAGGAACATAGCAGAAGCAGTGAGTCTTCTTTCAATTCTATCATCCAAAGGAACTAAGTCTTTGATTGTTGGTTTGGTGGTGCCCATCGGAAGTCCAAGGACCAATCTGACATGGGAATTGTACACGGAGGAAGACTGACCACATAGGATGTGTTTGTTACTGATGACCCACAAGTATAGGGGGTGTATCGTAGTATTTTCGATAAGTAAGAATGTCGATCCCAACGAGGAGCAGAAGGTGTTGACAAGCAGTTTCGATGAAGGATTCACTGTAAATGCTCACAGACAAGTATTCGGGGGTTTTGATGTAGCAGATGAATAAAGTACGAGTAAGTAAAGTGCGAGAGAAATAATTGCAGTGGCCCAATCCTTTTTAGCACAAAGGACAAGCCGGTTTGTTTACTTATAATGACCAAACGTTCTTGAGGACACAGGAATTTAGTCTAGTGCTTTCGCTTCATATAGCCGATTAATCTTCATTGTTTTGATAAGTGTTGTGTGGGTGAACCTATGCTAATGCACCGCCCTTCCTAGGACTAATACATACTTGTGATTATACCCCTTGCAAGCATCCGCAACTACAAGAAAGTAATTAAGATAAATCTAACCACAGCCTTAAACTCGAGATCCTGCTATCCCTCTGCATCGATATACCAACGGGGGTTCAGGTTTCTGTCACTCCGGCAACCCCGCAATTGGAAAACGAATACAAGATGTATTCCCATAGGCCCATAAAGGTGAAGTATCATGTAGTCGACGTTCACATGAAACCACTAGAAGAATAACACCACAACTTAAATATCATAACATTGAATATTACTCAACCATAATTCACTACTAACATTTAGACTTCACCCATGTCCTCAAGAACTAAACGAACTACTCACGAGACATCATATGGAACATGATCAGAGGTGATATGATGATGAATAACAATCTGAACATAAACCTTGGTTCAATGGTTTCACTCAATAGCATCAATAACAAGTAGAAATCAATACCGGAGAGTTTCCCCTATCAAACAATCAAGATCCAACCCTTGTTACAGCGGTGACGAGGTGCAGCGGTGGAGATGGCGGTGATGATGATGGAGATGATGGTGATGACGATGGAGATGATGTCCAGCTCGATGATGGTGACGATGGCGTCGATTTCCCCCTCCGGGAGGAATTTCCCGGATCTCAGCTGCCGGAGAGCTCTTTTCTCTCTGGTGTTTTTCGCCCCGTAGAGGCGGCTGTGACTCTTCACGACTATCCTCCGGAGCTTAGGTTTTTGGGACGAAGATGTACGCGAAGGGGAGGAGGCCAGAGGGGGCTATGGGCCCCCTCCCCACATGGCGCGCCAGGGCAGGCCCACGCCGGCCTATGAGGGGGCCCATGGCGGCCCTCCTCGGCTCCTCTGGCTTCTTCGTCTGGAAAAATGGGATTTTTCATATAATTTCCGTCAATTGTTGATCTTCCGAAATATTGCATTACGACGGCGCTTTTTCCAGCAGAATCCGACTCCGTGCGCGATCCTCCAATAATCATGAAACATGCAAAATAGATGAAATAACATAAGTATTACCTCTAAATATGAAATATATCAATGAATAACAACAAATTATGATATAAAATAGTGATGCAAAATGGACGTATCAACTCCCCCCAAGCTTAGACTTCGCTTGTCCCCAAGCGAAACTGAACTCGGTAAACAGGACCACATGTTTATGGAGTGAAAAGTCGATAAACAAAATACGGACAAGAAGCATCATATTAATTCACACAAGACATTCTAGTGAACAACTTCCTCATATAATCCAACTTGAAACAAGTAGAAGGTAATCACAAATAAAGGTGCATAGGAAATCATAATTGGTAATGGCAAACTTCGTTCTTGGTCAGAGAACAATTAACAGATTATGTTAAAGCTTATATGGCATACTCAATCATAAAAGTCTCCTCATAATCATTGATAACTTTCAAAGCTATATTCATTCAGATAAAACTTGTACTAAACAAGGAAGAGTAAAAGGCATGATGAAGTAGATCACAATATAAATGATTTGATCACAACAACTCAAATGCTTGCTTAAGATGGAGGGAAATAGGTTTACTGACTCAACATAAAGTAAAAGACAGGCCCTTCGCAGAGGAAGCAGGGATTACATCATGTGCTAGAGCTTTTCAGTTTTGAAATCATATAAAGAGAATAAAAGTAAAATTTTTGAGAGGTGTTTGTTGTTGTCAACATTGGTGGGGTACTCTAACCCCCTTGCCAAACAAACTCTCGAAGAAGCGGCTCCCATAAAATTTATTTTTGGTGACACTCCTTCCAACCTTTTCTTTCACAAACCATGGCTAACCGAATCCTCGGGTGCCTTCCAATCATTCTCATACCATGAAGGAGTGTCTTTTTATTTTAGTTTTATTTAGATGACACTCCTCCCCACCTTTGCTTTCTCAAGCCATGGCTAACCGAATCCTCGGGTGCCGTCCAACAATCACATACCATGGAGGAGTGTCTATTTTTGTAAAATTATGAAGGTTAATTAATTTGGGACTGGGAATCCCATTGCCAGCTCTTTTTGCAAAATTATTGGATAAGCGGATGAAGCCACTAGTCCATTGGTGAAAGTTGCCCAACAAGATTGAAAGATAAAACTCCACATACTTCCTCATGAGCTATAAAACATTGACACAAATAAAGGATGATAAATTTTGAATTGTTTAAGGTAGCACGAAGTATTTACTTGGAATGGCAGGAAATACCATGTAGTAGGTAGTTATGGTGGACACAAATGGCATAGGTTTGGGTTAAAGTTTGGATGCACGAGAAGCATTCCCTCTCCGTACAGGTTTTTGGCTAGCAACGTTGATTAGCAAGCATAAGAGTTGAAGGAAACAAACAAATATACATGTGATAGAAACAATCATGCATCTTCCTTGTAAGCACAAACAATTTTAACTTCAGAATAATAAGCTAAGAGCTAACAAGAAAGAAGGACAATGAAACAACTACATGTATTTCTCTTTTCTACTTAATCCTCAAAGTGTTGTGGCTAATGACCAATGCTAAGTTTGCCAAAACCAAATAGATTTACTCAATGCTCCCAAAGTGATACCAATACTAATAACAAGATCAATCATATAATAGAGATTGCAAACTAAAATAAGATGTGCAATATGTAAATGATAAGACTTCTCATTAATATTCCATAACGACAACTCACGCTAAGGGATACATAGACAACCAACTTAAGGAGAGATACTTCCACACTGCAGCCCATCTTATATGATAACTTCCCTACTCAGATATGACACTACTTGATAGTAAAAAGTAAACGATAGTGATGATGTGATACCGCGGCACTCCCCCAAGCTTGGAACAAACCAAGGGATGATACCGATGATGAATTACTCCTTGCGGTGGTGATGATGAATTCTTGACAAGCTTCTCAACAAGCTCCTGAAGCTCATCAATCTTATACATGAGGTTGTGAATCATCTCTGAATTGTGCTCGACGCGGTTAAGTATGTCCGATGGCAAGCCCCAACTCTTGGAGTTATTTCCCCACTCTTCAGCTTCAGGCTTCATCCTTCTTGCAGTGTTAGAACGATCTATATCCCAATTGCTAGGCAATGCTGCCTTGGGAGTCCTTTCAATTTGACTATTGTAAATTAGATTGCGGAAGGGGTGGTAAGTGCCTGGAGAAGATGTCTTTGGAGCTAGGTAGTGACGTGGAACCCTTCCTCCGTGCGAATTCCTGCGCTCTTCTTGTACCGAAAGGGTTTTCCACCACCTCGATGCTTGCGATGGCAGCACGCGGGTATGCACGCGAGTCTTCCTCCACTTCTTCTTCATCTTCTTCCTTGACGCTCTCGTCCACCTCTTTCCACTCGGGATCTTGACTATCTTCATCCGAAAGCCCCTTGCCCTTGTTGTTGGAGACCATGGTGCTTCTAGATCAAAGACAGAAACCTCGAAACAAAACACGTCGAGAAAACGATATACGGACCTCCGGGGGTTCGGGAGATTATATAGCAGGAATTTTACAACAAAGGAAAGTACCAGATCGAACCAGAGTCGGAGAGGGCAACGAGGGACCCACCTCATAGGGCAGCGCGGGCAGGGCCCGGCCTATGGGGGCACGCCCTCGTGCGTCTCCTCCACTCCGTTTCGATCTCGTAATTTTTCATATTTTCCAAAAACAAAAAACATTGTTCGGAAAGTAAACGCGAACTTTTTATTACCAGTCTTGTTACCTATTCAAAGTCGAATTCTGACTGTCAATTTTGCCTTTGATGAAAGCTTCCGGAGTTTCCACTCGAATAACATCAACATCTTCATTATAAGAATCACCCGAGATATAATGCTTGAGTCTTTGTCCATTCACCACTTGTGTGGCATCGCCTTGGAGAGAACTAATTTTAATCGCTCCTGAGCGATATACCTCCTCAACGACATATGGTCCTTCCCATTTTGAGAGTAATTTCCCTGCAAAGAATCTGAGACGAGACCGATACAATAGGACTTTATCCCCAACATTAAATTATCTTTTGATAATTCTTCTATCATGCCATTTCTTAACTTTCTCTTTAAAGAGTTTAGCATTTTCATAAGCTTCACTTCTCCATTCATCTAGAGAACTCAGTTGTAGCAATCTCTTTTTACCGGCAAGTTTAGGATCTTTATTTAGTTCTCCTACAGCCCAATAAGCTTTGTGCTCTAGTTCTAAAGGTAAATGACAAGCTTTTCCATAAACCATTTTATAAGGTGACATACCCATGGGATTTTTATAAGCAGTTCTATAAGCCCATAGTGCTTCCTTCAATTTACTAGCCCAATTCTTTCTAGATTTATTAAACAGTCTTTTGCAAGATAGATTTGATCTCTCTATTTGATAGTTCTACTTGCCCACTAGTTTGAGGATGATAAGCAGAAGCAATTCTATGATTAATACCATATTTAGCAAGAGTTTTTCTAAAGCCACCATGAATAAAATGAGAACCTCCATTAGTCATAATATATCTAGGAACTCCAAATCTAGGAAAAATAATATCTAAAAGCATTCTTAGAGAGGTCTCACCATCAGCACTTTTTGTGGGTATGGCTTCCACCCATTTAGTAACATAATCAACAGCGACAAGTATATGAGTGTTACCTTCTGAAGAAGGAAAAGGTCCCATGAAGTCAAATCCCCAACAATCAAATGGTTCAATAACAAGAGTGTAATTCATAGGCATTTCATTGCGTGGAGATATTACCAACCCTTTGACATTCATCACAAGATAAAATAAACTTCCTTGCATCCTTGAAGAGGGTTGGCCAATAAAAACCTGATTGTAGAACCTTTTGCGCGGTTCTATCTCCGGCGTGATCTCCTCCATAAGCACTACCATGACATTTACTCAATATCTCTTGTTGTTCATATTCGGGAACACATCTTAATACCATCCACTCCTTCTTTATATAAGTGTGGGTCATCCCAAAAATAATGCCTCAAGTCATAAAAGAATTTCCTCCTTTGCTTTGCTGAAAAGGTTGGAGGCAAGTACTTGGAAACAATAAAGTTAGCATAATCAGCATACCAAGGGCTATCTCGCGAGCTCACCTTTATTACAGCCAATTGTTCATTTGGAAAACTATCATTAACAGGAACATGATCATAAGCAATATCTTCCAATCTAGACAAATTATCAGCAACAGGATTATCATTTCCTATCTACAATATGCAAATCAAATTCTTGCAAGAAGCACCCATCTAATAAGCCTTGGCTTAGCATCTTTCTTTTGCATTAGGTATCTAATTGCAGCATGATCAGTATGAATTGTAACTTTTGAATCAACAATATAGGATCTAAACTTGTCACAAGCAAAGACTACAGCTAACAATTCTTTTTCAGTTGTAGCATAATTTCTTTGAGCAGCATCAAGAGTTTTACTAGCATAATGAATAACATTTAATTTTTTATCTACTCGCTGTCCAAGAACAGCGCCTACAGCAAAATCACTAGCATCACACATAATTTCAAAAGGTAAGTTCCAATCGGGAGGTTCAACTATAGGAGCAGTTGTTAAGGCTTTCTTTAGAGTTTCAAAAGCTTCCTTACAATCATCATCAAAAACAAAAGGTACATATTTTTGAAGAAGATTAGTAAGAGGTTTTGAAATCTTAGAGAAATCTTTAATGAATCTCCTATAAAACCCAGCATGACCAAGAACACTACGAATACCTTTAACTAGGATAGGGCATCTTCTCAATTGCTTCAACTTTAGCTCTATCAACTTCAATACCTCTCTCGGAAATTTTATGTCCCAATACAATTCCTTCATTAACCATAAAGTGGCATTTCTCCCAATTAAGAACAAGGTTAGTTTCTTCACATCTCTGCAAAACTTTATCGAGGTTCGCAAGCAATTATCAAAAGAATTCCTAGACAGAAAAATCATCCATGAATACCTCTACAATATTCTCGCAAAAGCCATGAAAAATAAGACATGCATCTTTGAAAAGTAGAAGGAGCATTACATAAACCAAAAGGCATACGTCTATAAGCATAAGTTCCATAGGGACAAGTGAAAGTGGTTTTCTCTTGATCCTTAGTTTTAACAGCAATTTGTGAAAACCCAGAATAACCATCAAGAAAGCAAAAATGAGTATTTTTAGATAACCTTTCTAACATTTGATCAATAAAAGGTAAAGGGTAATGATCTTTCTTAGTAACCTTATTAACTTTTCGATAATCAATGCACATTCTATACCCTACAACTACTCTTTGAGGGATGAGCTCATCATTATCATTAGGTACAACAGTCATTCCTCCTTTCTTAGGAACACAATGCACATGACTAACCCATCTACTATCAGCAATAGGATATATAATACCAGCTTCAAGAAGTTTTAATACCTCGTTTCTTACCACATCCTTCATTTTAGGAATCAAACGACGCTGATGTTCAACAACAGGCTTTGCATCATCTTCCATATTAATGGCATGTTGGCAAATAGAGGGAGAAATCCCTTCAAGTCATCAAGAGTGTAGCCAATAGCTCCTCGGTGTTTCTTCAATATTTCCAATAACCTTTCTTCCTCAATCTCTGAAAGCTTAGAACTAATAATAACATGATATATTTTCTTATCATCAATATGAGCATATTTAAGATTATCAGGCAATGGTTTTAAATCAAAAACAGGATCCTCCTTTGGTGGCAATGTTGTACCTAGATCTTCTACCGGTAAATCATGCTTAAGAATAGGTTGACGAAGGAAAATTTCATCAAGCTCATTTCTTTCTTCCCTAAAGACTTCACTCTCACTATTCTCCAAATGTTTCTGCAAAGGATTATTAGGAGCAAGAGCAATAGATGCACACTGTTCAACTCTAAAATCATTATTAGGCGAATCAGCTTTATAAGGAGTTTTGGCAAATTTAGAGAAATTAAACTCATAAGATTCACCAGCAAATTTAGTCAAAATTTTCTCTTTCTTGCAATCTATAACAGCTCCACAAGTATTTAGAAAAGGTCTACCAAAAATGATAGGACCTTACTAGCAGCAGAACCAAGTACCAAAAAGTCAGCAGGATATTTAATCTTACCACATAGAACTTCCACATATCGAACAATACCAATTGGAGAGATAGTTTCTCTATTAGCTAGCCGAATAACCACATCAATATCTTCAAGTTCACAAGAACCAATTTCGTGCATAATCTCCGTATAAAGATCATAAGGAATAGCACTAATACTTGCACCAATATCGCATACACCATAATAGCAATGATCACCAATTCTAACAGATAGCATAGGAACACTAGTTTTTCTAGACTTATTAGGATGTGAAACAATTATTAGAAGCATCTTCACAGAAAATAATATGACCATCCTCCACATTTTCAGTCACAAGATCTTTAACTATTGCAACAGCAGGTTCAACTTTTATTTGCTCTTCGGGTTCTATAGGTTTCTTTTCACTTTTATTAACCGCACTATTTATAACAGAATACTCCTTCATTTTAGCAGGGAAAGGAGTTTTTTCAATATAAGCTTCAGGAATAACATGATCAACAGTTTCAATTACAACACATTTATTTATATATGAATCAATTTTATCTTTATACGGTTCATGATACTTATCAAAGTTCTTCTTAGGCAATTCATAATGAGAGGCAAAAGCTTTATAAAGATTTACAACGACTTGAGAATCAAGACCATAAGTAGCACTAATATTACGAAATTTATCGGTATCCATAAAAGCTTCAATGCATTTATAATCATAATTTATACCTGACTCTCTATCTTTGTCGTTCTCCCATCCTTCAGTATTCTCCTGATCCGATCAAGAAGGTCCCTTTTAAACTCTTCTTTGTTGCGTGTAAATGATCCAGAACAAGAAGTATCTAGCAAGGTCTTGTCTTGAAAAGAAAGTCTTGCATAGAAATTATCAATAATAATATTACCAGGAAGCTCATGAATGGGGCATTTGAGCATTAAAGACTTCAATCTCCCCCACGCTTGGGCAATACTCTCTCCATCATGAGGCCAGAAATTATATATGCGGTTCCGGTCTTTGTGAATTTCACTTGGAGGATAGAACTTAGAATAAAATAGGGGTACAATATCATTCCATTCAAGAGAATCCCCATTATTCAGCAATTTGTACCAATGCGCCACTTTACCAGACAACAATATAGAGAATAGCTTCTTCCTCACTTCATCCATAGCAATACCTGCACACTTGAATAAACCGCATAATTCATGTAAGAACAGTAAATGATCTCCAGGATGGATAGTTCCATCCCCTGCATAACGGTTATCCACAACACGTTCAATAATTTTCATAGGTATTTTGTATGGAACATCTTCCTCACCTGGCGCCTCATCCACTACCTTTGCAGTAGTAGTAGATTTTCCAAATAAAAATTCAAGAGAAGATATCTCCATAATGAATTATAGCAGCAGGCAGGAATAAAATCAGCACTAACAGTAAAAGTTTCCTTACCAATTCCACTTACCAATAGCGCTCCCCGGCAACGGCGCCGGAAAATAGTCTTGATGACCCACAAGTATACGGGGTGTATCGTAGTATTTTCGATAAGTAATAATGTCGATCCCAACGAGGAGCGAAGGTGTTGACAAGCAGTTTCGATGAAGGATTCACTGTAAATGCTCACAGACAAGTATTCAGGGGTTTTGATGTAGCAGATGAATAAATTAAAGTACGAGTAAGTAAAGTGCGAGAGAAATAATTGCAGCAAGTGGCCCAATCCTTTTTAGCACAAAGGACAAGCCGGTTTGTTTACTTATAATGACCAAACGTTCTTGAGGACACACGGGAATTTAGTCTAGTGCTTTTGCTTCATATAGCCGATTAATCTTCATTGTTTTGATAAGTGTTGTGTGGGTGAACCTATGCTAATGCACCGCCCTTCCTAGGACTAATACATACTTGTGATTATACCCCTTGCAAGCATCCGCAACTACAAGAAAGTAATTAAGATAAATCTAACCACGCCTTAAACTCTGAGATCCTGCTATCCCTCCCGCATCGATATACCAACGGGGTTCAGGTTTCTGTCACTCCGGCAACCCCGCAAACGAATACAAGATGTATTCCCCTAGGCCCATAAAGGTGAAGTATCATGTAGTCGACGTTCACATGACACCACTATAAGAATAACACCACAACTTAAATATCATAACATTGAATATTACTCAACCATAATTCACTACTAACATTTAGACTTCACCCATGTCCTCAAGAACTAAACGAACTACTCACGAGACATCATATGGAACATGATCAGAGGTGATATGATGATGAATAACAATCTGAACATAAACCTTGGTTCAATGGTTTCACTCAATAGCATCAATAACAAGTAGAAATCAATACCGGGAGAGTTTCCCCTATCAAACAATCAAGATCCAACCCTAATTGTTACAGCGGTGACGAGGTGCAGCGGTGGAGATGGCGGTGATGATGATGGAGATGATGGTGATGACGATGGAGATGATGTCCAGCTCGATGACGGTGACGATGGCGTCGATTTCCCCTCCGGGAGGGAATTTCCCCGGATTCCTGCCGGAGAGCTCTTTCTCTCTGGTGTTTTCCGCCCCGTAGAGGCGGACTCTTCGCGACTATCCTCCAGAGCTTAGGTTTTCGGACGAAGATGTACGCGAAGGAGAGGAGGCCAGGGGGCTGTGGGCCCCCTCCCCACATGGCGGCGCGGCCAGGGCAGGGCCCGTGCCGGCCTATGAGGGGGGCCCATGGCGGCCCTCCTCGGCTCCTCCTTCTGGCTCTCTTCGTCTTCTAGAAAAATGGGATTTTTCATATAATTTCCGTCAATTGTTGATCTTCCGAAATATTGCATTCTGATGGCGCTTTTTCAGTAGAATCCTGACTCCGGCGCGATCCTCCAATAATCATGAAACATGCAAAATAGATGAAATAATATAAGTATTACCTCTAAATATGAAATATATCAATGAATAACAAGCAAATTATGATATAAAATAGTGATGCAAAATGGACGTATCAACTCCCCCAAGCTTAGACTTCGCTTGTCCCCAAGCGAAACTGAACTCGGTAAACAGGACCACATGTTTATGGAGTGAAGAGTCGATAAACAAAATACGGACAAGAAGCATCATATTAATTCACACAAGACATTCTAGTGAACAACTTCCTCATATAATCCAACTTGAAACAAGTAGAAGGTAATCACAAATAAAGGTGCATAAGAAATCATAATTGGTAATGGCAAACTTCGTTCTTGGTCAGAGAACAATTAACAGATTATGTTAAAGCTTATATGGCACAACTTGCATACTCAATCATAAAAGTCTCCTCATAATCATTGATAACTTTCAAAGCTATATTCATTCAGATAAAACTTGTACTAAACAAGGAAGAGTAAAAGGCATGATGAAGTAGATGTTGGGATTCGTAGCATAGAAAACAAAAATTTTCCTACCGCGAACACGCAATCCAAGCCAAGATGCAATCTAGAAGACGGTAGCAACGAGGGGATGATCGAGACTCACCCTTGAAGATTTCCAAAGCCTACAAGATGAGGCTCTTGTTGCTGCGGTAGACGTTCACTTGCCGCTTGCAAAAGCGCGTAGAAGATCTTGATCACGGCGCCACGAACGGGCAGCACCTCCGTACTCGGTCACACGTTCGGTGTTGATGAAGTCGACGTCCACCTCCCTGTTCCAGCGGGCAACGGAAGTAGTAGCTCCTCTTGAATCCGGCAGCACGACGGCGTGGTGGCGGTGGTGGTGGAGAAATCTGGCGGAGCTTCGCTAAGCGTGCGGGAGAGGAGGAGGGGGCGGCTAGGGTTAGGGGAGAGGCGCGGCCACTTAGGGGTGCGGCCACCTTGTGGTGTTGGGGTGGCCGGCCCCCTCCCCTTGGCCCCCATTATATAGGTGGAACACCCAAGAGTTGGTCTACAAGTCTTCGAATAAGACCCCAAACCAAAACCTTCCATATGACATGAAACCTACCCAAGGTAGGACTCCCACTAGAGGTGGGATTCCCACCTTCCCTTGGGAGGGGGTGGCCGGCCACCTTAGGTGGAGTCCCAGGGACTCCACCCCCTAGGGTTGGCCGGCCATGGTGGTGGAGTCCCTTCGGGACTCCGCCTTCCAAAGTGACTTTCTTCCGGAATATTCTAGAACCTTCTAGAACCTTCCATAAATGCACCGGATCATTTTCAAACTTATAAAATGACTTCCTATATATGAATCTTATTCTCCGGACCATTCCGGAACTCCTCGTGATGTCCGGGATCTCATTCGGGACTTTGAACAAATCTTCGAACTCCATTCCATATTCAAGTTCTACCATTTCAACATCAAACCTTAAGTGTGTCACCCTACGGTTCGTGAACTATGCAGACATGGTTGAGTACTCTCCGACCAATAACCAATAGCGGGATCTGGAGATCCATAATGGCTCCCACATATTCAACAATGACTTAGTGATCGAATGAACCATTCACATACGATACCGATTCCCTTTGTCATGCGATATTTTACTTGTCCGAGGTTTGATCATCGGTATCTCTATACCTTGTTCTACCTCGTCTCCTGACAAGTACTCTTTACTCGTACCGTGGTATGTGGTCTCTTATGAACCATTCATATGCTTGCAAGCTATTTAGACGACATTCCACCGAGAGGGCCCAGTATATCTATCCGTCATCAGGATGGACAAATCCCACTATTGATCCATATGCCTCAACTTATACTTTCCGGATACTTAATCCCACCTTTATAACCACCCATTTACGCAGTGGTGTTTGATGTAATCAAAGTACCTTTCCGGTATAAGTGATTTACATGATCTCATGGTCGAAAGGACTAGGTAACTATGTATCGAAAGCTTATAGCAAATAACTTAATGACGTGATCTTATGCTATGCTTAATTGGGTGTGTCCATTACATCATTCATATAATGACATAACCTTGTTATTAATAACATCCAATGTTCATGATCATGAAACCATGATAATCTATTCATCAACAAGCTAGTTATACAAGAGGCTTACTAGGGACTCCTTGTTGTTTACATAACACACATGTATCAATGTTTCGGTTAATACAATTATAGCATGGTATGCAAACATTATCATAAACACAAAGATATATTATAATAACTATTTTATTATTGCCTCTTGGGCATATCTCCAACAGTCTCCCACTTGCACTAGAGTCAATAATCTAGTTTACATTTGTAAAGATATAACACCTTGGCCTTCCGGTGCTTTATCATGTTTTTCTCACGGAAGAGGTTTTAGTCAACGGACCTGACATGTTCAGAACCGTATGTATTTTGCAATTCATTTGCGTCTTCACGCATCACTCATTTTCCAAATGAGTCGGCATTTAAATATGTTTGGTCTTCTGGTGGAACCTTAATTCCGCGGTCTGAAATAAGTCACTAATATTGTCACACACAATATAGCTTCAAAGTTCTGACACTATCGGAACTACACCAAGTTCTCAAAGAACTTCTTGACTTAACATCCTCATTTTCAAAACAATGACATAATCTGCTTCGTTTGTAGAATCCGTCACAACATTTAGAACTCATCTAAATCTAGCATAGACAACTTCTATCTCATTGTGCTACCTTTTAAACAACACTTAGTCTAATTTGAGATTGAAATTTTATTTTCATATGTGACAAAACAAATATCGGTGCAACAAATTACAACGATTTGTTTGTCATTACCCCATATAAAACTATATATGTATCCATGGTTCTTCTAAAGCACACAGGGATATTCTTACTGTTTGTCCAATGATCATCACATGAATCATTCTGGTATATGCTCCTAACTTTTCAGAGCATAGTACATCTGATTTTGTACATATTATTCGTGATGTATAATCACTCATGTGTTTTTACTCATCGAGTGTCAATTACACTCAAGTCTTGTATAAACCTTTGCATGAAAAGAACACATTCTTAATATTTCTATATTGAACTACTTCAATATCCATTCTATGTACTTTGACTTAAACTTATTATGTGTTTCAATCTATCTTCATAGATCTTGACACTAAATATGTTTCAGTCCATATCCTTTCATTAAAGTTAATTCTCAATGAAACCTTTTAATCAAGTATATAATTACATCATTTATAACCAACTATATGTCATCTACATAAAGTATTATAAATATGTCTCAGCACTCACACTTAATTTCTTGCAAATGCAAGCCTCTTCATCATCTCTGATGAAATCAAAAATTCTTTGATTATTTCATCTAGTGAAGATTCCAACTCCGCGATACTCACTTCATTCAATTGAAGTTTGTATACCTATCTAGTATTCCACGGACCAGCAAAACTCTTGGTTGTATCTTGTATACACCTTTAATACACACTTCTGATAAGTAATGTATTTTGCCATCCTACTAACATATCTCATAAAATAAATATGTAGTGATTACTAGAATAATCCACATAGACTATAAGCATTGCTACGGAAGATCTAATCTTGTCGTAGTCAACTCTTTGAACTTTGTCGTAAACAACTTTTCGACAATTCAAGCTTTTTCAAGGATATTTCATCCAAGTCCATCAATTTTATAGATCCATTTACTTTCAAAAAGTATTCATCTATCTTGGATTTCATGGCGTATAGCCATTTTAACGGAGTCAGGGCCCATCATAACTTCTTTGTTTGTAGTTGGTTTATCATTGTTCAAAATCAATCCTTTGTCCACAAATCATTTATTTGATCACAAAGTAAACCATACCTACAAGGTTCAATATGTACTTCGATCTCCATGGCTAAAACACTTTGTAGTCATGGGAGCCATGATCGTCGTGGCCGCTTCCGGAACCAATTTCCGATGCTGCGCTACTCTGATCATTATGCTCAGGTTCATAAACCTTATCAAGTTCTATTGTCCTCCCACTCAAATACTTCGCTAGAAACAATTTCTTGGAAATAATCAAGTAACATTAACAAACACTTTTGTCGTTTACTTCATAGTGGAAAGAATTCCCAATCAATTCTTTGGGATAACCAACAAATACATTCATCCGATTTTGGTTGTAAAATCTTAGACCAAAATTTAAAAGAAAGGACTATTAGGGTTTATACCCATGCCATAACTTGTATGGTGTCATTTCAACGGATCATGATGATGCTCTATTTAGTGTAAAAGCGGTAGTCTCTAAAGCATAATCCACAAAAATATAATGGCATTAATATTTTATCTCATCATTGACCCAACAAGGTTTGAATACATCTCTTGGATACTTCATCATCAC
The DNA here is from genome assembly GCA_030979885.1 of Lolium multiflorum. Classification (NCBI taxonomy): domain Eukaryota; kingdom Viridiplantae; phylum Streptophyta; class Magnoliopsida; order Poales; family Poaceae; genus Lolium; species Lolium multiflorum. The sequence goes on along the minus strand of CM061751.1, from coordinate 89,753,089 downwards.
TATGATACTCCAAGAAACGTGAGTTGTAGAACAATGTCATTACTCTCTTAGATGTTCGCTAAAACTAGTAATTCAAATATTTCCACTATGATCAAATCATAGATATTTGACTTTTCTATTACAATGATTTCCACTTCATGCTGAAATTTATTTGAATCTATTCAAATGTTTCAAACTTCTTCCTTATCGAATATATCCACATATATATACTCAATTCATTGTTTGAAGTTTTCATGAAGTAGAAGAATCTCCCGCACACAACTATGTCCAGTGAACCACATACATCATCATGTATGTTTTCATTAAGTTAGTTGCCCGCTCAACTCTTGGCCTATGAACGGTATTTTAGTCATTCTCTTTAGAAAAGATTTGCAAGCGCCAAATGATTCAAAAATCAAATGACTCCAATAATCCATTTGCATGGAGTTTCTTCATGCGTTCCTTTCCAACATGACCTAAATGGCGGTTCCACAAATAAGTGGAATTCAAATCATTTGCCTTATGGCATTTTAGCGTCAGTGTTATGTATGTGTGTTTCACCATTAAGATTTATAATAACTTATCCATTGTACATGGAGTAATGTCATAATTTGAACAACTCATTGTTTTCATTTGACCAGAGCAAAATAACAATTATTAAGTTCTTTATTATAAATTCTAAGGGCTAGGTAGAATGCCAACGACAAACATAATAACACTTTATTATGTTCCAGACGTGCATTATTACCATATTCCTTATCAGTCACTTAGGCCATCGTATTCTTGTATTGCGTTGTACTGTATGACATCTCATACCAACCAATCTGGTACAAATACCCAAGAATTTTATTATGTGACCAAACAAGGAATACATCCATAACATGTATATCATTTATATACACCTGAGCTAGACTTTCTAGTCTTTTCTTTCTTTCTGCCAATAATCTTTTGTAGTTTCTCTTTTAGCTTTCCTCATTATTTAGAAAAACACTTCTTCTTTAATAACTTCTAAGTTTGTTGGTCAAATACCAATAACCTTGAGGTTCTTAAGTTGATCATCATATGACAAGTGTTCTAGATTTTACTATTAGTAACTTTGTAATATGATGAACAATTTCACTCATAATTTTATCCATCAATTCATGATGACTTTCTGAGATCATGTCTGTACATGCTAGGCTCATAAAGTTTAACCTTAGTATTCGCATGTGCAAATCTGGCTTGCACCCGTTGTAAGCACACATAGAATCTATAACATCCGATCATCACGTGATGCTTCGAAACAACGAGTCTTAGCAACGGTGCATACTAAGGACAATCACTTCATGGATATGCGAATATCGTTAGTGCCCCAATAGTTGGAGGATTGGGACGCCTTGCGTCTTCAACCTTCATACATTCCCATAAAACTTATGAGTTTATGTAGTCTCACCAAATTATATTCTATCATCTTGCAATAAGGTCTTAGATATCACATATATCTCATACCTTGATTATTTCTGAAAACTAAATTTTCAGCTCCTTACTTTTCAAACAGATTTGAACTTCAAGTTTCACGGAGACAAGATAACTTTAGGTACTAATTGAAACCATAGTTCTTTGAATCAACAATGTGAGGTTTACTAAAAATTTGCAATATGACTTAATCATTTCTTGATTCATTAACAATACGGTACTAGTCCGTAAAGTTTATTGTCAGATTTTAACAGTATTTCTATCTCAATTACAAGACTAGCGCATGGTAGAAAACGGATGCCAATTCTACAAATTAATTCAAAATATTACTTAGACTATGTTTATGATAATTAGTTCATGTTTTAATCTAATTACTAATGAACTCCCACTTAATACAACATCCCTCATAGTTGTTAAGTGGTACACGATCCAAATCCACTACACCAAAACCGATCATCACGTGAGATGATGTAGCTTCAATGGTGAACATCAACATGTTGATCATATCATCCATATGACTCGTGTTCAACCTTTCGGTTTCCGTTGTCCCGAGGCCATGTCTATACATGCTAGGCTCGTCAAGCAAACCCAAGTATTCCGCGTGTGCAACATGGCTTACCCGTTGTATGTGAACGTTGAGTCTATCACATCCGATCATCACGAGATGCTTCGAAACGACGAACTATATCAACGGTGCATACGAGGGGAGAACACTTTATTATCTTGATATTAATGTGAGGGATCATCTTATAATGCTACGGTCTAAGCAAAATAAGATGCATAAAGGATTAACATCACATGCAATTCATATGTGATATGATATGGCCCTTTAGTCTTTGCGCCTTCGATCTTCATCTCCAAAGCACGGACATGATCTCCATCATCAACGGGCATGATCTCCATCATCGTCGGCGTAGCGTCAAGGTCCATGGCGCCGTCTTCATGGTTGTTCACCTCATGTAGCAACTATTACAACTACTTTGAAATACTACTCAACATGAAATTTAAAGACAACCATAAGGCTCCTGCCGGTTGCCACAATACAATAATGATCATCTCATACATATTCATCATCACATTATGGCCATATCACATCACCAAACCCTGCAAAAACAAGTTAGACGTCTCTAATTTGGTTTGCATATTTTACGGGGTTTAGGGTTTTCGAGTAAGATCTAATCTACCTACGAACATGAACCACAATGGTGGTACTAGTGTTGTCAATAGAAGAGTAAATTGAATCTTCACTATAGTAGGAGAGACAGACACCCGCAAAGCCACTTATGCAATACAAGTTGCATGTCGAGCGTGGAGCAAATCTCATGAACGCGGTCATCTAAAGTTAGCCCGAGCCGCTTCATCCCACTATGCCACAAAAATGCAAAGTACTCAAACTAAAGACAACATAAGCATCAACACCCACAAAACCATTGTGTTCTATTCGTGCAACCATCTATGCATAGACACAGCTCTGATACCACCGTTGGGATTCGTAGCATAGAAAACAAAAAATTTCCTACCGCGAACACGCAATCCAAGCCAAGATGCAATCTAGAAGACGGTAGCAACGAGGGGATGATCGAGACTCACCCTTGAAGATTTCCAAAGCCTACAAGATGAGGCTCTTGTTGCTGCGGTAGACATTCACTTGCCGCTTGCAAAAGCGCGTAGAAGATCTTGATCACGGCACCACGAACGGGCAGCACCTCCGTACTCGGTCACACGTTCGGTGTTGATGAAGTCGACGTCCACCTCCCCGTTCCAGTGGGCAGCAGAAGTAGTAGCTCCTCTTGAATCCGGTAGCACGACGGCGTGCTGGCGGTGGTGGTGGAGAACTCCGGCAGAAGGAGGAGTGGGGCGGCTAGGGTTTGGGGACAGGGGGGCGCCGGCCACTTAAGGGGTGCGGCCACCTTGTGGTGTTGGGGTGGCCGGCCCCTCCCCTTGGCCCTCATTATATAGGTGGAACACCCAAGAGTTGGTCTACAAGTCTTCGAATAAGACCCCAAACCAAAACCTTCCATATGACATGAAACCTACCCAAGCTAGGAATCCCACTAGAGGTGGGATTCCCACCTTCCCTTGGGAGGGGGTGGCCGGCCACCTTAGGTGGAGTCCACCTGGGACTCCACCCCTAGGGTTGGCCGGCCATGGTGGTGGAGTCCCTTCGGGACTCCGCCTTCCAAAGTGACTTTTTTCCGGAATATTCTAGAACCTTCTAGAACCTTCCATAAATGCAACGGATCATTTTCAAACTTATAAAATGACTTCCTATATATGAATCTTATTCTCCGGACCATTCCGGAACTCCTCGTGATGTACGGGATCTCATCCGGGACTTCGAACAAATCTTCGAACTCCATTCCATATTCAAGTTCTACCATTTCAACATCAAACCTTAAGTGTGTCACCCTACGGTTCGTGAACTATGCGGGCATGGTTGAGTACTCTCTCCGACCAATAACCAATAGCGGGATCTGGAGATCCATAATGGCTCCCACATATTCAACGATGAGTTAGTGATCGAATGAACCATTCACATACGATACCGATTCCCTTTGTCACGCGATATTTTACTTGTCCGAGGTTTGATCATCGGTATCTCTATACCTTGTTCTACCTCGTCTCCTGACAAGTACTCTTTACTCGTACCGTGGTATGTGGTCTCTTATGAACCATTCATATGCTTGCAAGCTATTTAGACGACATTCCACGAGAGGGCCCAGAGTATATCTATCCGTCATCGGGATGGACAAATCCCACTATTGATCCATATGCCTCAACTTATACTTTCCGGATACTTAATCCCACCTTTATAACCACCCATTTACGCAGTGGTGTTTGATGTAATCAAAGTACCTTTCCGGTATAAGTGATTTACATGATCTCATGGTCGAAAGGACTAGGTAACTATGTATCGAAAGCTTATAGCAAATAACTTAATGACGTGATCTTATGCTATGCTTAATTGGGTGTGTCCATTACATCATTCATATAATGACATAGCCTTGTTATTAATAACATCCAATGTTCATGATCACGAAACCATGATCATCTATTAATCAACAAGCTAGTTATACAAGAGGCTTACTAGGGACTCCTTGTTGTTTACATAACACACATGTATCAATGTTTCGGTTAATACAATTATAGCATGGTATGCAAACATTATCATAAACACAAAGATATATTATAATAACTATTTTATTATTGCCTCTTGGGCATATCTCCAATAGTAGATCACAATAAAAATGATTTGATCACAACAACTCAAATGCTTGCTTAAGATGGAGGGAAATAGGTTTACTGACTCAACATAAAGTAAAAGACAGGCCCTTCGCAGAGGGAAGCAGGGATTACATCATGTGCTAGAGCTTTTTCAGTTTTGAAATCATATGAAGAGAATAAAAGTAAAATTTTTGAGAGGTGTTTGTTGTTGTCAACGACTGGTAGCGGGTAGTCTAACCCCCTTGCCAAACAAACTCTCGAAGAGCGGCTCCCATAAAATTTATTTTTGGCTGACACTCCTTCCAACCTTTGCTTTCACAAACCATGGCTAACCGAATCCTCGGGTGCCTTCCAATCATTCTCATACCATGAAGGAGTGTCTTTTTATTTTAGTTTTATTTAGATGACACTCCTCCCCACCTTTGCTTTCTCAAGCCATGGCTAACCGAATCCTCGGGTGCCGTCCAACAATCACATACCATAGAGGAGTGTCTATTTTTGTAAAATTATGAAGGTTAATTAATTTGGGACTGGGAATCCCATTGCCAACTCTTTTTGCAAAATTATTGGATAAGCGGATGAAGCCACTAGTCCATTGGTGAAAGTTGCCCAACAAGATTGAAAGATAAAACTCCACATACTTCCTCATGAGCTGTAAAACATTGACACAAATAAAGGATGATAAATTTTGAATTGTTTAAGGTAGCACACGAAGTATTTACTTGGAATGGCAGGAAATACCATGTAGTAGGTAGTTATGGTGGACACAAATGGCATAGGTTTGGGTTAAAGTTTGGATGCACGAGAAGCATTCCCTCTCCGTACAGGTTTTGGCTAGCAAGGTTGATTAGCAAGCATAAGAGTTGAAGGAAACAAACAAATATACATGTGATAGAAACAATCATGCATCTTCCTTGTAAGCACAAACAATTTTAACTTCAGAATAATAAGCTAAGAGCTAACAAGAAAGAAGGACAATGAAACAACTACATGTATTTCTCTTTTCTACTTAATCCTAAAAGTGTTGTTGCTAATGACCAATGCTAAGTTTGCCAAAACCAAATAGATTTACTCAGTGCTCCCAAAGTGATACCAATACTAATAACAAGATCAATCATATAACAGAGATTGCAAACTAAAATAAGATGTGCAATATGTAAATGATAAGACTTCTCATTAATATTCCATAACGACAACTCACACCAAGGGATACATAGACAACCAACTAAGGAGAGATACTTCCACACTGCAACCCATCTTATATGATAACTTCCCTACTCATGATATGACACTACTTGATAGTAAAAAGTAGATGTGATACCGCGGCACTCCCCCAAGCTTGGAACAAACCAAGGGGATGCCAATACCGATGATTGATACGTCTCCGACGTATCGATAATTTCTTATGTTCCATGCCACATTATTGATGATATCTACATGTTTTATGCACACTATATGTCATATTCATCCATTTTCTGGAACTAACCTATTAACAAGATGCCGAAGAGTGTTTTCTTTGTTTTGGTTTCAGAAATCCTAGTAACGAAATATTCTCGGAATTGGACGAAATCAAAACCCAGGGTCCTATTTTGCCACGAAGCTTCCAGAAGACCGAAAGGGATACGAAGTGGGGTGACAAGGCACCGCCACCATAGGGCCGCGCGGCCAGAGGGGGCCCGCGCCGCCCTATGGTGTGGGCCCCTCGTCAGCCCTCCGACTCCGCCCTTCCGCCTACTTAAAGCCTCCGTCGCGAAACCCCGACGAAGAACCACGATACGGAAAACCTTCGAGACGCGCCGCCGCCAATCCCATCTCGGGGGATTCGGAGATCCTCCGGCACCCTGCGGAGAGGGGATTCATCTCCGGAGGACTCTTCACCGCCATGGTCGCCTCCGGAGTGATGAGTGAGTAGTTCACCCCTGGACTATGGGTCCATAGCAGTAGCTAGATGGTTGTCTTCTCCTCATTGTGCTTCATTGTTGGATCTTGTGAGCTGCCTAACATGATCAAGATCATCTATCTGTAATGCTATATGTTGTGTTTGTCGGGATCCGATGGATAGAGAATACCATGTTATGTTAATTATCAAGTTATTACCTATGTGTTGCTTATGATCTTGCATGCTCTCCGTTATTAGTAGAGGCTCTGGCCAAGTTGATGCTAGTAACTCCAAGAGGGAGTATTTATGCTCGATAGTGGGTTCATGCCTGCATTGATATCTGGGAGTGACAGAAACCCCTAAGGTTGTGTTGTGTTGTTGCCACTAGGGATAAAACATTGATGCTATGTCTGAGGATGTAGTTATTGATTACATTACGCACCATACTTAATGCAATTGTCGTTGCTTTGCAACTTAATACTGGAGGGGTTCGGATGATAACCTGAAGGTGGACTTTTTAGGCATAGATGCGGTTGGATGGCGGTCTATGTACTTTGTCGTAATGCCCAATTAAATCTCACTGTACTTATCATGACATGTATGTGCATTGTTATGCCCTCTCTATTTGTCAATTGCCCGACTGTAATTTGTTCACCCAACATGCTTTTATCTTATGGGAGAGACACCTCTAGTGAACTGTGGACCCCGGTCCATTCTTTTATACTGAAATACAAATCTGCTGTAATACTTGTTCTTTATGTTTTCTTGCAAACAATCATCTTCCACACAATACGGTTAACCCTTTGTTACAGCAAGCCGGTGAGATTGACAACCTCTGTTTCGTTGGGGCAAAGTACTTTGGTTGTGTTGTGCAGGTTCCACGTTGGCGCCGGAATCTGGTGTTGCGCCGCACTACATCCGCCGCCATCAACCTTCAACGTGCTTCTTGACTCCTACTGGTTCGATTAAACCTTGGTTTCTAACTGAGGGAAACTTGCCGCTGTGCGCATCACACCTTCCTCTTGGGGTTCCCAACGGACGTGTCAATTACACGCATCAATGATGAATTACTCCTTCGGCGGTGGTGATGATGAATTCTTGACAAGCTTCTCAACAAGCTCCTGAAGCTCATCAATCTTATACATGAGGTTGTGAATCATCTCTGAATTGTGCTCGACGCGGTTAAGATGTATGTCCGATGGCGAGCCCCAACTCTTGGAGTTATTTCCCCACTCTTCAGCTTCAGGCTTCATCCTTCCTGCAGTGTTAGAACGATCTATATCCCAATTGCTAGGCAATGCTGCCTTGGGAGTCCTTTCAATTTGACTATTGTAAATTAGATTGCGGAAGGGGTGGTAAGTGCCTGGAGAAGATGTCTTTGGAGCTAGGTAGTGGCGTGGAACCCTTCCTCCGGCGCGAATTCTTGCGCTCTTCTTGGTACTGAAAGGGTTTTCCACCACCTCGATGCTTGCGATGGCAGCACGCGGGTATGCACACGAGTCTTCCTCCACTTCTTCTTCATCTTCTTCCTTGACGCTCTTGTCCACCTCTTTCCACTCGGGATCTTGACTATCTTCGTCTGAAAGCCCCTTGCCCTTGTTGTTGGAGACCATGGTGCTTCTAGATCAAAGACTGGCAGAAACAGCTCGAAACAAAACACGTCGAGAAAACGATATACGGACCTGCGGGGGTTCGGGAGATTATATAGCAGGAATTTTTACAACAAAAGGAAAGTACCAGATCGAACCAGAGTTGGAGAGGGGCAACGAGGGATCCACCTCATACCAGGAATAACAGCAAATTATGATATAAAATAGTGATGCAAAATGGACGTATCATACACCCATATAGATAGAAGGGGCATAGGCATATAAACATTTTTGGTGGGCGAAAAACATATCCATGTGGAGTCTTAAAGCAATCCACTATGAAAAAGTGACCTTCCGGGATGAATTTCATCCTCGACCGTGGACGAAGGTGACCATCTGGCACGTTTTTTGGGCCTCCGTGGGCGATCCCAAAACTTTTTTTTCTTTTTCGAGGCCCTCTATAGCCACGGATTGGCCTAAAACGTGCCCCATGGTCATCTGACCCATGGTAGATGATGGTTTCTTGCTTTCAGCTGCAAAGTCAACGCAAATCTATGCTTTGACGAGTATGGAGCCTAGATTTTAGTGTCCCTGGCGATCTTTTTTCTTGGCCGCGCACCTGTTTGAGCTTCACCTATCTAGGCGTTTGTGATTCTCGCTGATAGGTCCCAGACTTCAGCCTCTCTGTACGAGAAACCATTGATTTCTTGCATTCTTTTCCCCCTGATTCGTAGCTACTCGGCATTAACTTTCGATCCCTGCATGTATGTTAACGATGATTGAGGCTGCAGGCTGATGGGTCCCAGATGTTATTCTCACAAAACAAGATTTGTTTGATTTCTTGCATTACTTTTGACCCCTCATTTTTTGTTACTCAACATTAACTTTCCATCTCTGTCGCGCTGTTAGCATTGAGGGAGGCTGCAGGCCGATGGGCCCCAAATGTCATTCTCACAAAACGAGATTCGTTTGATTTCTTGCATTATTTTTTACCCCTAATTTCTGGTTACTCAACTTTAACATTGGATCCTTGCCGCTTGTTAATGCTGCGGGATGCTGTAGGTGGAAGGGTCCCGGGTGTCAGCCTCACTATGCAAGAATCATTTGATTTCTTCAATTGTTTTTTACCAGCGATTTCTGGTTACTCGACTTTAACTTTCCATCATGCCGCCATGTTAACGCTGTGAGACGCTGCTGGCTGATGGGTCCCAGATATCAGCCTCACAACACAAGATTTTCTTGATATCTTGATTATTTTTCACCCATGATGTTGCTGTCTACTAGCCTTTATTTTCAATCCCTTCTCTTAACCACCATAGTTGTTGGCCGATGGGTTCTCAAGGTCAGCTTCTCGGTATACAAGAAATATGTGAAGTCTTCGTTATCGTTGTCCCTCATTTTTGACATGTGATATTGCAGCCTATATCTCCCTTTTTTAGATCCTGTTGCTGTCAAAAACCCACCGGCGAGTAGCGACGGGCAACACCGTAGAGCCGGGAGGCTCCCAGGACTGCGGTGGACCCTGGTCCCTCGGGCGACGGCCCGCAATGCCTTCTGGCACACGTCCTGGTGTTTGCGAGGGCGTGCCACCTGACCTATACCTGGTCGGGAAGGTGATGGATTGCTTCGACTAGTTTCCTGCATGGCAAACACGTAAACATTAAATACGAGCCCCGATCGGCTCTTAAGTTGTTCTGTGGATCGGCTCAAAGAGCCGATTGCCCCATGGTTCACGTTAGATTTATAATGACATGGGGATCATGCTTTATCAATATCAAGCTAAACTAATCTACGATAGTCTAGGGTTTCACCGTATAATCGGAACATCCTATGCGTAGTTGAGCCTAGCAAATACGTAAGATGATGGAAAACCAGCCTTAAAGAGGCCTAAAAACCAACGTGAAGTTGATCCCGGAACAATCCCTCTAGAGCTTAATAAACCATGCCTTACGCACTACCGGATCGTTCAACCGTTTATAAGGCCTAACCATGCGGATATCAAACCAATCCTTGAAGAACAAGGAGCAACTATAACGGATTAGATCTACTAAATAAAGAACAAGCAAGATGCTGCCCTTACACCTAAAATAGGTGTAAGGGCAGCTAGATATCGAGGCAGCGTAGCTAAACAAGTATATCGTGAAAGCATCGACGTCAACCCCAAAACACCTAAGATAAGGGTGTTGCTCGCCATCAAAAGGCTTCACCACGAGCAACACCAACAACGAATAAATGATCGCCTAGATCGCAAGATGCGATCTAGGCAAGATGTGCTGGAGAAACCCCTCGAAACAAGGGGTGGCGATGCCTAGATTGATTTGTTGTGAACGTGATCGTCCTCCTTTCTCAATAACCCTAGATACATATTTGTAGTCCGTAGACTTTCTAACTTGGGAATAAACCCAACCGTGTACGAGCTAAACTCTATCTCTTAATTCTAACCGACACGTAAACTACTATAAATTACAGATACACGGGCAGTCTAGCCCAAACTTCTTATACAAGGCCGGTTCAGGAATATTTTCCATGCATATCCTCTAAGCCCATTTAATCACGGCCCATCTCCAGACTTGGTTAAATTCTGGTGATAACACATGCCCCCCTGGTTTTGGCAATGATAATTTCAAAACCACTCTGTTTTTTCTGCTTCGTAGGGTCACGTCGTGGCAGAGTAGAACTATCGCAATATCCTTCATCATGATGCCTTGCCTTCTCAACTCCTCTGTACAATTTGACAGATTCGGCACCAGGTCCTCGGAAATCGCCACAGCACTAAATCTCCACTATATCCCCTTTTTATTTAACCGCGTCGAGCAACTCGCTTCTTCATCCCCTCGCTCAGTACTAGCCACCCGAAAAGCCCTCCTCTACCATGGACTCATCCTTCTCCTCTGCTTCATCGGCTCTCTCCTTCCAATCTTCTTCTAGAATTTCGGCCTTCATCTGCCGTGCTCGTTGCTGGAACGGCCGAAATCCTTTCTTAAGAGGTAGCCGATGCTCAATGATGCTCCTGTCTAGCCGGGCATCTCTGTATAATCCCGGAAAAACAATCTGGGTATTCTTTCAACAAAGCTATCATCAGGCCCCTCAGATGCGGATCTAACTTTTTGCTGATAAATGTTGGTCGTGGCTTATCCCCAGGACCAATGTCAATCTCTTCTAGCTCATCAGCTGACGTAAACCCATATCCTAGCTTTCCGTCGCCTGTTAGATCGACGTTGAACACAGGCAGAACGTATGGCGAGGATAATTTTGGCCGATTGCTGAATCGGCCTCCATGTTGATTGAATTGCTCAATGAAGGTTTACAACTTGTACGTGCTCCCTACGGGAGGAGTCTCCCTACCACGACTACGTGACATGTTTGAAGTGAGATCCTTGCTTTTATTTTTTGGGGCCGATCACAGGATCGGCCTTGCCACGTATGTCGATGGATGTTGCTCTACTCTCAGGCCGGTGGATAAGACCAGCCTCACCCCGTTTTTGTCACCTCGATGCGATCACAGCCGTCCAAACTAGTTCCAGAGAGCGGCTCTTGGTCTTCCGAGTCCCAAATGTTCATGCCGGCTATTGAGACGTCGATCGAGTCATCTGCATGTACGACTTCTACGTCGTCTCCATCCCATTGTATCAGGCATTGGTGCATTGTAGATGGAATGCAGCAGTTGCGTGAATCCAATCCCTTCCTAGCAGGACAGCGTAGGTGCTCTTGCTATCGACGATGAAGAATGTCGTTGGGATCGTCTTTCGGCCTATGGTTAGATCCACGTTCAGGACACCTTGCATCCCTGATGCTTGGCCGTTGAAGTCGTTTAGTGTGACATTGGTCTTGATCAGATCGGCACTGGAGCGTCCCAAACGCCGTAGCATGGAATATGGCATTATATTGACCGCCGCTCCCGTGTCAACCAACATCCTGCCGACGGGCTGCCCATTGATATAACCTTTTAGGTACAGGGCCTTCATGTGTTTGTAGCCCTTCTCCCGTGGCTTTTCAAGATGATGGGGGCTGGGACCGCAGTCAAACTGTGCTATCGGCACTTCTTCAGTTCCTGGGGCACGAAACTCTGATGGAAGGATGAACACCATGTTTGTGTCAGCCGATGTACTCACATCGGCTTTTTCTTGCTTGGGACGCCAAACTTTCTTCGGTGGACGACTCTCTTCGTCCAAAGTCTGTTGAATTTTCACGGCCAGATCGGGCCGCGCTTTCCTCAACGTGTGCAAGTATCACGCTTCGGCTTGCTCCAAGCTACGTAGCCGCTGAATCCTACGCTTTTGGGAGTGGCTGAGTCCATCAGGGCACCATCTTGGCCGGTGGTACCTATCCTCTTCTTCATCTTCTGACTCCTCAAAGTCTTCATCTTGAGAGGACTCAGCTCGTTTGTTCTGTGGCGGGAGAGGCCCTAGACGCCGAAAACTGAAACTTCCCCTGCATCCTTCTTCCGGCGTCTACACTCCGGGCAATTGTCGATTGTAGGCAATCGGCTCATCCCTGAATCCCAGCAGTGTTTAAAGAAGGGACAGTCCAGTGTCTATCCATGTCTTCCTGCTCCTTGACCTCTCCTTAGCGCGGTGCTCACGTCCTTCGTTGTCTCTGTCATGCCGACGGTACCTTCTATTGTCTACATCAGACCGATGATCTCTTTCGTCATCTCTGTGCTGCCGACGTCGGTCATGCGATACTCATATTTGTTAAGGAGATGCGTGGAGAGTGGTTTTTTATATCGCACGCTTCTCACTTGTTCCTCGGTGAGGTACCGTCTGTCATCATATCGGGGCCGGTCGCGTGGATCGGCCTCCTCCTTTTCCTTGTTGCGGGAGTGACTGCTTTCCTCTTTATCCTTGCCATGGTGGCGACCCCTGCCATGTTAACATCGAACGAGAAATCCAGTCGACGCCTCGCAGAGTGGTTGGGCTCCACCATGTTGACGCCAGGGAACGGATGTGTGTCCACTTTCATGGCAAACTGCCCAAAGAGCAATCGGCCTTGTTCTATCGCCATTTGGATCTGCTGCGAAACACCTTGCAGTCATTGGTGGTATGGGTGAACGAGTGATGCCATTTGCAGTACGGCCTCCCGTTCATTTCTTGTTGTAGGGATTTTATGGCCTTGGTAACTTCAGCTGTTTTCCTTAAGTAATAGATCGAAAATCTGCTCAGCTTTGCTCAAATCGAAGTCAAACCCTCTTGCAGGCCCTTGTGGTTTTACCCATTTGCAGGACACGGGATTTGCCCCAGCCCATTCAGCTACAGCCACCTCCAGGTCTGGTGCAGGATCTTCAGCTTCTTCCATCTCGACCAGGCCTACCGGCGCTTGAACTTGTCTTGGTACAATTCAGGGTGCCGCTGCTCATACGATGTGAGTTTCTGCACCATGTGTGATGATGAACTGGCAGGAAGCCGGATCCTTGATCGGCGTTGCGAGGCCCAATGCTGCCAGCTCGATTGCTTCTTTCTCAGATAAACGAACCGAATAACATCGGTTCCTGACAGTCCTGAAACGTTGGATGTATTCAGATACTGTTTCTCCCAGCTTCTGCCGCACCTATGTTAGATCGGCAATGCTGGCCTCGGTAACTTCTGAGTGATATTGCACGTGAAACTGCTCCTCCATTTGCTTCCACGTCCGGACTGAGTTTGGTGGCAATGACGTGTACCATCCAAAGGCTGATCCCGTAAGAGATTGTGCGAAAAACCTCACACGTAACTGGTCTGACGCTGAAATCATGCCCAGCTGTGCCAAATATTGGCTTACGTGCTCTATTGAGCTAGACCCTTCTGCTCCATTGAACTTTGAGAATTCAGGGAGCCGATATTTGGGTGGCAGCGGGATCAGATCGTACTCGTCGGGGTACGGCTTGGAATAGCCGATTGTTTTCCTCTTTGGCAAGATGCCGAACTGGTCTCTCAAGATGGAGCTGATCTGTTCCATGGTATTAGCTGCAGGGACCGAGTTCTCATGACTCGTTCCGGTAGCATATTTAGCTAGCCATGCTTGTTTGTCAGCATCTGCTCCAGAAATCCCTGTTGGTGCGATCTGGCTTGTGCGCGCCAAGACATTGCAGTCCGGCACGTATGTGCACACGTATCCATGTGGGATCTCCTTAGGCGGCTCATATAGGAATTGGCAATCGCTAGGATCGCCTCCAACCTTGTAGACGACGTACGCCGGTGAACCCGGCGGCTCCGGCGCCGCAAGAGCGAATGGCAGCGGCGGCCTAATCTGGAGCGGTATTTCTCCCTGGTGAGTCCCCAGGGTAGGTCCTGACGGAGAGTACTGATGCTTCATGATCTCCTGCACCACTCGGACCGCAACGCGCTCGAAAGCGTTCACCAAGCTCTCAGAATGGCGGTGCAGAGAATGAGCCACCATGTAATTAATCTCCTGGCGTAGAGCTCTGATGCGCTCCTCTGAAGATGTAGAGAGGTCTACTTCATCGAGAGCACCTTCAGGGGAGAACCCTTTCCATCTGATGCCATGTGAACGGGTCTTCATGAAAGAGCCGATGAGATCGGCTTCCAAGATGGCTTTCATCTCATCGTACTTCTTCTTGTGTTCCTCCACATTCTGCGTACTGGTTCGCCCACCACCTCATCCGCAGCCTTTGACATGGTTGCTGCAGATGTCGACGTAGTGGCTGTAGAAGGTCCCACCGGGCGTGCCAGAATGTGTTGCTGTCAAAAACCCACCGGCGAGTAGCGACGGGCAACACCGTAGAGCCGGGAGGCTCCCAGGACTGCGGTGGACCCTGGTCCCTCGGGCGCGGCCCGCAATGCCTTCGGCACACGTCCCGGTGTTGCGAGGCGTGCCACCTGACCTATACCTGGTCAGGAAGGTGATGGATTGCTTCGACTAGTTTCCTGCATGGCAAACACGTAAACATTAAATACGAGCCCCGATCGGCTCTTAAGTTGTTGTGGATCGGCTCAAAGAGCCGATTGCCCCATGGTTCACGTTAGATTTATAATAACATGGGGATCATGCTTTATCAATATCAAGCTAAACTAATCTACGATAGTCTAGGGTTTTCACCGTATAATCGGAACATCCTATGCGTAGTTGAGCCTAGTAAATACGTAAGATGATGGAAAACCAGCCCTAAAGAGGCCTAAAAACCAACGTGAAGTTGATCCCCGGAACAATCCCTCTAGAGCTTAATAAACCACGCCTTACGCACTACCGGATCGTTCAACCCGTTTATAAGGCCTAACCATGCGGATATCAAACCAATCCTTAAAGAACAAGGAGCAACTATAACGGATTAGATCTACTAAATAAAGAACAAGCAAGATGCTGCCCTTACACCTAAAATAGGTGTAAGGGCAGCTAGATATCGAGGGGCAGCGTAGCTAAACAAGTATATCGTGAAAGCATCGACGTCAACCCCAAAACACCTAAGATAAGGGTGTTGCTCGCCATCAAAAGGCTTCAGCACGAGCAACACCAACAACGAATAAACTGATACTGCCTAGATCGCAAGATGCGATCTAGGCAGCATGTTGCTTACCCGGGAGAAACCCTCGAAACAAGGGGTGGCGATGCGCCTAGATTGATTTGTTGTGAACGTGATCGTTCTCCTTTCTCAATAACGCTAGATACATATTTATAATCCGTAGACTTTCTAACTTGGGAATAAATCCAACCGTGTACGAGCTAAACTCTATCTCTTAATTCTAACCGACACGTAAACTACTATAAATTACAGATACACGGGCAGTCTAGCCCAAACTTCTTATACAAGGCCGGTTTAGGAATATTTTCCATGCATATCCTCAGACATAGACACACCCTAAGAAAATTCAGTTAACAACACCGAGCACCGCTGGAGAAACCTCGCTGTCCGGCCGCCTCCGTCCTCCTCCGGCAACATCGACTCATCCAGCGGCTTCACGGTGACCTTCTCATCCTCCCGGACCTCTCATCTTTCTTTTTAACCTTCTGTGTCGCTCTACCATCCGTGACCGCCTCGATCCTTCACAGGCGCACGTCGCCGGTGCCTCGCCGTTGATCCCTGGTTCCCTCACCTACTCCATCACGTCCGCCGCGCCGAGGTGCACCTCCGGCATCGTCCTTCCCCTCGCTCGCGGTGCGCCCTCTCCGCGCCGTTCGTCCCTGCTATTCTGCAGATAGTAGTGTCCCCGACAGATAGTTGGTGCGTTCCTTTGTTTCAGCAGTAAGCTCCTTGGTTCGACCCCCTGCTGCATAGGCCAGATAAATTCATCTGTTTTAAATCCTTTTTCCAGGCCACGCTATCGATCTACATCAAAGTCACGATCCATCAATCTTTAACACCGGCCGCATCTCCCCTGTCTTTACTGCGCGTGCGTGTGCTGCAGTTTGGCTTCGTATCACTTTCCTTCAGCAAGACATTAGCACATCGCCACATACAGCACTCCACCAGATTTCCATCGCTCGCCACTCCTTTGCTGTTTGCCCGCTTGTTTCCAGTTCAGCTAACGCCGCCCAGGGACGCGCAGGCCGGCAACCTGTTCTTCCATACATCGATGACCACATTCAGCTAGCATGCCGATCCTTTTTGATCCACCTACTAGCTAGCTCTAGTTTTCTCCACACGTGCATTCTTTTGCCGTGTATTACTGTGGCCGTATCATTTGTTTTTGTCCGATGCCGTCGATCACATCGTGAGTTCAGCTCCACTTCATCATGATCTACTTCCTCTACATCGACAATTTCCACCACTCCCCTTCAACTCGCTGACCGTTCTCCGATCACCGACGTGAGACCCCGTTCCTGAGCCACATATTTTAAATGCTTGTTGTGGTACCATATATGTCATGTTGAATTGCATATCTTGTTCGGGGGGTAAATAGCGATATACCTAATAACTAGCGTGATGACCCGCGCATTTACGCGGCTAGATTTATTTCAAATTTTCTGTTGTTAGTATGTATGTTCTGCAATATTGACTATGTTTATTTTTGATGGTTTTTCGCTATTAGATATGAATTTAAAATTAACAAACTACATAGACTATTCATGTGAAACATATTTTTCTATCTCTTGCAACTATTTCTATTGGTTATACCTTTCCTGGTGATTGGAGATTAATGGCCATTGGCCCGCCAATCAAAATCATGGCTTACGATTAACATTTACATTCAGATTCATATATTTCCACTCGTCTTTAGTCCGTATAGTGTTCACTTGTTATCGATAATATAGCGAGGATTTTGCACACCAATAAAATTTTAATATTGTGGATTGAAACCAAACAATGTGTTCCCCCCCCCCCTCCCCATCTCTGACCAGAATGCAGTTGCTTTTATTTGTCCAATTCTATGGGCTTTCAAGCATACTTTAATATCCTATGCCCCCTACCCACCAAAAGTAATATACATGTCTGTGTATATTAACGAAAATTATTTCTAAAACATATTTATCCCTCTCTCACCAGATTTGTTATCAGCATCTTTTTTCACACACTTAATTAAATGAGTTGTTCCTACGACCTTTATTGTTGCTGAGATATCATTACTTTGATTTTCTTAAATTCATAAATACTGTCATACTCGAATGGATCCAGCTATTCTTCTTGCCCGATGTGTATATCCTTATTTAGGAATTTGTGCATGTTTACCCTCTGCCACTTTCAATAGGCGTGAAGTCCATAGGAGACTGCTAGACATTTATTTATGGACATCGGTTGGAGTATATATGAAATTCAAATTGCAAAATTTCATTCTAATTTTTACTTTATATTGCCTCTTATTGCAACTGTTATTTTTCATATATAAATATTTATAGAAACAAAGTTATTTAGGGACTTCAGATGTGTTAAATGGGAACTTTATTTCTTCGAATTCCAATTGTGGGTATGTAACAGTTGTTTTGATATCTGATGTCGAATTTAGTAAACTACAAAAGACTTCCAAGAGTATAGAAGGTCTTAACGGAGTACACTTGAGTCTCAGCATATTTCTTTGCTTAATTGCCGATGATTCAAAGAATGGCTTACATGGTGAAACACACCAATAAAAGGATGTGAAAAAAGTAGGTTGTATAATTGTCGATGCACCTCCGTGAGCATAAGACGGGCTGGTAAAACAAATCCAGATATTTTTATTCGAGTAAAGAAAATAAAATATATTAATAGTAAACATCTGAAGAAGTAATCATTCAGATAATCAAATAAAAAGCCAAATCACCAAATAATTTTCTTCTTCGCCCCTTCATGCTTGTTTGCTTCGATACTTCAGCAGCTGCATCCAAGCCCCGCAGCAATAACTATCAACAATATCAATCGATGCTTGCCTGCATGGATAGGATAGGATATTGTGTTAAATATAGAAGCGCATCTATGCCTCCATATTTTTAACCAAAAATGAACAAAAATAAATGACAATAACTAACCTCTCTTCTGATAATATGAAACTATAAGGGCTGAATGGAGCAGCACATATACTTTGGTCAAAGCATAGCGTTAAGTGGAGTAAAATCTTAAAGAAGTGCAGAAAGACCAGCCATGCAATCACATAAAAACATGACTTGCGTAAAAGCAAGGTTTATATAAAATGCATTGCACCAAAAGTTCTTGTTTGTATGCTGGAAAAATAAATAAAATAAAAACGTACATTCCAATCAACCAATATGTGATCTGAGTACAACAAAAATGTATATTATTATTTCACTACAGATCTACGAAGAGCTGAACAACTATTTTGATTTTAATAAATTCAGGAGGTAAAAACGTCCTTGCATGTTCCCAAAAGTTCTTACTGAAATCCTAATCTCATGTATTCGACAAACCATTATCCAAAAGTATATGTCGCCTATAAAAGTAAATAATAAATAATGTTTCTAAGAAAAGGCCGTAGTATTTTACATGAACTTAGACGGTAAGCTTTAGTAGATGGCAAACAGAATCAACAACAGTTTTATTATATATCACCAAAAAGATCGTTTGTAGTTGCATTCAGTCAATCTTCAAGTAAGGTATTTTCCTTGCCGCCGGAACAACAGCGTAGAAACCTCTGACAGCAGTTGCCCTTATTTGATAAATTCTCTTTGCATAAGGATACTTATTCATACCTACAATAAAGAAGAGAAATATCGTTTGCAGTTATTCTCATAAACGGGGCACCATAATATGACTGTGTGTATCGTCGGACAGAAATTGGTACTGATTACCTCAGAATCGATCCTTTCGTCATTCATGCCTGAGCTCGTCCAAGTAAAACATAGTGGCTGCGTTTCTGCAGGCTAACATGGTGCCTGTTAATTCGTCGTCGTACAGTGCTCAAATATGTAGTCAGTCCAGCTCGTCATTCAGATACAACGTGCTTGTGTAATTTGTGTTGAGGCCACAGAGAGTCACATATCCTGATCGCAGGCGTGTGATATAGGCTTAGCATGGCCGCCCGGCCTTAATCACACTTCCTCCTGGTACTCCAATCCAGCTCGTCAATGGAAAACAAAAGGATGCTGATGCACCCTCATGCGACGCTTTGCGCTGGAAAGCCTGCGACCACGCTACGCGCGCACAACTCAGGATGATGCTCTGGTGGAGGGGAAGATCGCGCATCCCGCGTATTAATCGTGCTGCCGCTCGGCGCCGGGATGATCAATCTAAGAATGCCCAAAAGATGATGTATCTTATCGAAAGAAAATACTCACCTGATTCCCGGCCGATTAAGGTAAGCTGCATGTTTCGTTTCGTACTTTGATGATGATCGCGTCGATCGTCGGGCACCCAAGCATGCCGGCGTTGAGTAATCGTGCTGCCGCTCCGTGGTGGCGGCAATCGATCCATCAATCTAGAGAAGATGGATATACCATGCTGCTGCTTGCCACTGACGATCAATGGTACCTCGTTTATAGCTTCCATCCGAGGAGGGGCGCATGAAGAGATAATGATGGCGCCGTGGAGCTCGCCTAGCAGCAACTCGTCGTTCTGCCCTGGCGTGCCGTCAATATACCGATCGGTGAGCCTTCGATCTCTTATGGGGTGCCTCCCGGTTCTGCTTATTCGCTGGCTTTCCAAGCGTGTATATATTCTCTAGATCGGTATCTGGTTTCTGTTAAGACAAGGAAGTGTGGCGCGGCGCACGCCGCCGCGCCCGTGGTGTTTTATTTTTATGGGAATTTTTAACGAATTTAAATGTTTATAATTGTAAAAAGGAAGAATTGTCATCATTTTTTTTGTATGCCCACTTTGATTTTTTTTGTTTGTTTTTTTTTCTGGTGGGTATATTTCAAATTGTTGGGTTTGCAACATTTAGCAATTTTCCGTGAATGTTTAAGTAAGTTTGGTTTTTTTTTTCTTGGGGAAAAACTGGAAAAGGGGGGGAAAATGGCATACCGGGCCCACTGTGACGTCGTTTTGATGGCAGCAGTTCATAGCTGGAAATGTCCAAATTTTAGAAGTTGTTTATTTTTTGAATTTGTTGGCTTTAAAAAAAAGAATACATTCAGTAGTTCTTTGGATTTTGGTAAAATTGGTAAATTTTGGGATTTTTTTTGAATTCTTTTTTGTGGTTGCAGAATGTTTAGATTTGTGTTTTGCAGAATGTTCAGATCTGTGTTCTTTTTAATGGTGATTTGTAATATGTATTTTTGTGTATTTTTTTTGGAGGGGGGAAAACAAAAGAGGGGAAAAAAAGAAATAAAGAAAGCAGGGGGGACGGTCGGCCCTAGCCCGCTAGATGGCCCAGCCCATGACCTTGCTGACGTCTGATGACCGTCCACCCACCTCGATCTAATGGTGGTAAGTAGACGGAACCAAAATAACGGAACAAAAATTGACGTGACGGAACCAAAATTTATAGGGACGGAACCTCTAATATATTTTACGAATATTTAAAAAACGAGTGTCCTTTTGACCGGCCAAATCATCCGATAAGAATACACGAATCTTAAAGCGACGAGCAATTAACAAATCTGCACACATCTTAAAGCAATCAGCTAATTTAGTCTCACTGGAATCTCTCTCGTCTCTCATGGTCATCCTCTCTGTCTCTCTCTCAGCCGGGCCGGCGTAGACGGGGGACGCGACGGAGGGGAGGGGGCCGCAGCAGAGGAAACGGCGGCGGCATTCGATTTGGACTGGGATCGCCTCAGAAGGGGCGGCGACGGAGGGAACGTGGTCAGCGAGGGGAGAACCAGTGGCGGAGCCGGGGGACCTGGGTGGCTGTCAGCCGCAAGAGGTAAGCGAGGAAGGAGAGGCGGCAGCGGCGGGGCGGCGAGGGGAGGGGCGGCAGGGGCGGAGATTGGACGTGGTCGGCGAGGGGAGGAGCAGTGGCGGCGGCGGGGGACCTGGGTGGTTGTCGGACGCCAGAGCTAGGCGAGGAAGGAGAGGGCCGCGGAGAGGGCCGCGGCTGCTCAATTTCTCTCGCTCACTCTCTCAAATTCTTCGACGCGAAGCAGGCGCTCGACGCCTCGACGTCATCCGGTTGATATCCATTGAGGTGCCTTCACGATAAGGTATTGATACGCGTACAGCACGCGTCCGTTGGGAACCCCAAGAGGAAGGTGTGATGCGTACAGCGGTAAGTTTTCCCTCAGTATGAAACCAAGGTTTATCGAACCAGTAGGAGTCAAGAAGCACGTTGAAGGTTGATGGCGGCGAGATGTAGTGCGGCGCAACACTAGGGATTCCGGCACCAACGTGGAACCTGCACAACACAAACCAAGTACTTTGCCCCAACGAAACAGCGAGGTTGTCAATCTCACCGGCTTGCTGTAACAAAGGATTAGATGTATAGTGTGGATGATGATTGTTTGCAGAAAACAGTAGAAACGTATTGCAGTAGATTGTATTTCGAAGAAATTGGACCGGGGTCCACAGTTCACTAGAGGTGTCTCTCCCATAAGATAAACAACATGTTGGGTGAACAAATTACAGTTGGGCAATTGACAAATAAAGAGGGCATGACCATGCACATACATATTATGATGAGTATTGTGAGATTTAATTGGGCATTACGACAAAGTACATAGACCGCTATCCAGCATGCATCTATGCCTAAAAAGTCCACCTTCAGGTTATCATCCGAACCCCTCCAGTATTAAGTTGCTAACAACAGACAATTGCATTAAGTATTGCGCGTAATGTAATCAGTAACTACATCCTCGAACATAGCACCAATGTAATCCCTAGTGGCAACAGCACATCCATAATCTTAGAGATTTCTGTCACTTCCAGATTCACGGAGACATGAACCCACTATCGAGCATAAATACTCCCTCTTGGAGTTACAAGCATCTACTTGGCCAGAGCATCTACTAGTAACGGAGAGCATGCAAGATCATAAACAACACATAAATATAAATTGATAATCAACATAACATAGTATTCTCTATTCATCGGATCCCAACAAACGCAACATATAGAATTACAGATAGATGATCTTGATCATGTTCGCAGCTCACAAGACCCGACAATTAAGCACAATGAGGATAAGACAACCATCTAGCTACTGCTATGGACCCATAGTCCAGGGGTAGACTACTCACACATCACTCCGGAGGCGACCATGGCGGCGTAGAGTCCTCGGAGATGATTCCCCTCTCCGGCGGGGTGCCGGGAGCGATCTCCGAATCCCCGAGATGGGATTGGCGGCGGTGGCGTCTCGGAAGGTTTTCCGTATCGTGGCTCTCGGTCGGGGGTTTCGCGACGAAGGCTATTTGTAGGCGGAAGGGCAGGTCAAGGGGCGTCACGAGGGGCCCACACTACAGGTTGGCGCGGCCAGGGCTTGGGCCGCGCCGCCCTATGGTTTGGCCACCTCGTGGCCCCACTTCGTCTCCTCTTCGGTCTTCTGGAAGCTTCGTGGCAAAATAGGACCCTGGGCGTTGATTTCGTCCAATTCCGAGAATATTTCCTTACTAGGATTTCTGAAACCAAAAACAGAGGAACTGGCACTTCGGCATCTTGTTAATAGGTTAGTTCGGAAAATGCACGAATATGACATAAAGTGTGCATAAAACATGTAGATAACATCAATAATGTGGCATGGAACATAAGAAATTATCGATACGTCGGAGACGTATCAGCATCCCCAAGCTTAGTTTCTGCTCGTCCCGAGCAGGTAAACGATAAACAAAGATAATTTCTGGAGTGACATGCCATCATAATCTTGATCATACTATTGTAAAGCATATGTAATGAATGCAGCGATCAAAACAATGTAAATGACATGAGTAAACAAATGAATCATATAGCAAAGACTTTTCATGAATAGTACTTCAAGACAAGCATTAAGAGTTAACTCATAAAGCAATAATTCATAGTAGAAGCATTGAAGCAACACATAGGAAGATTAAGTTTCAGTGGTTGCTTTCAACTTGTAACATGCATATCTCATGGATATTGTCAACATAGAGTAATATAACAAGTGCAATATGCAAATATGTAGGAATCAATACACAGTTCACACAAGTGTTTGCTTCTTGAGATGGAGAGAGATAGGTGAACTGACTCAACAATAAAAGTAAAAGAATGGTCCTTCAAAGAGGAAAGCATCGATTGCTATATTTGTGCTAGAGCTTTGATTCTGAAAACAAGAAACAATTTTGTCAACGGTAGTAATAAAGCATATGTATCATGTAAATTATATCTTACAAGTTGCAAGCCTCATGCATAGTATACTAATAGTGCCCGCACCTTGTCCTAATTAGCTTGGACTACCGGGATTATCGCAATGCACAAGTTTTAACCAAGTATCAAAAAGGGGTACCTCTATGCTGTACAAAGGTCTAAGGAGAAAGCTCGCATCGGATTTCTCGCTATTGATTATTCTCAACTTAGACATCCATACCGGGACAACATAGACAACAGATAATGGACTCCTCTTTTATGCATAAGCATATAGCAACAATTATTTTTCTCATATGAGATTGAGGATATATGTCCAAAACTGAAACTTCCACCATGGATCATGGCTTTAGTTAGCGGCCCAATGTTCTTCTCTAACAATATGCATGCTCTAACCATAAGGTGGTAGATCGCTCTTACTTCAGACAAGACGAACATGCATAGCAACTCACATGATATTCAACAAAGAGTAGTTGATGGCGTCCCCAGGAACATGGTTATCGCACAACGAGCAACTTAATAAGAGATAAAGTGCATAAGTACATATTCAATACCACAATAGTTTTTAGGCTATTTGTCCCATGAGCTATATATTGCAAAGGTGAAGAATGGAAATTTAAAGGTAGCACTCAAGCAATTTACTTTGGAATGGCGGAGAAATACCATGTAGTAGGTAGGTATGGTGGACACAAATGGCATAGTGGTTGGCTCAAGTATTTTGGATGCATGAGAAGTATTCCCTCTCGATACAAGGTTTAGGCTAGGCTATTTGAAACAAACACAAGGATGAAGCGGTGCAGCAAAACTCACATAAAAGACATATTGAAAACATTATAAGACTCTACACCGTCTTCCTTGTTGTTCAAACTCAATACTAGAAATTATCTAGACCTTAGAGAGACCAAATATGCAAATCAAATTTTAGCATGCTCTATGTATTTCTTCATTAATGGGTGCAAAGCATATGATGCAAGAGCTTAAACATGAGCACAACAATTGCCAAGTATCACATTATCCAAGACATTTTAGCAAATTACTACATGTATCATTTTCCAATTCCAACCATATAACAATTTAACAAAGAAGAAACTTCGCCATGAATACTATGAGTAGAGCCTAAGGACATACTTGTCCATATGCTACAGCGGAGCATGTCTCTCTCCCACAAAGTGAATGCTAGGATCCATTTTATTCAAACAAAACAAAAACAAAAACAAACCGACGCTCCAAGCAAAGCACATAAGATGTGATGGAATAAAAATATAGTTTCAGGGGAGAAACCTGATAATGTTGTCGATGAAGAAGGGGATGCCTTGGGCATCCCCAAGCTTAGACGCTTGAGTCTTCTTGATATATGCATGGGTGAATCACCGGGGCATCCCCAAGCTTAGAGCTTTCACTCTCCTTGATCATGTTGTATCATCTCCCTCTCTTGATCCTTGAAAACTTCCTCCACACCAAACTTAGAACAACTCATTAGAGGGTTAGTGCACAATCAAAATATACATGTTCAGAGGTGACATAATCTTTCTTAACACTTCTGGACATTGCACAAAGCTACTGAAAGTCAATGGAATCGAAATATCCATCGAACATAACAAAACTGGCAATGTGAAATAAAAGGCAGAATCTGTCAAAACAGAACAGTTCGTATTGACGAATTTTACCGAGGCACGAGACTTGCTCAAATGAAAATGCTCAAATTGAATGAAAGTTGCGTACATATCTGAGGATCACTCACGTAAATTGGCATAATTTTCTGTGTTACCTACAGAGAATTTTACCCAGATTCGTGACAGCAAAGAAATCTGTTTCTGCGCAGTAATCCAAATCTAGTATGAACTTTACTATCAACGACTTTACTTGGCACAACAAAATACTAAACTAAGATAAGAAGAGGTTGCTACAGTAGTAAAAAACTTCCAAGACACAAATATAAAACAAAGTACTGTAGTAAAAACATGGGTTGCTTTTCTTTAACGCCTTTCAGCTAGGCGCAGAAAGTGTGTATCAAGTATTATCAAACGGTGGTGTATCAACTTTACCTTGGGCTTTACCCTTACCTTTCTTGTTCTTTTTATTTCTCTTTGATTTAGGAAATATATGATTTCCCCCCGATGTAGAGGTGAATTCCAGGGTGCCTTCTCCCACATCTATGACTGCTCCCAATAGTTTCAGCAGGGATCTTCCGAGTGTGATTTGTCCTGTCCCTACACATTCAATAACAAGATAATCAATGGATATTGTTCTTCCAAGAATGGTTGTATGCACACCTGCGGCTATTCCCTTAGGAATTATAACAGAGTTATCAATGAGAGTTATTTCTTCTCCTCCTTCATCAACTCCCCAAAGTTTCAAAGATTTATAAATGCTCTCAGGTATAAGGCAAAATT
This sequence comes from Lolium multiflorum, assembly GCA_030979885.1. NCBI lineage: Eukaryota > Viridiplantae > Streptophyta > Magnoliopsida > Poales > Poaceae > Lolium > Lolium multiflorum. The sequence goes on along the minus strand of CM061751.1, from coordinate 89,727,016 downwards.
CAGACATAATATCACAGTTGGCACGAAGAGTTTGATCACCGATAACAATTTTAACAGTACGATCCCATAATGAAGGTTTAGAGTTCACTAAAACTTGTTCAAGACGATTACGAACATGGTGATAGTTGTCATCCAAGCGAGATGTACTTATCTCGAGATTGTTTAATCTATTATAAATGCTAATAAGGGCTGAATCAAAGTTATTAGCTGAATCATGTGATGCAATCAACTTCTTTATGGCATTAAAAGCTTGATCCCCATTGCAATGAAGGAAATCTCCTCCCACTAAAGCATCCAAAGCATATCTATAGCGAATCATAAGACCAAAATAAAAATTACTAAGGAGCAAACTTAGAGTCATTTGAGGTTCAGTTTTACGATAAGAAGTAAAAATTCTAGACCAAGCATCCTTAAAACTCTCCTCATCCCCTTGTTTAAAAGTGAAGACTAATTCTTCAGGCGAAGAAGTAACAGGTTCAGAGCTAGACATGGTAACAAAAGTAACTAATTTTTTTGTATTTTTAATATAGAGTGCAAGATAGTAAATAAAGCAAACTAGATAAAGTAAATGCAAGTAACTAATTTTTTTGTGTTTTTGATATAGCAAACAAGATAGCAAATAAAGTAAAACTAGCAACTAATTTTTTTGTATTTTGATTTAGTGCAGCAAACAAGGTAGTAAATAAAACTAAGCAAGACAAAAACAAAGTAAAGAGATTGGGATGTGGAGACTCCCCTTGCAGCGTGTCTTGATCTCCCCGGCAACGGCGCCAGAAAAAGCTGCTGGCGCAAAGTTGACGTGGGAGATAGAGATCTCTGTGGTGTAACTTTTCTTCAGTTCCCCGCAACGGCGCCAGAAAAAGAGCTTGATACGCGTACAGCACGCGTCCGTTGGGAACCCCAAGAGGAAGGTGTGATGCGTACGGCAAGGTTTCCCTCAGTATGAAACCAAGGTTTATCGAACCAGGAGTCAAGAAGCACGTTGAAGGTTGATGGCGGCGAGATGTAGTGCGGCGCAACACCAGGGATTCCGGCGCCAACGTGGAACCTGCACAACACAAACCAAGTACTTTGCCCCAACGAAACAAGGTTGTCAATCTCACCGCTTGCTGTAACAAAGGATTAGATGTATAGTGTGGATGATGATTGTTTGCAGAAAACAGTAGAACAGTATTGCAGTAGATTGTATTTCAGTAAAGAGAATTGGACCGGGGTCCACAGTTCACTAGAGGTGTCTCTCCCATAAGATAAACAACATGTTGGGTGAACAAATTACTTGGGCAATTGACAAATAAAGAGGGCATGACCATGCACATACATATTATGATGAGTATTGTGAGATTTAATTGGGCATTACGACAAAGTACATAGACCGCTATCCAGCATGCATCTATGCCTAAAAAGTCCACCTTCAGGTTATCATCCGAACCCCCTCCAGTATTAAGTTGCTAACAACAGACAATTGCATTAAGTATTGCGCATAATGTAATCAGTAACTACATCCTCGAACATAGCACCAATGTTTTATCCCTAGTGGCAACAGCACATCCATAATCTTAGAGATTTCTGTCACTCCAGATTCACGGAGACATGAACCCACTATCGAGCATAAATACTCCCTCTTGGAGTTACAAGCATCTACTTGGGCAGAGCATCTACTAGTAACGGAGAGCATGCAAGATCATAAACAACACATAGATATAAATTGATAATCAACATAACATAGTATTCTCTATTCATCGGATCCCAACAAACGCAACATATAGAATTACGGATAGATGATCTTGATCATGTTCGGCAGCTCACAAGACCCGACAATTAAGCACAATGAGGAGAAGACAACCATCTAGCTACTGCTATGGACCCATAGTCCAGGGGTAGACTACTCACACATCACTCCGGAGGCGACCATGGCGGCGTAGAGTCCTCGGGAGATGATTCCCTCTCCGGCAGGGTGCCGAGGCGATCTCCTGAATCCCCGAGATGGGATTGGCGGCGGCGGCGTCTCGGAAGGTTTTCCGTATCGTGGCTCTCGGTCGGGGGTTTCGCGATGAAGGCTATTTGTAGGCGGAAGGGCAGGTCAAGAGGTGTCACGAGGGGCCCACACTACAGGTCGGCGCGGCCAGGGCTTGGGCCGCGCCGCCCTATGGTTTGGCCACCTCGTGGTCCCACTTCGTCTCCTCTTCGGTCTTCTGGAAGCTTCGTGGCAAAATAGGACCCTGGGCGTTGATTTCGTCCAATTCCGAGAATATTTCCTTACTAGGATTTCTGAAACCAAAAACAGCAGAAAACAGCAACTGGCACTTCGGCATCTTGTTAATAGGTAAGGTTCCAGAAAATGCACGAATATGACATAAAGTGTGCATAAAACATGTAGATAACATCAATAATGTGGCATGGAACATAAGAAATTATCGATACGTCGGAGACGTATCAATGACCATGCACATACATATTATGATGAGTATTGTGAGATTTAATTGGGCATTACGACAAAGTACATAGACCGCTATCCATCATGCATCTATGCCTAAAAAGTCCACCTTCAGGTTATCATCCGAACCCCTCCGGATTAAGTTGCTAACAATGACAATTGCATTAAATATTGCGCGTAATGTAATCAGTAACTACATCCTCGAACATAGCACCAATGTTTTATCCCTAGTGGCAACAACACATCCATAATCTTAGAGATTTCTCTCCAGATTCACGGAGACATGAACCCACTATCGAGCATAAATACTCCCTCTTGGAGTTACAAGCATCTACTTGGCCCGAGCATCTACTAGTAACGGAGAGCATGCAAGATCATAAACAACACATAGATATAAATTGATAATCAACATAACATGGTATTCTCTATTCATCGGATCCCAACAAACACAACATATATAATTACGGATAGATGATCTTGATCATGTTCTGCAGCTCACAAGACCCGACAATTAAGCACAATGGGGAGAAGACAACCATCTAGCTACTGCTATGGACCCATAGTCCAGGTAGACTACTCACACATCACTCGGAGGCGACCATGGCGGCGTAGAGTCCTCCGGAGATGATTCCCCTCTCCGGCAGGGTGCCGGAGGCGATCTCCTGAATCCCCCGAGATGGGATTGGCGGCGGCGTCTCTGGAAGGTTTTCCGTATCGTGGCTCTCGATACTGGGGGGTTTCGCGACGAAGGCTATTTGTAGGCGGAAGGGCAGGTCAAGGGGCGTCACGAGGCCCACACCCTAGGTCGGCGCGGCCAGGGCTTGGGCCGCGCCGCCTATGGTTTGGCCTCCTCGTGGCCCCACTTCGTCTCCTCTTCGGTCTTCTGAAGCTTCGTGGCAAAATAGGACCCCGGGCGTTGATTTCGTCCAATTTCGAGAATATTTCCTTACTAGGATTTCTGAAACCAAAAACAGCAGAAAACAGCAACTGGCACTTCGGCATCTTGTTAATAGGTTAGTTCCGGAAAATGCACGAATATGACATAAAGTGTGCATAAAACATGTAGATAACATCAATAATGTGGCATGGAACATAAGAAATTATCGATACGTCGGAGACGTATCGCATCCCCAAGCTTAGTTCCTGCTCGTCCCGAGCAGGTAAACGATAAAAAAGATAATTTCTGGAGTGACATGCCATCATAATCTTGATCATACTATTTGTAAAGCATATGAGCTGAGATCAAATCATTCAAAGCAAGTATCTATATTGACATAAGAGATGATAATGCAAGAGTTAGACAAGCTAGAAGTTTTCATGAACTATTGCTTTAAAGACATGCAACCGTACAAAGTTCATTAAAGATGTATTAAGTATTCAGCATAGAAGTTCTATCCTTCATTCCAAGCATCAAGTAAATTTTCACAACATAAGAAGGATTCAGTCAAGTAAACATAAACATGAACGTCATGAATCAACTGTTTCGAAGTCTACTCAACCGGTGAGCGCAAGCATTTGGTATTAGCACCAGGATGTTATGGCATAAAGAACGTTAATGGGGGTTTGGAAGGCCAAATGGAAGAAAGGCTTGCAAAGCTGTAAATGACCATTAGACAAGAGGAAGCCTTATGATCGAAGCTATGCAAGGAGTAGTGATTGCCATGCAACGGATGCACATAGAGCTATATGTGTATGAAAGCTCTCCAATGGAACTAGTGGGGGTGCATCCAACTTGGTTGCTCACGAAGACCTAGAGCACTTTTGAGGAGGCTCATCATTGGAATATACAACCCAAGTTCTATAGTGTAAATTCCCACATAGTTATACTAGTAAAACATGAAAACTCTCTCATATGAATGTAGGTGCTGAACATGAGCACAAATGATGACTATGAATAATGCGGGTGCTAAAACATGAGCACAAGTGTGGATAAAAGATAGTAATGCTGCCCCCTTTTTTTCTTTATTTTTCTTTTTTTATTTTTCTTTTTATTTTCCTTTTTTTTCTTTTCATTTTTTTCTTTCTTCTCTTTTTTTTTCTTTTTGATGGCCTCCACGGCTCTTTTCATTTTTAGGGGCAACATCCTAATATGACAACACACTTTTTGGTACAAATAACTCATAATGAATGAAACATGATGTATGAAACTGTATGCCTCTGCCAGTGTAGCAGGATGTGCAATGATCTAGCGTAACATGGGTAAACCACACATCAGCTGTGTATGATCATGCAAAGCAATATATAAATAATAAATGACAACATGGCATGTAATGTAAAAATGGATGTTGCATGGCAATATATCTTGGAACAGCTATGGAAATGCTGTGGTAGGTAGGTATGGTGGCTGTTTTGAGGAGATGTATGGGCTTATGTGTAGGAGAACAAGAGAAAGTTCTCCCACGGGTTTGGATGTACCGGCGAAGTATGCACAATTCTCAATGTGAGCAAAAGGCAATGCACAGTACCGAAGAGGCTAGCAAATTTGGATGGTGGAAGTGCCAAAACCGTAGCTTAACATTAGTCAAAAAGAACTCACAAGCTTATTGCAAACAACTAGCAGGTTCATCATTAAGAGCATGATTAAAATTTACTCCAAGGAGGGCCGTTCACGGTGGCACAAGTACCTCGCTAGCTCCCTCGACCTTCAGCACAACTTAGTTATTACGATTAACTCTCAGATATGGAAAGCTATCAAGTCCAACTACGCCTTCAACTATTTAAATAGAGTTTGTAGTACGACACAAGCTTAAAGACAACAATCCACTACTAATTTTAACTCATTTATCCAGCAAGCCTTACCATCTAAATATCTCAAAACATTTGCAAAGAATCAAGTTATCAAAGCTCAATGTTCTACAAGTATTTTATTATACACTACCACATGCATCATTTCTCGTTTCCAACCATACAACAATTTAACGAAGAAGAAACTTTGCCATGAATATTATGAGTAAAGCCTAAGGACATACTTGTCCATATGCTGCAGCGGAGCGTGTCTCTCTCCCACACAGTGAATGCTAGGATCCATTTTATTCAAACAAAACAAAAACAAAAACAAACCGACGCTCCAAGCAAAGCACATAAGCTGTGATGGAATAAAAATATAGTTTCAGGGAGGAACCTGATAATGTTGTCGATGAAGAAGGGGATGCCTTGGGCATCCCCAAGCTTAGATGCTTGAGTCTTCTTGATATATGCAGGGGTGAACCACCGGGGCATCCCTAAGCTTAGAGCTTTCACTCTCCTTGATCATGTTGTATCATCTCCTCTCTTGATCCTTGAAAACTTCCTCCACACCAAACTTAGAACAACTCATTAGAGGGTTAGTGCACAATCAAAATATACATGTTCAGAGGTGACGTAATCGTTCTTAACACTTCTGGACATTGCACAAAGCTACTGAAAGTCAATGGAATCAAAATATCCATCGAACATAACAAAACTGGCAATGCGAAATAAAAGGCAGAATCTCTCAAAACAGAACTGTTCGTATTGACGAATTTTATCGAGGCACCAGACTTGCTCAAATGAAAATGCTCAAATTGAATGAAAGTTGCGTACATATCTGAGGATCACTCACGTAAATTGGCATAATTTTCTGAGTTACCTACAGAGAATTTTCCCAGATTCGTGACAGCAAAGAAATCTGTTTCTGCGCAGTAATCCAAATCTAGTATGAACTTTACTATCAACGACTTTACTTGGCACAATAAAACACTAAACTAAGATAAGGAGAGGTTGCTACAGTAGTAAACAACTTCCAAGACTCAAAATAAAAATAGAGTACTGTAGTAAAAACATGGGTTGTCTCCCATAAGCGCTTTTCTTTAACGCCTTTCAGCTAGGCGCAGAAAGTGTGTATCAAGTATTGTCGAGAGATGATGTATCTACAGCGGGGTGTGGAGTTTTCTCAACCATGCATAGTATGTTGGATACATAAGTTTTAGCGTCTCCCTTTTCATTAGTCTTGGGCTTTCTACTCTCATCAAACAAATTTTCAGGAACAAGCCAAGCATAGTTATTTTCTAGTGCTTCATGCATTGCTAGGAGCTTACATGGTATTGGTGCTTTAATCTCCCCACCATCATTAATATTATTAGTGTACTTTATTCTATCCATATCCATCTTTTCAAGGAGACTAACAAAATTGGTATTAGAACCAAGCATATCATATTTAGCAAAGACCTTTCTAGCCTCTCTTGCTATACCACCAAATTCTCTAAGAAGGGTTTCTAAAACAAAATCTTTCTTTTTCCCTTCTTCCATATCACCGAGTGTAAGAAACATGTGTTGGATTATAGGATTGAGATTAACAAATTTAGTTTCCATCATACGAACTAAAGCAGCAGCAATTTCATAAGTAGGAGCAAGGTCTACCAAGTGTCTATCTTCAAAATCATCAACGGTACTAACATGGTTGAAAAATTCTTCTATATTATTTCTCCCAATTATAGACCCGCGCCCTACCGGCATGTTTTTTACGGTAAAATTAAAAGGAAACATAATGAAATAAGTAAAGTAAATGCAAGTAACTAATTTTTTTGTGTTTTTGATATAGCAAACAATAAAGTAAAACTAGCAACTAATTTTTTTTGTATTTTGATATAGTGCAGCAAACAAAGTAGTAAATAAAACTAAGCAAGACAAAAACAAAGTAAAGAGATTGCGATGTGGAGACTCCCCTTGCAGCGTGTCTTGATCTCCCCGGCAACGGCGCCAGAAAAAGAGCTTGATACGCGTACAGCACGCGTCCGTTGGGAACCCCAAGAGGAAGGTGTGATGCGTACATGTTGGCGTCCGAAACCCACCGGCGAGCAACGGCTGGCAACACGAAGAGCCGGGAACAACCTAGGGCTGCGGCTGGCCCTGGTCCCTCCGAGCGACGGCCCGCAAAGCTCCGGTACGCACGTCCCGATGCTGGTGCAGGGCGTGCCACCTGATCTATACCTCGGGAAGGTGATGGATTTGCTTCGCTTAGTTTCTGCATGGCATACACGTAAACATTAAATACGAGCCTCGATCGGCTCTCAGGTTGTCCTGTGAATCAGCTCAAGGAGCCGATCCACCCATGGTTCGTATGAGGTCTACGATCACATGGTGGTCCTGCTTGATCAATATGTAGCTAAAATGATCTACGACGATCTAGGGTTTTCATCACATAATCGGAACATCCTACTCGTGATTGAGCCTGGCAGCCACGCACGGTGATAATAAACCGACCCTAGACAAGGCCTAAAAACCAACATTAAGTTGATCCCCGGAACATCTTGTCTAGGGTTAGCAAACTACACCCTACGTACACTACAGCAAAAACTGCATGTAGCGACGGTTTTTATGCCCTGTAGCCACGGTTCTACCCGTCTCTACAAGGTATAGGGACGGTTGAAACACCCGTCTTATGGGCGATGCCATAGCTTCCGTGTCAAACATATAAGGACGGTTTTGATAACCGTGTCTACAACTAGAGACGATCATTAGACACGGTAAAATCCGTCGCTACATTGTGAATTCAAATTCCAATACAATCCACTTGACATGACAAAAGCCGTCTCTAGTTCAAATTATGCCCATCTCTAGTTTGAAATGTGAAACATGAGATTAAATACTTAGAGATGGCTATCATGTTGGTAGAGATGGTTCTTTGTGTCTAGCCCAAAGAACAGTCACGTAATGCATTTGCTTAGCACGGTCACACCCGTCTCTAGTATATGTGAGCACATGCATAATTTTACTATTAGAGATGGTGTTTTTATTCCCCTAGACACACCAACACCTGTCTCTACTTTATCAATATAATTTAGGCACAATAGGTATATCCCACACAATTTGTATCCACACAACAACCCATCATGTGACATCAACAAAATCATATAAGACACTGAACACTGAGAGAGAAAATGATAATTTTACTAATATATTCAGTCACAACACAAATCAAATCTGTAACGTAGAAAGAAATAGTTCCGGAAAGAAGTTAACATCGCAAATGCAAACTCTTGACTACCAGACATGAATTTTCTAATAAATATCTGCAATCTGAACTACCATGATTAAATTTCTAGGTATATATATTTTCTACTCCTGACTTGCTTCAGGCGACTCTCCAGGAGACGGCGTCGAACTGGTATGTTCTAGTTGAATCCTCTTTCTGTCAACAACCTACCATTCAGAAGAAAAATCATTTTACTTGTCTGATTTTGTAAATGTGTGAGAAAATATGCATTTCCACGTCAGCATAAAAATAATTCAGTTTGTACATACCAGCTGCCTTCTAAGATGTGGTGGTAGACGCGAAAGCAGGTCATCTTCTGGGTACTTCTCAGCGAGATAGGACAACACAAATTTCATGAGTCCATCCTGTGTGCTACTACTGCTTGTTCCTGCTTCATCTCTTGACAAAGTGGAAAACCTCCCACCAAAATATTTTGATGCAGTAATTGTTGGGCCCATTCCACGAACACGGCCAGGGTGGTCCTTCCCAAATGCTTCTTTCATGGCTTTTTCATAATCTTGCTCCGTAAGTTCATGCCCATCTAACTTTTTCTCAGCCAATTTCATATATACCTCATTCTAAAAATATCTTAATTAGAGGGCAACCAATTTTATTACAGTAAACAGTGAAAAACCATGTACATGCTCTTGAAAAGATTATATAATGGACAAGTTGTGTCAAGACTATCAGATCCAGCAAGGAAATAGTATAGCATAATCATTCGCATGTTTACTATTAGTGTAGTAAGAAAACTACTTTATGTGGGCACTAATTTAAAGATGAGCCATATACTTCTGCTCGTGAGTAAACATGGCACGTGTGTATGTGTGTAGAATATAGGTTAGCTACATCAGTGTCCAAAAATAAACATGGCACGAGTTCTTTTAATAATGAGTTTGGATATTCACATTCTTGCTTTTGTATATCACATCATTCTGCTTAAGTTTCGATAATACAATATGTGAAACAAAGAAATCTTTGGGATTAGTGAATTACGCTAGTTTCATGGTTCAGTAAGAGGACACATGAGATTAGAGGAGCCATCTCACAAGGCATAGTACGGAACCAAAAGAAAACATGTGGGCAACTATTTGCATACTTTCGGCACCATTATCAGAATTAGTTTTGTAGAAATGTGAGACAATACCAAACTGTGCATAGTTATCTGGTAGAAAAGAGTCAATACCATTTTTTCCTCTGTTAAGGCATTCACATACACACCATCCTTAGTTTTATGGCATTCATCAAAGAAAGTTGCTCGATCCACCTCTCTTCCAAGAGCATCTTCCTGCAACAATATAAATATCAAAGTATGCAACAAAAGAAGTGAAAAGAAATACACATTCTGCAATCAATAATTACCACTTCCTTCCTCTTCCTAGCAAAACTTTTTCGTCCTAGTGTGTGTGGATACTTGATGTTCTTTGAATTATCTTTATTTCTGTTGCTGATTGCCTGACCATTCATCACAGTATGTGTTAATAGTACATGCTATGAATGGAAAATTTACTAATCAACTATTGAAAGGACCTAGATAACATTACCTTTGCCTCTTCTGAGTACCAATATGAAACAAGTGTATTCCACTGCGTTTCCTCAACAGTTTCAGGAGCATTTTCCATGACACGCTCCATAGGCAACTCAGCTTTATAGTGTTTTTTCTTTAGCTTTGCCTTGTACTGCCTCCATTTGTTGCCTAACTGGTTGAGAAGCCAATCCCTTGATTTTGGGCCAATTGCAAATTTCTTCTGCGACAGAGAACATAAAGTTGATGGAGTTAAAATAATATCAATGCAACCAAATTTAGTAGCAACATCATAAGTGTGGGAACTGTACCGTTACTGCAGCAAGCAATTTATCATGATATATCTCTTTAAACATGTCATCATTCCACTTAAGAACATTTAGAGGAGCTAGATGTGGCTTCTTCACTAAAGTTCCTAAATAGGACCCAAGAAGTCCAGCAGATTTTGAGATAGGCGCATTGAAGCGGTCTAGTTTGACAATAATTCTAACCCCTTCTGGAAGATTTGAAAGATGGGCCAGTTTAGTAGGTCCACGTCGTCTCTTAATGCGGCCATCGGGATCTGCATATGTATACACATGAATATGAATTAGTTTGTATACAAAAAATGGAATAGGGAATTATTTTTTATCTTGCAATTACAATACTCATAGACGTTGTTGAGCCAGTCCTCCTTGTTTATGTTATTATCTTCATCATTATTTGCTGGATCAACATTTGTTTCCATTTCTTGGTCTTCATCTGCATAATTGTTCTCCACAAACTCCAAATTCTCAAATTCACGTGCTCTTGATGCCATGTGCTGTGCTAGGGAAGATAATAAATATGTTAAGAGTAAAAGTTATAAGTAATAAGGATGCAGCTCGAGAAATAACCTACCAATGATGATTTATCATTAAACATATATATTGTGGACTTAAATTATCAACTGATACATGCTCCAGTAAAAGAGAAATGTAAAACAATACCACTAAATTGGAATGCAAACTTTAGAAAGTATTCAACTAATGTCTCTCTCAAAGAAATAATAAATAAACATAGCTTCATTGTGCTGAAATTTATTTAGGGCTGCGCAAGATGGTTCTACATATCCCTGTGATCTTCATCTTCTTCCCTTCCCATGTCAAACAAATCTCTTGGTCTGACCTGGACTGGAATATACCAACCATCTTTTTTCCCATCTTGAACATAGAAAACTTGCTCAACTTGAGATGAAAAAACAAATGGATCATCCAGAAAATTGTCACCAGTGTGTATTAGCCGTGAAAAATTCAGTGAAGTAAAACCAAAGTCATCTTTCTTCATGCCACCTTGATGATGGACATCGTACCAATCACACTTAAATAAAATGACCTTAAATGCACCATTATAGTTCAACTCTATGATATCCTTTATTCGACCATAATAGTTGATATTGTCATCTTCAGATACATTGACAACACCACTGTTTTGGGTTTGACGATTATCCTCACGAGAAGTGGTATGGAATGTAAATCCATTTATGGATAGTCCACTAAATCTTTTTCCATAGTTACTAGGCTTCTCAGCTAGCTTCATCATTTTCTCTGTGATGTGTTGCTTACCAGCATTAAGCATTACCTATAATAATAATAGGTTTTGTGAATTAGTCAGATTTATTTAGAGCAAGTTATGAAGGGATATCACCATTCCAGGATGTGTGAACAATATATACTAACCTTGCGGTACAACCAATCATGGAATCGTTCATCAATTAACTTTGCAGGTTCAGTTATTGTTGACTTCTTTAGCCTTCTCTTCTCCTCCTCAATAAATTCACTAGATAAATGATGGCATACTAAGATAAAATGAATATAATATTTCATATTCGACTTGTGTACTAGTAAGTCTACATACCCACGGAAATCTTCTAGTTCATCAATATGTCGCAATACATAACGATGTGCTTGAATAAGTGTTTTCCCATCAAACTTCACATCTTGTACAGATCCAATTTTATCTCCAAAACTATCAAACAAATAGTTTTCTTCTTCCAAGTTTTTGTTTATTGATGTACCTGATGATTTATCAATCCCTTTAAGAAATCGTGAACAAAATGTTAAGCATTCGTCGGCTATATAACCTTCTGCAATAGACCCTTCAGGATATGCCCGATTACGCACATAGCCCTTCAAACGGACAAAAAACCTGAAGTTCCGGACCATGACACAAATGTCAATGAGGTTTCTAACAAGTTCAATAGGACACATGGAAATGGGCTATGTAATTACCTCTCAAATGGATACATCCATCTATAGTGCACAGGACCTCCCAATTTAGCTTCATCCACCAAGTGCACAATCAAATGGACCATTATTGTAAAAAAGGATGGGATGAATAATCTCTCCATCTTGCATAGTGTGAGCACAATTTGTGCTTTCAGCGTGTCAAGCTTAGTACTGTCTAGCACCTTAGAACATAGTGATTTGAAGAAATTGGATAGTTCGACAACAACAAACATGACATCTTCACTAGGGTAGCAACTTCTCAATGCTAGTGGAAGAAGGTGTTCAATTAAAATATGGCAATCATGGCTCTTTAGACCAGTGAACTTGCATTCTTTCATGTCAACACATCTTGAGATATTAGAGGCATATCCATAAGGCATCTTGATGCTTTTGATGATTGAACAAAGAATCTCCTTACTCTCTCGAGACATTGTGAAGCAAGCATCAGGCATTGTGTAGCGGCCATTGTCTAACTTTTCAGAATGAAGGTCAGGTTGAATTCCTAAGTCAATCAAATCCAAACGTGCATCAACATTGTCTTTTGATTTTCGATCACCTAGTAGAGTTCCAGTGAGATTATCACAAACGTTTTTTTCTATATGCATCACATCAAGGTTATGACGCAATTTCAAAACTCCCAGTATGGTAGTCTAAAAAATATGCTTTCCTTCTTCCACCAGTTCTTAGGATCCTTTTCCTTATTAGAATCCTCTGAACTCATTCCTTCTCCACCTCTAGTGTTTGAACTCTCTCCCTCACCACTCCTCTTTCTTTTCTGTTTCTCCTTTTTCTTCTTAGGATTTGTTGCCACATTTGATTTTTTATTCAGCTTTCCCAAAATGAAAGTTCTTCCACGCAACTTAGCAAGGACTGCTGTCCCGCTTGAAATTTCAGGGGCAGTCCTATGTTCAACATCTTCATAAAATGGTTGCTTCTTCCTACGGAAGACATGATTTATTGGCAGCCAACGACGATGACCCATGTAACAATACTTGCGGCCTTTTTTTAGCCATTTAGATGATGTGTGCTCAGCACAGTTTGGACATCCAAATTTTCCACTGGTGCCATAGCCAGCCAAATAGGCATATGCAGGAAGATCATGCATAGTCCACAACAATGCAGCACGTAGGAAGAAATTTTGTTTAGTGACCACATCATATGTATCTACCCCTGCCCACAACTGCATTAGCTCATCCACTAATGGCTCGAGATATACATCTATGTCATTTCCTGGGCCTTTTGGACCTGGAATTAACATTGACATGATGAAGTTTGATTGCTTCATACACAACCAAGGTGGCATGTTATAAGGAACTAATATTACTGGCCATGTGCTATGCTTACTACTTGCCATTCCAAAAGGGTTAAATCCATCGGTCGAAAGTCCAAGGCGAATATTACGAGGATCAGCTTTGAAATCTGGAAATAGATCATCAAAAAATTTCCAAGCTTCACCGTCAGCTGGATGACGCAGTTTTTCATCATTTGTTCTCTCCTTGTCGTGCCACCTTGCATCTTGTGAAGTTTTCTCTGTTGAATAAATTCTTTGAAGCCTTGGTATCAAAGGGAAATAACGGAATACTTTTGCTGCTTTCTTCTTACCTTCTACGACTTCGCCTATCACCCCCTTTTTTTTCTTAGTCACCCAACGAGACGATTTACAGATATGGCAAGACTCTTGGTTTTCTCTCTCACCACGATAAAGCATGCAATCATTTGGACATGCATGAATCTTCACATAGTCTAAGCCTAAACTCTTGATTATTTTCTTTGCTTGGTAGTAGCTTGCTGGAACATTGGACGCATCTGGCAAGGTCTCAGCAAACATCTTCAGTTGTGCCGTGAATGCTTCTTTGCTTGATCCGTATGTGCATTTATCTTGGTATAGTTTCACAATGAAAGAGAGTTTGGAATGATTTTTGCAGCCTGGGTACAATTCTGTCTTTGCGTCTTTAAGTAAATTAACTAGTGTGTTGTCTTCAGCTTGTGACTCATTGTTAGGTTCAGGTACATCATGAACTAGTATTTCCTGATTATCTATGTCATCACCAGTTGAATTTAATACATTCTGCTTATTGACAACTCCTAAAGCTGCATGTACAAGACCAGACATGTCATCCTCTTGAAGGTTGTCATTTTCACTATAATCAAAATTTGTGTGTGTGAAATCACTAGTAGAGAGTGATGGTGGATCTTCACCATGACAAGTCCATATCGTGTATCCTTCTAAGAATCCATCGCACCTAAGATGCTCACTAACCTCCTTGTAGCTCTTCATTAGACAATTTGCGCAATTAACACAAGGACATAGTACTTTTCCTTTGTTTGTCACATCACGGAATGCAAATAGTAGGAATTGGCAAACACCTGTTCTGTATTCAATACTAGTTCTAGGTTTATGAATCCAAGACTTATCCATTATTCCGTACTCACCAACTGAAATGATAAAGATATATAACATGGGAATTAGAATACAATGGAAGCGCAGATGAACATTGTTTGATAATGAAAACTCAAGTAACTCAGTGTCTTAGTATGTGCAACTGTACAAAAACTATAATCCGCACTTCTGATTCGCCAGTTGAGGGGTAACGAGTTGTGTTGTTTCGATAAAAAAAGGTTTCCTCTAGGAAGCATTATTTTCTACTTATTCTATGAAAAATTGGCTTCCAACAACCAAATAGTTTATGATTTTATTTTATGAGGGATCAACATGCCCTCATATATTAATCTCAGCAAGAGGTTTACAGTAACTTGCAATAGATGCACGTACAGTTTGCAGACAAGTTAACAAGGATTCAGACATGCTTGAAACTCTAGCCAGTGCTGCCAGGCCAGGCGCTATACTAGTATAGCTCGTATCTATTGTACAGAACACACAATACACAAACTAAACTTTGTCGTTTAATCTGGCCAATCTGGTAAAAAAATATTACTTGAGATAATTAAGCATTGTGTTTGGACCTAGATTTAGAACTGCACGTACTTTCTCAAAATCAAATGCTACCAGATCTTTAAAAAAAACTTTGACTAAACCAAGGGACACCATCTACAGGAACAAGTACCAAACTTCGGGAAATAAAAGGTGACATAAAAGCATTTAAAAGCACTAGAGAGGTAAGGTGAGACCTTGATGAAGATTATTCCGATCTGAAACAACTCCCTTTATCCCCTTACCAACCCTTGAATTTCTAAACCATACAGAGAGAACAAGTATCAAACACTTGGTGTGCACTAGCAAATATACTAATGCAGATATAATTAGAATACAGAGAAGGAAGAAATCTGAAACCAATAAGTGGAGAAACGTTGTCTTCAAGCTGTGCCAGCATTACCTTGCGTTTCCTCTAGGTTCAGAATTGGGGTGCAGCGATTAATCCAAGATATTGTGGGATCAGAGGGGGCCAGCGATGGGGATCAAACTTACAAGGGAGGATATGCAGGAGGATCCCAGTTCGTGTTGGATGATTCGCTGAAGAGGTTGAAGTAGATTGGTCCCTTCCGGCCAGGCGCAGGTCGTGGCTCCGTCGCACGCAAGGGAGGGTTCGTTTGCGGGAGCTTGTTAGATGTAGGATCGTCCCAGTCCTGCGACGGCGCGGTGCCGCTGCAGACCAGCCAGGGCCTTGACGGATTGCGGCGCGAGGGCGGCGGTGGCGATAGAATAGGGAAGAAGGTTTCTATGAAACGAAGCTATGTTCGAGGTACTCTGAGATAAATGATTTTTAGATCATAACCACCCCAATATTAGGCGCTAAAAAGCTTTCTTTGGCGCGCCTTTTTTCCTTCGCTGACGCGCGCCACGGGAATTCGGTAGAGTTGGGCTTTTGCCCGTATCTTTTATGTCTATAGTTTGGTTGAATTTCGCGAAACGCTCAGCCTAAAAAAAGTACGGTCTTTCGAATATAACTACGTGTGAAACGCTAGAGACGGTGTGGTCAGGTCGTGGCATGTTCTCGTCTTTACAGGATAGGTGGGGGATTTGGTGGGATTGGGTTAACACGCACTTGTTAACCCGTCTCTCTTAAACTGTGGCTATACGCTGATTTTGTTGTAGTGGTACCACTGGATCATTCAACCCATTTGTAAGGCCTAACTATGCAGATATTAAACTAATCCTTGAAGAATCAAGGAGCAATCATAACGGATCGGATCTACTAAACAATGATCAAGCAAGGTGCCGCCCTTACACCTAAGAAAGGTGTAAGGACGGCTAGACATCTAAGGGTTGCATGGACGGAAGCATGTAGCACGGTAAAACAATGCTAACCCTAAAACATCTATGATAACTACGTTGCTCGCCATCAAAAAGGCTTCGATACGAGCAACGCATGAACACGAATAACGTATCTGCCTAGATCGCAAGATGCGATCTAGGCAGCATGATGCTTACCGGAAGAAACCCTCGAAACAAGGGGTGGCGATGCCAAGATTGGTTTGTGATGAACGTGATTGTTGTCTTTCTTGATAACCCTAGATACATATTTATAGTCCATAGACTTTCTAACGTGGGAATAATCCCAACCGTGCACGAGCCAATCTCTAACTAACCGACACGTATCCTACTATATTTACAGATACAAGGGCAAACTAGCCCAAACTTCGTGTACAAGGCCGGTTCACGTATTCTTCCATGTATATTTCTTCAAGCCCAATCTTGATCGCGGCCCACCTCGACTCGGTCAAATTCTGGTGATAACACATGCCCCCTGGTTTTGGAATTGATAATTCCAAAATCACTCTGCCTTTCTTCGTCGGGTCATGTCGTGGCGAGCAAAACCGTGCAGTATCCTTCATCATGATGCCTGCCTTCTCAACTTCTCAGCGTGATTTGACCGTTGTTTTCTTTTTTCTTTGGGCACCACCTCCTCGGAAACTGCTGTGGCATTGAATCTCCACTATATCCCCTTTATTTAACCGCTCCGAACAGTTCGCCACTTTATCCCCTTACTCTGTTCTGTCCATCGGCACCCAAAAAACCCCAATCCAGAGCAATGTCTTCCTCCTCTTCCTCCTCCGCCTCATCGGATCTCTCCTCCCAGTCCTACTCCTCCTCTTCCTCCTCCAGCTCGTCGGTATTCTTCGATTCCTCCTCATCTCGTGAGCCGACGCCGGAGTGGGACCCGGTGGCTGCTCGGATGGTGGCGCACAACAAGCGCGCCCCAGAAGAGTAGGACCAGGAGGACCACGCCTCCTCCGTTTGGTCCGAGGACGACAAGTCCTTGACCAGCGGAGACGAAGAGCTCCAGTTCCTCGCCGATGGGAACTGGAACCGGAGAGCGAGGATGACTCGTTCTCCTAGGACGGGTACACCTTCTCCGAGGAAGAGGAGGAGGAAGACGACGACACCGACTCCCTCGAAGATTACCCGCCGGCGAAGCGGTTCCGCGCCGGGTCAGACGACGACGACGATGACGACGTCGATGATGAGGATGATGAGGCCCCCCCTGGGGGCCGCTGGAGCGTGACGGAGCTGCCGGCGGCAGCGCGACGAGCTCCCGACGGCGACGAGGGCAGCAACGGCCCATAGACTAGGACCTAGTAGCATAGGCCTAGCAGTAGTAGTAAATCGGCCAATAGGCCTTTCTTTTGTTCTTCCTTCCTTGAGCAATCGGCTCTTTCTTTGTAAGAAATCCTTTATTAATGAAGAAATATTCCCCAAATAATTTTGCTTCTTTGTCGATTTTGCTGATTGTCAAACGAAGTCGATGCACAAAGAACCGATGGCAGGGCATCGGCTTATGCCATAAACATGCTTTAAGGCCATAAAAGTTGCCTACTCACACGGTCAACAAATCCAATTCATGTCCACACCATCTCCCGATCTCAAACGCACAGATTCAGCAAAATCCAATCGAGAAAATCATCTCAAATGTCATGGGCTCTGGCTTAAACTTGACCTGTTAACCTGCTCAATTGAGCTTGTTCTGTCTAGAGTCGATGATAATGCATCGGCTTTTTCATTATTCTAAAGTCGATGTCCATGCATTGGCTGTACTGATATCTATATTTCTCAAGTCGATGCCTGCGCATCGGCTATGATTTGCATATAAATTTTTTTTTACTGGCCAATTTCATGAATCGGCCCCCATATTTCCTTTACTGGTCATCCCACATGCTTGGGAAATATTTCTTGAGATGTTGACCATTGACAGCTACTGGGAACTTAGCGCCGTCCAGCTGCTCCAGCATGTATGCATTACCCTTCAAGGCTTGAACGACTTTGTATGGACCGTGCCAATTAGGAGACCATTTGCCATATGCTTTATCCTTGGTTCCTAATGGCAACACTGCTTCCCATACTAGATCACCAACTTGGAACTCCTTTGGTCTCACCTTCTTATTGTATGCACGAGCTACCTTGGCTTTGTTCTCTTTAATCTTTTCCAACGACCAAAGTCTAAGTTCCGTTGCATCCTCAATAGTGTCACTCATCAAAGCTGCATATTCTTCAGTTGTTAGATCATTCTGAAACGTGACACGTCTTGATCCAGCCGTAATTTCCCAAGGCAATACGGCTTCCTGCCCATAGACAAGCTGGTAAGGCGAAGTCTTTATGGCTCCATGGCATGACATGCGGGAGGCCCACAAAGCTTCTGACAGTGTTTCATGCCACACCCTAGGGTTCTCGTCAATCTTCCTCTTGATCAGCTTGATCAGGCTCTGATTAGACGCTTCAGCTTGCCCGTTGGCTTGAGCATAATATGTCACCTAAACGGATAAGATACAAGGCCAAGAAATATGTCCTTATAGGAGATGACATGTTCTACAGGACGTTGGAAGGGTTACTACTCAAGTGCCTGGGGCCAACTGAGTCTAATCGGCTCTTACATGAGGTGCACGAAGGCGCCTGTGGAACTCACCAATCGGCTCATAAGATGAAGTGGCTGATTAGGCGATCGGGGTTTTATTGGCCCACTATGCTTGAGGATTGCTTCAAGTACTACAAGGGATGCCAAGCGTGTCAGATGTTCGGAAAATTCAGATGGTACCCGCATCAGCGATGAACCCCATCATCAAGCCTTGGCCATTCCGAGGTTGGGGCATGGATATGATCGGCAAAATCCATCCCGTCGAGCAAAGGCCACGAGTGGATCCTGGCCATTACAGATTACTTCACCAAATGGGTGGAGGCCGTCCCTATGAAGAAGGTAAAATCAGAAGATGTTATCAAATTTGTGAAAGAACACGTCATTCATAGGTTCGGGATTCCCAAAACAATCACGTTCATCACAAACCAATCTTGGCGCATCGCCGACCCCTTGTTTCGAGGGTTTCTTCCGGGTAAGCATCATGCTGCCTAGATCGCATCTTGCGATCTAGGCAGTATACGTTTATTCGTCGTCCATGCGTTGCTCGTACCGAAGCCTTTTTGATGGCGAGCAACGTAGTTATCATAGATGTGTTAGGGTTAGCATTGTTTTACCGTGCTACATGCTTCCGTCCATGCAACCCTTAGACGTCTAGACGTCCTTACACCTTTCTTAGGTGTAAGGGCGGCACCTTGCTTGATCATTGTTTAGTAGATCCGATCCGTTATGATTGCTCCTTGATTCTTCAAGGATTAGTTTAATATCTGCATAGTTAGGCCTTACAAACGGGTTGAATGATCCGTGGTACAGGGTGTAGTTTGCTAACCCTAGACAAGATGTTCTGGGATCAACTTAATGTTGGTTTTAGGCCTTGTCTAGGGTCGGTTTATTATCACCGTGCGTGGCTGCCAGGCTCAATCACGAGTAGGATGTTCCGATTATGTGGTGAAAACCCTAAATCGTCGTAGATCGTTTTAGCTACATATTGATCAAGCAGGACCACCATGTGATCGTAGACCTCATACGAACCATGGGTGGATCGGCTCCTTGAGCCGATTCACAGACAACCGAGAGCCGATCGAGGCTCGTATTTAATGTTTACGTGTATGCCATGCGGGAAACTAAGCGAAGCAAATCCATCACCTTCCTGATCAGGTATAGTGGCACCTTGCACCAGCATCGGGACGTGCGTACCGGAGCTTTGCGGGCCGTCGCTCGGAGGGACCAGGGCCAGCCGCAGCCCTAGGTTGTTCCGGCTCTTCGTGTTGCCAGCCGTTGCTCGCCGGTGGGTTTCGGACGCCAACACATTCTGGCATGCCCGGTGGGACAGTCTTCGACATCAGCGCATCGCCATCTACATCGAGATGGCGGAAGGTACTCCGTCACGTACGAGGATCTGCCCAGGAGCTCAAGAAGAATTATGACGACGTCAAAGCTATCCTCGGCCGACCTCATCGGCTCTTTCCACAGACTCGCTCGCATGGCATCAGGTGGAGAGGGTTCACACCGGCGCGCTCGATGGAGTGGACCTCTCCACCCCTTCAGAACAGGTCCTTGCGTCGGAGATCAATTTCATGGTAGCTCATTCGCTACACCGCCATTCGAGAGCCCGGTGAACACTTTGGAGCGTGTCGCCCTTCGGGTGCTCCATGAAATCTTGAGGCATCGGTACTCTCCGTCAGGACCTGCTCTAGGGACTCACCAGGAGAGCTACCACTCCAGAGCCGACCACCGCTGCCGTTCGCGCTGGCAGCACCAGGTGCCGACACCGGCATTCGTCGTCTACAAGATCGGTGGCGATCCTAGCGACTACCAGTTCTTGTATGAGGCACCTAAGGAGATCCCTCACGGATACACGTGCACATACGTGCCAGCGTGGGGCACTCACGAACCAGGCTGCAACAGCGGGGACTTCGGAACAGCAGGAGGAGCCTGGGCCAGATCTTGAGAAGCAGACGTGGCTAGCTAAGTACGCCACTCCGACGAACGTCCAGAGCTCAACTCCTGCAGCTAGCTCAGATCTTGAGAAGCAGCGTGGCTGGCTAAGTATGCCACGCCGACGATTCAGAGCTCCACTCCTGCAGCTAGCACTGCGGATCAGATCAGCACGATCTTGAGAGAATTGTTCGGCATGGTGCCGAAAAGAAGGGCAATCGGCTATTCCAAGCCGTACCCCAACGACTACGATTTGATCCCACTACCACCCAAATATCGGCTCCCTGAATTCTCCAAGTTTAGTGGGTCAGATGGCTCCAGCTCAATCGAGCATGTAAGCCGATATTTGGCGCGATTGGGCACGATCTCAGCTGCAGACGCACTACGTGTGAGGTTCTTCACACAGTCCCTCACGGATCGGCTTTGGGTGGTACACATCACTGCCACAGATTCGATCCGGACTTGGAAGCGATTGGAGGAACAATTCCACATGCAATATCACTCGAAGCTTCCGAGGCTGGCATTGCCGATCTAGCACAAGTACGTCGAAGCGCGGAGCTTGGTGTCGAGTACATCCAGCGTACCGTTAGGAACCGATGCTATTCGGCTCGTTTGACTGAAAAAGAAGCGATCGAGTTGGCGGTGGTGGGTCTCGCATCACCGATCAAGGATATGGCTTCCCAGCAGACTACCCTTCACGGCGCACATGGTTCAGAAACTGTCATTATATGAACAGCGCCACCAGCTGTACCAGGACAAATTCAAGCGCGGTAGTCCTGGTTGAGACAGAGGAAGATGAAGGATCTGCGGGAGATCAAGAGGTAGCAGTGGAAGAATGGACTCGGGGAACCCCGTGTCCCGCAAGTGGGTTAAGCCACAAGGTCCTCCCAGAGGATTTGACTTTGACGTAACTAAAGCTGAAATTTTCGACCTCTTACTTAAGGAGAAGCGGCTGAAGTTACCGAAGGCCTCAAAATCCCCACGGTACAGGAGTTGAACGGAAAGCCATACGCAAATGGCATAACACGTTCTCCCATACCACCAACGACTGCAGGGTGTGGCGTCGGCAGATCCAAATGGCGATAGAACAAGGACGTCTAATTTTCAACCAGTACGCCATGAAAGTCGACACACCCCTTCCCCGCCGTTAACACGGTGGAGTACGCTACCCGAAGGGTGCCGCCAGGTTTCTCGTTAAGCATTAACATGGTTGAGCCCGGGCACCACTCTGGTAAGGACAAAGGCGAGAGCAGCCGCTCTCGTAGCAAGGACAAAGAGGAAGCCGCTCCACGCGATCGGCTCCGGCACGATGGCAAACGCTACATCACAGAGGGAGAAGTAAAGAATATGCGATATCAACGACCTCTCTCGATCATCTCCTCAACAAATATGTAAATCGTACGACCAGCGCCGGCGGTACAATAGCGACGATGAAAGGGATCGTCTAGCTAGCAGGGACGCGGGAGACATCGTCGGCATGATCGCGATGAGGAGAGATACGAGCGCCGTGCCAAGGAAAGGTCAAGAGAACAAGACGACGTGGACAAGCAGGACTGTCCTTTCTTCAAACAACTGGGATTCAGGAATGAGCCGATTGCCTATAATCGGAACTGCCTAGAATGTAGACAGAAGAAGAAGGGTGCAACAGAGGTGTCGTGTTCAAACGTCTAGGGCCTCTCCCATCTAGGAACAAGCAAACCGAGTCCTCTCGGGAAGAAGACCTCGAGGAGTTAGAAGATGACTACGAAGAAGAAGAGGACAGGTACCACCGGCCAAGGTGGTGCCCGATGGACTCAGCCGTTCCCAAAAGCGTAGGGTTCAGCGACTGCGTGGCTTGGAGGAAGCCGAAAGGTTATACCTGCACACGCTAAGGAAGGCGCGGCCCGATCTGGCCACGAAAATTCAACGAACCCTAGACGAAGAGGGTCGACCACAAAAGATGGAGTGGCGCCCCAAGCAAAGGAAAGCCGATGATGAGATATCGGCTAGTACAAACATGGTGTTCATCCTTCCAGCGGAGTTTTGTGCTCCAGGATTGGACGAAGCGCCTGTGGCACAACTTGACGGCCCACGGCCGGTTATCTTTGAGAAGCCACGTGAAAGAAGCTACAGACACCTGAAGGCCCTGTACTTACGAGGTTATATCAATGGGCAGCCTGTCAATAGGATTTGGTGGACACCGGAGCGGCAGACAACATCATGCCATACTCGATGCTACGTCGGTTGGGCGCTCTAGCTCGGATCGATCAAGACTAACGTTACCGAGCGATTTCAACGGCCAAGCATCTGATGCACAAGGTGTTCGAACGTGGACCTGACCGTAGGAGGAAAACCATCCTACGACATTCTTCATTGTCGACAGCAAGAGCACTTACGCTGTCCTGCTAGGGAGATTGGATCCACGCCAACTGTTGCATTCCATCTACGATGCACCAATATAATGCTTAATACAGTGGGATGGAGATGAAGTAGAAGTCGTCCATGCGGACGATACAGCCGAGGTTTCAACGGCTGGCATGAACGTTTGGGAGACAGAAGGCCAAGAGCCACTCTCAGGCATCACTTTGGACGACTGCGAGTACATCGACGTGTCAAAAAACGGGGTGAGGCTGGTCTTATCCACTGGCCTAACCGTGTAACAGAGCAAAGTCTATGAACGTACATGGGAAGGCCGATCCTTGTGATCGGCCCCAAAAAATAAAAAGTAATGATCTTGTCTCAAGCATGTCACGTAGTCATAGTGAAGCACGAACAAGATGTAAACCTCTTTTAAGCAATGCAATCAAGATGGGGGCCGATTCCAGCAATCGGCCCATATTATCCTTGCCACACGTTTTCCCTGTGTTCAGTGTCGATCTAACAGGTGACGGAAAGCTAGGGTATGGGTTTACATCGGCTGATGAGCTAGAAGAAGTCGACATTGGTCTGGGGATAAGCCACGACCAACCTTCATCAGAAGAAGTTAGATCCACATCTCAGGAGCCAGATGATAGCTCTATTAAAAGAGTACCCAGATTGCTTTGCATGGGATTACACAGAGATGCCTGGTTTAGACAGGAGCATCATTGAGCATCGGCTCCCTCTCAGAAAGGATTTCGGCCATTCCAACAACGAGCACGTCAGATGAAGGCCGAAATCCTCGAAGAAGTCAAGAAAGAGATCGAGAAAATGTTAGCCACCGGGTTCATCAGGCCATGCAGGTATGCTGAATGGATCTCCAGTATTGTACCTGTGGAGAAAAAGGACGGCCGATGGCGTGTGGCCATAGATTTTTGAGATCTTAACAGGGCCACCCCAAAGGATGAATATCCAATGCATGTGGCAGAAACATTAATCAACGCAGCTGCTGGCCACAAGGTGTTGAGTTTCATGGATGGCAATGCCGGCTACAACCAGATTTTCATGGCACCAGAAGATATACACAAGACTGCATTCCGAGTACCAGGATCAGTGGGCTTGTTCGAATATGTGGTCATGACTTTTGGTTTGAAGAATGCCGGTGCAACATACCAACGAGCCATGAATTATATTTTTCATGATCTGATCGGCAAGTTGGTGGAAATCTACATCGATGACGTGGTGGTCAAGTCCGTCTCCATGGAAGGACACTTGGATGATTTGTGACGCATCCTAGACCGAACTCGGAAGTTCGGACTCAGAATGAATCCAAAGAAGTGTGCCTTTGGTGTGACGACCGGTCAGTTCCTAGGTTTTCTTGTTCATGAACGAGGAATTGAGATCGGCCTGAAAAGTCAGGAGGCGTACGTACCATGCAGCCGCCTACCACGAAGAAGGAGCTCCAACGTCGATCGGCAAGATCAATTTTGTCCGCGATTCATCTCTAATCTCTCGGGACGAATTGAGCCGTTCATGGCGTTGGTCAAGATTAAATCTGATGACGAGTTTCGGGGCAGAACAGCAGCAGACGTTTGATGAGATTAAGCGGTATCTAACAACACCGCCTGTGCTAGTTCCGCCTCAGCAACAGGCCGTTCTACATCTACCTATCAGTAGCTGACACGTCCATTGCTTGGTGGTGCAACTCTACGAGGGCGTTGAAAAGGTTGTGTTCTACCTCAGCAGGAGGATGTTGGATGCAGAGACAAGGTATCCTGAGGTCGAGAAGTTATGCCTCTGCCTGTTCTTCACTGCACCAAGCTCCATCACATTCTTTTGACGGCAGAGATCATCGTCATATGCAAGTCGGACGTTGTCAAGCACATGCTGTCGGCTCCTGTTTTGAAAGGCCGACTTGGTAAGTGGATGTTTGCGTTATCGGAGTTTGATCTCCGGTATCAGCCTGCAAAAGCAGTCAAGGGATAAGCGTTGGCCGATCTCATAGCTGAACGGATCAATACTAATATAGCAGCACTATCTATACGTGCATGGGCTATGTTCTTCGATGGATCGGCTTGTGACGATGGTTGTGGCATCGGCATTCTGCTCGTGTCGCCTCGGGGGGCAACATACTCCTTCTCCATCAGACTATCTACCCCTTGCACAAACAATGTCGCGAGTATGAGGCAGACGCAAGGGACTGGAGTTGCTGGCCGGGGCAGAAGCGGTGGAGCTTTTTGGAGACTCGAAGTTGGTGATTTTCTAGCTCACGGATGAATACAAGTGCGAGAGTGAGTCACTTTTCCCATATTGGATGGAATGTCGTGAGCTCATGACACATTTTCGGTACATCAATTTCAATTGGGTCCCAAGATCTCAGAATACCGACGCCAATGATCTCGCGCAAATGGCATCAGGGTACAAGGACATACAGATGGGTCAGAAGTTCAATCCCTGGAAGAGGATGAGAGCGATATCTTCAATTACTTGAAGGATTCGGCTCGGGGCACCTAAACGGATAAGATACAAGGCCATGAAATATGTCCTTATAGGAGATGACATGTTCTACGGGACGTTGGAAGGGTTACTACTCAAGTGCTGGGGCCGATCGGCTCTTATGGGTGAAGGCGCGCTGTGGAACTCACCAATCGGCTCATAAGATGAAGTGGCTGATTAGGCGATCAGGGTTTTATTGGCCCACTATGCTTGAGGATTGCTTCAAGTACTACAAGGGATGCCAAGCGTGTCAGATGTTGGGAAAATTCAGATGGTACCGCATCAGCGATGAACCCCATCATCAAGCCTTGGCTATTCCGAGGTTGGGGCATGGATATGATCGGCAAAATCCATCTCGTCGAGCAAAGGCCACGAGTGGATCCTGGCCATTACAGATTACTTCACCAAATGGGTGGAGGCCGTCCCTATGAAGAAGGTAAAATCGAAGATGTTATCAAATTTGTGAAAGAACACGTCATTCATAGGTTCGGGATTCCCAAACAATCACGTTCATCACAAACCAATCTTGGCGCATCGCCGACCCCTTGTTTCGAGGTTTCTTCCGGGTAAGCATCATGCTGCCTATCTAGGCAGTATACGTTTATTCGTCGTCCATGCGTTGCTCGTGCGAAGCCTTTTGATGGCGAGCAACGTAGTTATCATAGATGTGTTAGGGTTAGCATTGTTTTACCGTGCTACATGCTTCCGTCTATGCAACCCTTAGACGTCTAGCCGTCCTTACACCTTTCTTAGGTGTAAGGGCGGCACCTGCTTGATCATTGTTTAGTAGATCCGATCCGTTATGATTGCTCCTTGATTCTTCAAGGATTAGTTTAATATCTGCATAGTTAGGCCTTACAAACGGGTTGAATGATCCAGTGGTGCGTAGGGTGTAGTTTGCTAACCCTAGACAAGATGTTCCGGGATCAACTTAATGTTGGTTTTTAAGCCTTGTCTAGGGTCGGTTTATTATCACCGTGCGTAGCTGCCAGGCTCAATCACGAGTAGGATGTTCCGATTATGTGGTGAAAACCCTAAATCGTCGTAGATCGTTTTAGCTTTATCTATCAAGCAGGACCACCATGTGATCGTAGACCTCATACGAACCATGGGTGGATTGGCTCCTTGAGCCGATTCACAGGACAACCTGAGAGCCGATCGAGGCTCGTATTTAATGTTTACGTGTATGCCATGAAGGAAACTAAGCGAAGCAAATCCATCACCTTCCTGATCAGGTATAGATCAGGTGGCACGCCCTTGCACCAGCATCGGGACGTGCGTACCGAGCTTTGCGGGCCGTTGCTCGGAGGGACCAGGGCCAGCCGCAGCCCTAGGTTGTTCCGGCTCTTCGTGTTGCCAGCCGTTGCTCGCCGGTGGGTTTCGGACGCCAACACATTCAACTGAGTCTAATCGGCTCTTACATGAGGTGCACGAAGGCGCCTGTGGAACTCACCAATCGGCTCATAAGATGAAGTGGCTGATTAGGCGATCAGGGTTTTATTGGCCCACTATGCTCGAGGATTGCTTCAAGTACTACAAGGGATGCCAAGCGTGTCAGATGTTCGGGAAAATTCAGATGGTACCCGCATCAGCAATGAATCCCATCATCAAGCCTTGGCCATTCCGAGGTTGGGGCATGGATATGATCGGCAAAATCCATCCGTCGAGCAAAGGCCACGAGTGGATCCTGGCCATTACAGACTACTTCACCAAATGGGTGGAGGCCGTCCCTATGAAGAAGTTAAAATCAGAAGATGTTATCAAATTTGTCAAAGAACACGTCATTCATAGGTTCGGGATTCCCCAAACAATCACGTTCATCACAAACCAATCTTGGCGCATCGCCGACCCCTTGTTTCGAGGGTTTCTTCCGGGTAAGCATCATGCTGCCTAGATACGGCTGGCAACACGAAGAGCCGGGAACAACCTAGGGCTGCGGCTGGCCCTGGTCCCTCCGAGCGACGGCCCGCAAAGCTCTGTACGCACGTCCCGATGCTGGTGCAGGGCGTGCCACGATCTATACCGATCAGGAAGGTGATGGATTTGCTTCGCTTAGTTTCCTGCATGGCATACACGTAAACATTAAATACAAGCCTCGATCGGCTCTCAGGTTGTCCTGTGAATCGGCTCAAGGAGCCGATCCACCCATGGTTCGTATGAGGTCTACGATCACATGGTGGTCCTGCTTGATCAATATGTAGCTAAAACGGTCTACGGCGATCTAGGGTTTTCACCACATAATCGGAACATCCTACTCGTGATTGAGCCTGGCAGCCACGCACGGTGATAATAAACCGACCCTAGACAAGGCCTAAAAACCAACATTAAGTTGATCCCCGGAACATCTTGTCTAGGGTTAGCAAACTACACCCTACGTACCACTGGATCATTCAACCCGTTTGTAAGGCCTAACTATGCAGATATTAAACTAATCCTTGAAGAATCAAGGAGCAATCATAACAGATCGGATCTACTAAACAATGAAGCAAGGTGCCGCCCTTACACCTAAGAAAGGTGTAAGGACGGCTAGACGTCTAAGGGTTGCATGGACGGAAGCATGTAGCACGGTAAAACAATGCTAACCCTAAAACATCTATGATAACTACGTTGCTCGCCATCAAAAAGGCTTCGTACGAGCAACGCATGAACGACGAATAGATCGCCTAGATCGCAAGATGCGATCTAGGCAGCATGATGCTTACCCGGAAGAAACCCTCGAAACAAGGGGTCGGCGATGCGCCAAGATTGGTTTGTGATGAACGTGATTGTTGTCTTTCTTGATAACCCTAGATACATATTTATAGTCCGTAGACTTTCTAACGTGGAATTAATCCCAACCGTGCACGAGCCAATCTCTAACTAACCGACACGTATCCTACTATATTTACAGATACAAGGGCAAACTAGCCCAAACTTCGTGTACAAGGCCGGTTCACGTATTCTTCCATGTATATTTCTTCAAGCCCAATCTTGATCGCGGCCCACCTCGACTCGGTCAAATTCTGGTGATACGATACAGCGGCAAGTTTTCCCTCGTATGAAACCAAGGTTTATCGAACCGAGGAGTCAAGAAGCACGTTGAAGGTTGATGGCGGCGAGATGTAGTGCGGCGCAACACCAGGGATTCCGGCGCCAACGTGGAACCTGCACAACACAAACCAAGTACTTTGCCCCAAACATGAGGTTGTCAATCTCACCGGCTTGCTGTAACAAAGGATTAGATGTATAGTGTGGATGATGATTGTTTGAAAACAAATTGCAGTAGATTGTATTTTTAAAGAGAATTGGACCGGGGTCCACAGTTCACTAGAGGTGTCTCACCCATAAGATAAACAACATGTTGGGTGAACAAATTACAGTTGGGCAATTGACAAATAAAGAGGGCATGACCATGCACATACATATTATGATGAGTATTGTGAGATTTAATTGGGCATTACGACAAAGTACATAGACCGCTATCCAGCATGCATCTATGCCTAAAAAGTCCACCTTCGAAGTTATCATCCGAACCCCCTCCAGTATTAAGTTGCTAACAACAGACAATTGCATTAAGTATTGCGCGTAATGTAATCAGTAACTACATCCTCGAACATAGCACCAATGTTTTATCCCTACGGCAACAGACATCCATAATCTTAGAGATTTCTGTCACTTCCCAGATTCACGGAGTCATGAACCCACTATCGAGCATAAATACTCCCTCTTGGAGTTACAAGCATCTACTTGACCAGAGCATCTACTAGTAACGGAGAGCATGCAAGATCATAAACAACACATAGATATAAATTGATAATCAACATAACATAGTATTCTCTATTCATCGGATCCCAACAAACGCAACATATAGAATTACAGATAGATGATCTTGATCATGTTCGGCTCACAAGACCCGACAATTAAGCACAATGAGGAGAAGACAACCATCTAGCTACTGCTATGGACCCATAGTCCAGGGGTAGACTACTCACACATCACTCCGGAGGCGACCATGGCGGCGTAGAGTCCTCGGGAGATGATTCCCCTCTCGGCAGGGTGCCGGAGGCGATCTCCCGAATCCCCGAGATGGGATTGGCGGCGGCGTCTGGAAGGTTTTCCGTATCGTGGCTCTCAGGGGGTTTCGCGACGAAGGCTATTTGTAGGCGGAAGGGAAGGTCAAGGGCGTCACGAGGGGCCACACTACAGGTCGGCACGGCCGGGGCTTGGGCCGCGCCGCCTATGGTTTGGCCACCTCGTGGCCCCACTCGTCTCCTCTTCGGTCTTGGAAGCTTCGTGGCAAAATAGGACCCGGGCGTTGATTTCGTCCAATTCCGAGAATATTTCCTTACTAGGATTTCTGAAACCAAAAACAAAAACAGCGCACCGGCATCTTGTTAATAGGTTAGTTCCAGAAAATGCACGAATATGACATAAAGTGTGCATAAAATATGTAGATAACATCAATAATGTGGCATGGAACATAAGAAATTATCGATACGTTGGAGACGTATCAGGTATGCAGAATATGGTCTGGATAATGGTAGCTATTTTCAGTAAGTTCAGAGAATTTGTTCCAGTGCACTTGTCGATTTAGTTAGGCATTGAGGATAAGGATATGCTCAAAAACCTTTGCCATCCATTTGTTTGCATCAAGAGATAGAACCAGTGAAGACCAGGCAGGTATTTCCCCCCCCCCCCGAACCCTCCGCCCCAACCCTCCGCCGCCGCCACCGGTAGCGCCGCCGGGGCAAAGTCCCTCGGGGCGTGGCGGCGGCGGGGGCCCTTCCTCGTCGCCGCGTGGAGATCGGCGGCCGGATCCCCACCTCCTCGATGCTTGGCGGAGCAGACACGCGGGATGGGCGACGGCGGCGGCGGCCCTCCTCCCGTCGGCTGTCCCCTGGCGGACCGGTCGGCGCTGCGGTCTCCCTCTTCTCGTCGGCTTCCCGCAGCACTCCGGCAGGGGTTGGTGGTGGGCGGCGGCCTGACCCTCGGTCTGCGCCATGCCATCCACCCACGCCTCTCGTTGGTGCGTGGAGGCGATCTCGGGCATCTTCCGCGACACGAGGGCGCCCGGGGCAGCAGCCTTGGGTTTGACGGAGGAGGTGGCCTCTTCTTCGCCGGAGAGGGTCGGCCTGCGGTTGGTGGTGGTGGATTTTCATCTCATCGCCATCCGGCGGTGAGATGGAGGTGCATGGAAGCCGGCGATGGTGTCGCCGGTGGAGGGTTGGGTTGGCCAGCCCGGGATGGTCGCCGACGTGGGGGTCCGGCCTGAATAAAGGCGGCGGTCCTAGGGCCTCTCTTGCGTGAAGAGGAGGACATACCGGAGGCCTGGACTCGTGATCTGACCGGAGGGTTGAGTTCCGGAAGGCTCCGCCGGCGAATGTAACAGTGCTTTGCCTGGAGTTTGCTGGATCGGAGGTATTCGGTCGTGCGCACCCATGCGTTTATTCCGACCGTTTGGTTCTGGAGGGAGCGGCGCGAAGCTCTTTTTCTGTGTTGACATCAAGTGACTATGGATCCATGATGAAAGTCGGAATAAGAGAATTTCATGAAGGCCGGAGGGGGGACTAGCTAAGGGAGGTTCAAGTCTGCGCTGTTGAGGGGCTTGCTTGGTGTCCGGGCTTCACAGCAGCGGTATGAAAGTGGGGCGACAACACATGTGAAGCGCAGAGTCCTACCTTTCAGGGTGAAACCCAAGGTGGCCTTAACTGGTTGTGCCTGGCAGTGACCTTGGTGGAGGCATTGTTTTGAGAGTGGGGACTATCTTCAGGGTGAAAACCTAAGATCTTTGATCGGGCGACGACGGTGTTGGAGCACTGTTCCCTTCTTGGAGGCGTCGTTTTTTGGAGAGTCTGCAATTCAGGTGTTGTCATGGTGGTGGATGTATTGCTGTTGTTAGGCGATACGTAGCGGGACTTTTGTTTCTTAGTTTTCTTTTCCTTTTTTTGGCTGTGTGCATCCGTAGTGCCATTAGGGTGGTGCGTTGTTGCAGAGGCTGGGTGTAATTGGTATCTCTCGATATTAATATATCCCTTTATCGAAAAAAGAGATAGAACCAGAAAGCTTCAAAGCATGCTGGTCGGTATGCTGGCAAGTTATAGTTATTGAAATTGAAATATGTCCTGAACACCAAGTGCATCTGTAATTATCCAATGGGAGCATTCTCTCGCTCACATTCACACATGAGACCAAAAGTATGTTTTTCCATTTACACACTCTCTGTATATATCATTTTATGAATTATGATGCACACTGAATTTTATTGTATCAGTTGTATCAAGAGTTGATGGTGCTTCACAACAAGGAAGGTGCATAATATGGTCTCGATATTGGCAGCTACGATAAAGGCCATGGTCGCGATGACATGAGTAACGCGGTAGCTTATATTGCCAAGTTTGAACGTATTGTATTGTGTTTTTTGCCTCATTTTTATGTTGATCTTAATATCTTTTCATGCATTTCACCAGGATCAGTCTGAACCATACGAAGATTCGTGGAATACTGTTGCCCCTTTGGGCTACCTTGATGTTGGCCAGACGGGCTAAGATGAAGATAGATCATCGCCACGAACGAATCCATGAGTCCTAGAGTGACATTTATTCCAGATGATTATGTTTTTTTCAATTTAGTTTATTTCTGGGAGACAAGAGTTTGTCTGCTGAGGAGACAATGCCCAGCCTGGCTTAAGTTTGTTATTTGTTTCCGAACGAATCCATGATGATTCGTGTTTTAATCTGCAACTATCCAAAGATTGAAGCTATCTTCTTACGAAGTCAATAATTCGAGATTTTCTCCAATGGCTATTTTGTTGTCTTTTGAGAACGATACAATATTTTCTCATGTAAGTTGTATCACTCCTTGTGTCGTCTCGATTACAAAGAAGATGATGCATAATTTCGATCTCCAATACAAAAGAGAAACTTTGAAAACCGCAAATGTCCATGGCTACTGTCTGGCTCCATTTTGAATTACAGTTGGATATTTCATTGTCCTCACTCTTCTGCTTCTCAAGATGTTGAGCACCTCTTTTTGCCTTCATCGCTACACCCTTCAGATATTTTGTAGGATTGCCTTTAAACATTAAACAGAATACAGAGATCATATGAGTCTGTTGTCCTTTACCATTTGCTACAATGGAAGGTAAAGAACAACTACATTTCAGTTAAGACTTCCAGAAGTCTTGGTTCTCAGATAAATCTGTAAGCACTCCACTACATATGAATATGTGATGCTTCACAGAATGGTTACCACAAACTGTACAAACTACTAAGTACTGACAGTTTCATTTTTAACAAAATCGAAGGGTATCATTTCTCAATGTTTGCATGTAAAAGTATGTGAAATACAACTAAAAACTCGCAGTGAATGACACTAAAACATGTTTTGGTTTTGATGTAGCTACCAAAACACTATGCTAACATGAAAAATACATATCAACGGATAAACGCCCTTCCCAACCACCGTCTGATGGTTGAAGCTGAGCCAATATGGTATGTATCCTTCATTTCAGTTTTCTACAAGGGATGATTATCTCGTAGTCGTCTACTCCGATTGCTTTGCGAGTACAGTATCTTGAGTAATTCTGCCAAATTCCCTCTAGCAGGGGACATTCATAGTTTGCTGTGACGAGATAATTCCTGCAATGGCTTTCATGGCAGCAGCAGTCCGGTCACTGCTGACCACTTCCTCACCAGATCTCTCGACTAGTTCAGTAATCTCAGAAGGACCATATTCGTTCTGCTGCGGTGGAGGCGAACAAAAGGGGATCTTGCCCCTCTGCCATTCATGAAGTACCATCTTGGCCGCTGTTGTCGGATCAGGTTCCCCGCCCTGAGAACCAAAAGTGCAAGCGCAGTGATAGAAGATCACTCCTACAGACATAGGAATACATGAGTATAGGCAACCATAGAATAAGAATGAGAGAAACAATACTCGGACAACCATTGGCAGAAATAGTACTCTGAAATTTTACCTAATCAAACTATACCAGAAATAGTACTCTGAAGTATGCTATTTTTACACGTTCTTACTGTAAATTTAATGTCTCAAAACTGTTAATTTACCCTTCTGAAAAAAACTTGTTACAAATATCAAAATCCAGTTTCCCTTGTTAAGTATAACATAAAGATGGGTGTTAGGCTTTATGTCAAGATGTGTTAACTCCAATGACATTCATACACACAGCTACAAGGTTCAACAAAATGAAGATCAATTTCATATTTAGATGCCGCACCGTATGCAAGAACAAAAACTCAAGATCACTAGGTACAGGCCAAGCAAATGTCTCACCTTATGAACTAAGTTGAGCTTGGAATGATTGAAACAATTATCCAAAGCCTGAGAGGTTGCACAAATCTACAATATTCAGCAAAAAGCTACAGGCCAGTTCTAAATCTGGGCACTAAAAGCAGTCCAATAGCTAGGTGTCTGCTAGGAAGAAGCATGGTACGACCAGAATTTGTTTCAAAACACTAGATTGTACAAGGATACTTCACTAACAGACAAGGATCTTCAATCCACTATAGCCCAGCGTTACTACCAGTCTAGCAGCTGAATCGATTCCTTTTTCCTTTTCTCTTTTCTTTACTATAAGCACAACCATTGATATGACATGTCCCAGCGAAAATCATAAAATACAGATGAGATACTCGTTGTATGGCTGCATCTACTCTGATAAGAACAATCGATCATGCAGCGACCTACCTAGCAGCAAAGCGAAGGCAACGACGCGTACCTGACAGCCTCACATTTCTTGAAGGAATTGACTGACCTTGACCAGTGGCGTCCCGTCCGATCCCGCTGGCGAGGAGGGCGGCGGCCGCCGACTCCGATCCCGCTGTGGAGGCTGGCGGTTCTGATCCGGCCGGTGAAGAGAGCGATGGCGCAACAAACTTGGCCGTGGAGGAGAAGTCCTCGGCTAGGTTTCGGTCGGGATCTCGCGCATGAGGAGCGGGTGGCGTCCGAGCAGGCTGCACTGGGAGGATCGAATTACTCCGGCTGCTCGGATGCTTGGGTGTTCTTCATGTGGCAGGCCTTCGAAGGGCAGTGCCACGCCGCGGCGGTGCTCCATCGGAAGAGGTGGCGGCGGCTACTAGAGGTTACCGGCGGCAGCGGCACCCCAACGTGGGTATTGAACGGGATGTTTGACCCATATCAAACGATGTGCTTAAAAAAAGATTCGACCGCTGGCATATACAGGTATGATCATCGAAGTAAAATAATTGTTAGAAGTAAATTCAAATTAGACGGAACATAGGACGGAACCTAGGTTCCGTGTCAATCACCGTAAAAGAGCTCATAATATACATGTACTTTAAGTAAAAAAAAAGGATGTTCATCTTGTCACACTCAGTTGCCTGTCTCTTGATATACTATGTTTCCAGTTTCAGATGTCGCCTCACCTTTTTCATCTTCTTCTGAACGTCCTTCAGTGCTGGTCACACTCGTGGAGGCGACAGGAAAATTATTTGCAAACTGAGTACCCTAATATAATAACTAAAATTCTTAATTACATCATTGCAACTTTCCTGAAAGAGCATGCAAAATAAATTTACAGCAACGGGTATTAGCTTTCTAAAACGTCTTATATTAGTGAACGTTTGGAGTAATAAAGAATCTGGAACCGTGGATGAGCGCAGCGAGAGGAGCGCAGCGAGCGTGCGCGGGCCCAACCCCGCCGCCGCGGCGACGGCAGCATGGCCACACCGTCTCCCACCCCTTCCCCGCCCCAGTCCGCGTCGCCGACGAGCCCACGCGGCCGTGAGGACCACTGGCGCGGCGGTCGGGGATCTGACTCGGAGGAGACGCCGCTCTCCTACAGCGAGGCCCTGGCCGGCGGGAGCTTGGCGAGGCGCGCCGGTGAGCAAGAGGTGGTCCAGGTGCGCCGTGAGGTGAGGTCCGTGGTGCGGATGGAGGAGAGGAGCTCCGCCATTGACGAGCTTGATGACTCTGGTGATGAGCTTGACGGTGAGGAGGAAGGGCCATGGGAGGAGCCCACGCACGTCACTCGCAAGCGTGCGCGGGGGCGCCGTGGCGGCAAGAGGGCGGCGACGAGGGCGGCGCGCCCGGCGGCGCGCGAGGTCGGGGCGTACGCGGACTACGACGGGCTCTGCCTGCTCTGCATGCAGCCGGGGCACCGCGCCGCCGACTGCACCACGGGTCCGATCTGCCTGCGCTGCGGTGAGACGGGCCACATGGCGCGAGAGTGCTCGCTGCCACGCCCGCCGAGGCCGCCGTCGCCGCCAGGTGGGGAGGAGCCGGCGCGGAAGCGGTTGAATGACGAGGGGCGCGGGCGCCGTATGGGTGAGGGCGCCGGCGACTTCCGCGCGCGTGCGCCGGAGGTCCGCCAGGCCGCCGCTGAACCGCGCGCGCGACACCGTGAGGTGGCGCCTGCTGCGCGTGCTGCTGATGGCATGAGGTGGGCGGTGGAGCCGCGTCGTGTGGAGGCCCCGCTCGGGCTCGACGGCGGCCCTCGCCGTGCGGCGGTGGCACCTGCTCCCGCGGGCGCGCCTCGCCGTGATGTTGGGCCGCAGAGGATGCGCCAAGGGGGCTCCTTTGCGCGCCAGGAGGTGCAGGGTGACCGTGCACCGGCGCGTGGTGACCGTGCTGCGCACGCTGCGGTCGACCGCGCCATGGCCCCCGTGCTGCCGGTGGCTCGACAAGTCATCGAGTCGCGACCGCGGAGGGGAGTGGAGGTGCAGGTGGTCCCTCTCGGCCTGCGCACACCGGCGGTGGGAGGTGAACTCGCGCGGCGCCCTGCCCGTGCCGTGTGCGTGCTCCCTCGCACGCCGGAGATGGACGCGGCCGAGGAGGCCCTGTCGAGGGCCCTCCTGGCGGTGATCGTCGGAGTGCGCAAGACTGTTACCACCGAGGAGGTCGCCATGGCGTTGGAAGATGCCTACGGGCTCACGCCGGGAACCTTCTCCGTCCATTGCCACAGGCCGGAAGACTTTCTCCTGTTCTTTGCGGAGCGGGAGGACCGCGATAGGGTGCTCGGCGACGGCGTGCTCGCCTCGCCGTACTTCAGGCTGTTGCTCCGACCTTGGTCGCGGCGCACGCATGCGGCGTCCGGCGGTCTGTGCGTTCATGCAGAGATCGAGATCGAAGGAGTGCCAGCTAACGCGTGGAGCCTGGCCACGGCGGAGGCGGCGCTCGCTCCGGCTGCTTGGGTGGAGCGGCTTCACCCGCTCACCAGGTCCCGTGCTGACATGGGCGTTCTCCGGCTCTCCGCCTGGTGCCTCGACCCGGCCCTGATCCCGCGGGAGGTGGACCTCCACGTCGTCGAGCCGGACGATCCCCCGTCGCTGGCAGACCTGGCGGCGCCGGCGCAGGCGGTCGTCCCCCCGCACATCAACACATTGGTTTATCCACTGTTGGTGCACGTCACGAGTACGGTGGACTTCCGGCGACCTGTTCCTGTCGGCGCTGCGGGTGGTAATGGCGACGGCGGTCCTACTCCGGCCTGGCCGACGCGGCGCCATTACCAGTACACGCGAGGTGTACCAGACGTCCTCCCCGGCTCCGGCGCCGGCGGTGGCGGCGGTTCGGCAGACCAGGTTGGCACCAGCAGGGGAGGGTCCACACGTACGCTGTCCTCTGGCGCAGTCGTTGGGGACCCGACCATGGTTGTACCACGACAAACCGTCCACAGAAAGAAGAAGAAGAGGGGGGGCTAGAAGGTGCAGGCGATCAAGGAGAAAGCAGCTTTGGCAGATGCAAAAGGCGCCGAAGCTGTGCAGGATGAGGCTGCCGCTGCTGAGAAAGCAGCTTTGGCAGCTGCAGAAGGCACCGAAGCTGTGCAGGATGAGGCTACCGCTGCTGCCAGCGAGCCGTTGGACACGGTCAAAAAGGGCGGCGCGGCGGGCGCAGCGCGTGAGGACGAGCTAGACGACGACGTGCGAGGCCAGTCGCGGTTGGGTGCGGGGCACATGGGCGCGGGCGCGGGCGCGGAGCTTCGGGTGGGGTCCTTGGTGATCCTGCCAGCTGCCGTCCCTACCCAGCCTGGCTGCGAGCCCCCTTCGGTCCAAGCCCCAGATGGGCAAAACCCTAGCGACGCGGAAGAGCTCACGTCCACGACGGCAGCGATCCATGCAAGGGTGGATGCCACCATGTTGGGCCCCCCGGGGGGGTCGAGCCCAGTTGCTCCCAGCCAGGCCATGCCCCTACTGCGTGAGCCGTTGCTGGGCCTGGACGTCGCGGGCCCAAGGGAGGGGGGTTCGTCCCAGATACGGGTGATCACGCGGGAAACTTTTCAAGTGGTGTATCAGACGTGTCCTGCCGCTGCTATCTCACCGGAGGAGCGCGCTGACGTCGAGGCCCCCAACTCCTGCCTGAGCCCGGTGATCCAACTGGCTGACATCCGCAGCTCGGATGGCGACACGGATGTTGTCTTGGGGGATGTTGGGAGGGTGGATGATGAGAGGGTGGATGAGAAGATTGTCATGGAGCCGCCACCGGCCTGCACCATGGCCTCTTCTCCACCACCTGCCCCTAGCTCGTCGGTGTGTCGCTTTGCCACGCCACCTGTGGTGTTCCAGAGAGCGCGACAGCCCCCCCTCCCAAGATCGCAGCCTGAGTTGGCGAGACCTCGGACCCTGGGGGAGTTTCTCACAGTGGCGAAGTCGCGCTCGGATGCACTCCTCCAGACTCCGGCTGTTCGTCGAAGGCTGGTGGAGCTTAACTTCCAACCTCGACGCAGCTCGAGGATCGCA
This sequence comes from Lolium multiflorum, assembly GCA_030979885.1. Classification (NCBI taxonomy): domain Eukaryota; kingdom Viridiplantae; phylum Streptophyta; class Magnoliopsida; order Poales; family Poaceae; genus Lolium; species Lolium multiflorum. Next base: position 89,688,553 of record CM061751.1, on the reverse strand, counting down.
GGTCAACCTGGTGGTCTTAACGCTGAGATGAAGGCGGTGCGTAACCTCATGCGCAAGCTGGGCCTTCTCGAAGGGGATGAGGCGCCATCAGAGGCTGCCCTAGAAGCTTACCATAAGATGTACGAGCTGCCCCTGACGGATGACATGATTGAGGCGATTGCGGAGTTCTACGGATGGTCGCTCTCGACGATCAGAGGCTGCTCCCCACCTCAGCTGGGGATGACGGGTGGTCGCCTCATTGAGGCCTGACCCCTGACGGTGGTCCACGGGTGCTGTGTCGTTCCAATGTTGTACGAACCTAAGGTGTTGGTGGCCAATGTGCGAGGCCTCAATGATCGCGCAAGGCGTACGGGTGTTAGGAGTGTAGTGAACACTACGGGTGCGTCCATTGTATGTCTCCAGGAGACAAAGCTATCTGTTGTAACCCATGCTATCGTTATCGAAGCGCTAGGCGCAGAGTTTGACGCTTACTTCTGCTTGCCGGCGGTTGATACTCGGGGGGGGGGATCATTGTGGCTTGGACTAGCCGGGTGGTGCAGCTCGATAGCGCCCACTACGGGGCTAACAGTGTCACAGCGAGGGTTTCCCCTGTGGGTGGTGGCTCGGGGTGGTGGCTGACTTGTGTCTATGGCCCACGGGCTGAGGCTGACAAGGTCGCCTTTCTGGAGGAACTCCGCGACGTCCGCAGGGGCCACCCTGGACCCTGGGCGCTCTGCGGAGACTTTAACATGATCTATCGCGATGAGGATAAAAACAACGGTAACCTCAACCGTAGGATGATGGGCAGATTTCGACGCTTCCTGAACGACTGCGAGCTTAAGGAGATCTATCTCCACGGACAACGCTACACGTGGTCTAACGAGAGGGAAACTCCCACCCTCGTAAGGCTGGATCGGGTGTTCGTCACGGCTGCTTGGGAGGAGTTGCATAATAGCTGCATGTTGCGCTGCTTGGCGACGGTGGTGGCGGACCACTGCCCACTCCTCTTGGACTGCACCACCAAGTCTACGGGTCCGAAGCGGTTTCAGTTTGAACGCTTCTGGCTACGCCTAGAGGGCTTCGAGGAGGTTGTGAGGAGCGCCTGGGATGTTGTGGAGGGGGATCCAGACCCTTTCCGGCGGCTCACCGCAAAGCTGAAGCGCACGGCGCGCAGTCTGATGAGCTGGAGTGACAAGAAGATCGGATGTGTCAAACTGCAGCCGATGATAGCGCGGGAGGTGATCATGAGGCTGGATGTGGCTATGGAATCTAGACAGTTGTCGCCAGACGAACGCCGACTCAGGGCTCACCTGAAACACGCTTACCTGGGTCTGGCTTCTCTAGAGCGCACCATTGCGAGGCAGCGGGCTAAGATCGCGTGGCTCAAGGAGGGGGACACCAACACAGCCTTCTTCCACCAGCACGCAGCTTATCGCCGCCAGAAGAACATGATCCATAGCCTGCAGGTGGGAGGCGCGGTGATAACCCACAAGTATAGGGGATCGCGATAGTCTTCGAGGGTAGTATAACCCAAATTTATTGATTCGACACAAGGGGAGGTAAAGAATACTTATAAGCCTTAACAACTGAGTTGTCAATTCAGCTGCACCTGAAAAGCACTAGTAACAGGGTGATGTGAAAGTAGCAGTAATATGAGAGCAGTAGTAAAAGTAACACAGCAGCAGTAATAGCAATATGAGAGTAATGGCACCGGAAAATAGTTGATACTACTTCCAATGACATGTAGAACGAGTATATAATGATGAGAGATGGACCGGGGTTCCCAGCGATCTACACTAGTGGTAACTCTCCAATAAGTGACAAGTGTTGGGTGAACAAATTACAGTTGGGCAATTGATAGGAATCAAAGCATTAAGAAAGAACATCAGGCTTATTAATTATGTAGGCATGTTTTCCGTATATAGTCGTACGTGCTCGCAATGAGAAACTTGCACAACATCTTTTGTCCTACCAGGTGGCAGCCGGGCCTCAAGGGAAACTACTGGATATTAAGGTACTCCTTTTAATAGAGTACGGGAGCAAAGCATTAACACACCGTGAAAACATGTGATCCTCACATCACTACCATCCCCTCCGGTTGTCCCGATTTCTGTCACTTCGGGGCCATTGGTTCCGGACAGTGACATGTGCATACAACTTGTAGATACAATCTAAGCAATAAGTATAGAGCTCAAATCTAAGATCATGCCACTCGGGCCCTAGTGACAAGCATTAAGCATAACAAGATTGCAGCAACAATAACTTCACAAACTTTATAGATAGACTAATCATAATGTATCATCCATCGGATCCCAACAAACACAACACCGATTACATCAGATGAATCTCAATCATGTAAGGCAGCTCATGAGACCATTGTATTGAAGTACATGGGGGAGAGTATACCGACATAGCTATTGCTAGAACCCGTAGTCCATGGGGGAACTACTCACGGAGCATGGCGGAGGCGGTGGCGTTGATGGAGATGGTTTCCGGGGGCACTTCCCGTTCGGCAGTGGGAGAGTTGTCCCCGAATGGAGTTTCGCGATGGCGGCGGCGCCCTGGAGTCTTTCTGGAGTTTCGTCAATTGGTACGGTGTTTTTAGGTCGAAAGGGATTTTATAGGCGAAGAGGCGGCGCAGGGGCACAGGGGGCGCCACACCCTAGGACGGCGCGGCCTAGGCCTGGCCGCGCCGCCATGTGGTGTGGTGGCCCCCTGGCCCCTCTCCGACTCTTCTTCGTTGGAGCCTTCCGGAGAAAATAGGAGGTTTGGCGTTGATTTCGTCCAATTCCGAGAATATTGCCCGAACAGCCTTTATCAAAAAACAAAAACAGCCTGTGGCATCTTGTTAATAGGTTAGTTCCAAACGCATGAAATCATCATAAAGTGCAAGCAAAACATGTAAGTATTGTCATAAAACAAGCATGGAACGACAGAAATTATGGATACGTCGGGGACGTATCAGCATCCCCAAGCTTAGTTCCTGCTCGTCCCGAGCAGGTAAACGATAAAAAGAATAATTTCTGTAGTGACATGCTACTTACATAACCTTGATCATACTATTACAAAGCATATGAAATGAATGAAGTGACTCAAGGCAATGATCTATAGTTGCTAACAAATAGATAACATATAGCAAAACTTTTCATGAATAATACTTTCAAGACAAGCATCATAAGATTGCACAAGAGTTAACTCATAAAGCAATAAGTTCATAGTAAAGGCATCGAAGCATCACAAAGGAAGATTAAAGTTTCAGCGGTTGCTTTCAACTTTCAACATGCATATCTCATAGATAATTGTCAACACAAAGTAATATGATGAATGCAAATATGCAAGTATGTAAGAATCAATGCACAGTTAACACAAGTGTTTGCTTCTAAGGTGGGAGGAATTAGGTAACTGACTCAACATAAAAGTAAAAGAATGGCCCTTCTACGAGGGAAAGCATCGATTGCTATATTTGTGCTAGAGCTTTGGTTTTGAAAACATATAGAGAGCATAAAAAGTAAAGTTTTGAGAGGTGTTTGTTGTTGTCAACGAATGGTAATGGGTACGCTAACTACCTCGCCAACCGGACTTTCAAGAGCGGCTCCCATGAATTTTTATTTTGGGTGGCACTCCTTCCAACCTTTCTTTCACAAACCATGGCTAACCGAATCCTCGGGTGCCTGCCAACAATCTCATACCATGAAGGAGTGCCTTTTTATTTTAGTTTTATTATGATGACACTCCTCCCAACCTTTGCTTACACAAGCCATGGCTAACCGAATCCTTCGGGTGCCGTCCAACAATCACAAACCATGGAGGAGTGTCTATTTAAATTAATTAATTCGGGACTGGGAATCCCATTGCCAGCTCTTTTTGCAAAATTATTGGATAAGCGGATGTGCCACTAGTCCATATGAGAGTCCGTCAAAAGTAAATGACAAGGTTGGAAGCTAAACACCACATACTTCCTCATGAGCTATAAAACATGAACACAAATCAGAGGTAATAAATTTTGAATTGTTTAAAGGTAGCACTCAAGCAATTTACTTTGGAATGGCAGGAAATACCACATAGTAGGTAGGTATGGTGGACACAAATGGCATAGTGGTTGGCTCAAGTATTTTGGATGCATGAGAAGTATTCCCTCTCAATACAAGGTTTAGGCTAGCAAGGTTGTTTGAAGCAAACACAAGTATGAACCGGTACAGCAAAACTTACATAAGAACATATTGCAAGCATTATAATACTCTACACTGTCTTCCTTGTTGCTCAAACACTTTTACCAGAAAATATCTAGACCTTAAGAGAGATCAATTATGCAAACCAATTTTAACAAGCTTTACGGTAGTTCTCCACTAATAGGTTTAAACTACATGCAAAAACTTATGATCTACTTGAGAGCTCAAAACAATTGCCAAGTATCAAATTATCCAAGACATATGAGGCATTTTCTTTTCCCAACCAAATAAAGATAAATATTGTAGCTTCCAACTTTTATTCATTGAACATTAAAAGTAAAACGAAGAACAAGTGTTCATATGAAAAAGCGGAGCGTGTATCTCTCCCAAACAAGGATTGCTAGGATCCAAATTTATTCAAACATAACAAACGAAAAAGTAAACACACAGACGATCCAAGTAAAGCACATATGATGTGACTGAATAAAAATATAGTTTCAGGGGAGGAACCTGATAAGTTGATGAAGAAGGGGATGCCTTGGGCATCCCCAAGCTTAGACGCTTGAGTCTTCTTGAAATATGCAGGGATGAACCACGGGGCATCCCCAAGCTTAGACTTTTCACTCTTCTTGATCATATATCATCCTCCTCTCTTGACCCTTGAAAACTTCCTTCACAACAAACTTCTCATAAACTTCATTAGAGGGGTTAGTACTCAAAAAATTTGAATCCACCTTGGTCCTGTAGTGGCACATTGCAAGAACTCAATAAAACATTAGCTACAGCTCTCTACGTCTAGAAAACCTCGCTTAAAGTCCACAAGAGACAATGCAAAAAATAGAGACAGAATCTGCCAAAACAGAACAGCCAGTAAAGACGAATTTTAATAAAATACTTCCGTTGCTCAAATCAGAAAACTCAAAACTAATGAAAGTTGCGTACATATCTGAGGAACACGCACGTAAATTGGCATAATTTTCTGAGTTTCCTACAGAGAATTGGACCAAGATTCGTGACAGATAGAAATCTGTTTCTGCGCAGAAATCCAAATATAGTATCAACCTTCGATTAGAGGCTTCACTTGGCACAACAAAACACAAAACTAAGATAAGGAGAGGTTGCTACAGTAGTAAACAACTTCCAAGACACAAATATAAAACAAAGTACTGTAGCAAAATAACACATGGGTTATCTCCCAAGAAGTTGCTTTCTTTATAGCCATTAAGATGGGCTCAGCAGTTTTGATGATGCACTCGCAAGAAATAGTATTTGAAGCAAAAGAGAGCATCAAGAGGCAAATCCAAAACACATTTAAGTCTAACATGCTTCCTATGCAAAGGAATCTTGTACACAAATAAATTCATGAAGAACAAAGTGACAAGCATAAGAAGATAGAACAAGTGTAACTTCAACAATTTCAACATATAGAGAGGTGTATTAGTACCATGAAAATTTCTACTACCATATTTTCCTCTCTCATAATAATTTTCAGTAGCTTCATGAACAAACTCAACAATATAACTATCACATGCAGCATACTTTTCATGATTTCCAAACACATAATTTTTATCAAGTTCAAGAATAGTGGAATAAAAACTTTCAAACTTACTTTTATTAATAATATAACAAGGTAGTTGATCAATCTCAAGAGATATGGGACTCATAGAATAAGTTAAATCTTCTCCAATCCCATTTTCATTAGTAGTACAATTAATAGTATCAAGTAACATAGGACCATCATCTAGAGCTTTATCATAAACATTTGCCAAACAAAAGTACCATGCATTTCGACATCAGGCACAAACAAAGCATTATCATAAGATTTATCAAAGTAGCATGGATTATCATATATAACAGTAGCATAATTATTCCACAAGTATTACTCATAGGTACTATTTCAAGAGAATCCACAGGAACATAACATTCAACCTCTTTCGGTAAGCATGGAGGACAATCAAATAGTGTAAGAGATAAAGAGTTACTCTCATTAGAAGGTTGGCATGGGTAGCTAATCCATTCTTCCCCCTTTTGTTCGTTGCTCTCTTCTTCTTTTTCATCCAATGAGTTTTCAAGTTCATCAATTTCCTCCTCTTTTTCATCCAATGCGCTTTCAGGTTCATCAATTTCTTCTTCCACCGGTTCCTGCAAATTGTGAGTGCATTCTTGTGCATTAATGTGTCTCTCTTTATAATCAATGATATAAGGATTATTACCGAAGCATTCTATGCAACAATTAAGGATAGAAGAGACATAATCTTTAAGGTCCTTACAAACAACACAAGTTTCATAATTCTCAACCATGAAGGATTCGATCTCAGAGGCTCCCATAAACATGACAAATTGTTCTACCTCTTCGAACCCATAATGAATATAGCAATTCCGATTATAGTTCTTAATTAAAAATTCCTCACTAAAGCCACATTGAAATTTAAGATGTTTAGTATCCTGTTGAGAGCAACAATTTATATCATGGCGTTTAAGCAAGATTTTAGCAATTGTATCCACTTTTTCTATCATAGCACTCATTATTTCACCAGCTCTTGATTTCCTATAATTATTATAACATTCTATGAGCTCCAAGTAGGTTGTTGGTTCTCCCATAACAGTAGTTTTTAATTTTTGGGTTTTTCAAATTTTTATGGATTTTTGGGTATATGAGACAAATAAAACAAGACAAAAATAAACTAAGCAAAAGTAAACTACGCAAACTAATACTAGACAGAAATAAACTAAGCAAAAATAAACTAGACAAAAGTAAACTAAGCAAAACAAAATAAAATAAAACAGAGAGAGAGGTAGAGTGTACTCCCCAGGTGAACTTATGAGTAGAGCTATGCCTCTCCGGCAACGAAAATAGTCTTGATAACCCACAAGTATAGGGGATCGCGATAGTCTTCGAGGGTAGTATAACCCAAATTTATTGATTCGACACAAGGGAGGTAAAGAATACTTATAAGCCTTAACAACTGAGTTGTCAATTCAGCTGCACCTGGAAAAGCACTAGTAACGGGGTGATGTGAAAGTAGCAGTAATATGAGAGCAGTAGTAAAAGTAACACAGCAGAATAGCAATATGAGAGTAATGGCACGGAAAATAGTTGATACTACTTCCAATGACATGTAGAACGAGTATATAATGATGAGAGATGGACCGGGGTTCCCAGCGATCTACACTAGTGGTAACTCTCCAATAAGTGACAAGTGTTGGGTGAACAAATTACAGTTGGGCAATTATTAGGAATCAAAGCATTAAGAAAGAACATCAGGCTTATTAATTATGTAGGCATGTTTTCCGTATATAGTCGTACGTGCTCGCAATGAGAAACTTGCACAACATCTTTTGTCCTACCAGCCGGTGGCAGCCGGGCCTCAAGGGAAACTACCGGATATTAAGGTACTCCTTTTAATAGAGTACCGGAGCAAAGCATTAACACACCGTGAAAACATGTGATCCTCACATCACTACCATCCCCTCCGGTTGTCCCGAACTTCGGGGCCATTGGTTCCGGACAGTGACATGTGCATACAACTTGTAGATACAATCTAAGCAATAAGTATAGAGCTCAAATCTAAGATCATGCCACTCGGGCCCTAGTGACAAGCATTAAGCATAACAAGATTGCAGCAACAATAACTTCACAAACTTTATAGATAGACTAATCATAATGTATCATCCATCGGATCCCAACAAACACAACACCGATTACATCGAGATGAATCTCAATCATGTAAGGCAGCTCATGAGACCATTGTATTGAAGTACATGGGGAGAGTATACCGACATAGCTACTGCTAGAACCCGTAGTCCATGGGGGAACTACTCACGGAGCATGGCGGAGGCGGTGGCGTTGATGGAGATGGGCACTTCCCCGTTCCGGCAGGTGCCGGAACAGAGTTGTCCCCGGGTGGAGTTTCGCGATGGCGGCGGCGCCTGGAGTCTCTCTGGAGTTTCGTCAATTGGTACGGTGTTTTTAGGTCGAAAGGGATTTTATAGGCGAAGAGGCGGCGCAGGGGGCGGGGGCGCCACACCCTGGGCGGCTAGGCCGGCCGCGCCGCCATGTGGTGTGGTGGCCCCTGGCCCCTCTCCGACTCTTCTTCGGTGTTGGAGCCTTCCGGAGAAAATAGGAGGTTTGGCGTTGATTTCGTCCAATTCCGAGAATATTGCCGAACAGCCTTTACGGAACCAGAAAACAGAACTGGCACTGTGGCATCTTGTTAATAGGTTAGTTCCGGAAAACGCATGAAATCATCATAAAGTGCAAGCAAAACATGTAAGTATTGTCATAAAACAAGCATGGAACGACATAAATTATGGATACGTCGGGGACGTATCACGCGGTCATTTCTGACCATGCGACTATGGCGGAAGCTGCTTTCACTCACTTCAAGGGTCTGCTTGGAACCTCGGTGGTGAGGCAGCATTCCCTGGACTTGGACTTCCTGGACACCCACTCAGAGGACCTCTCGGACCTGGAGGCGGGGTTCACGGAAGACGAGATCTGGGAGGTGATTCGGCGACTGCTAGCAGGCAAGGCGCCTGGACCTGACGGGTTCATGGCTGAGTTCCTCCAAAAGTGTTGGGGAGTGGTGAAAGGGGACTTCATGGCAGCCTTCGACAAGCTGTTCACGCTGTGTGGGCGCAGGTTCCAGGGCCTTAACCAGGCCCTGCTGATCCTGCTGCTTAAGCGCCCGGATGCGGCGGCGCTTGGTGACTACCGGCCGATCAGCCTGATCCACATCTTTGCCAAGCTGGTTGCTAAGGCGCTGGCCACTCGCTTAGCCCCTCGGATGGAGTCGCTGGTGGATCGCAACCAATGCGCGTTCATTCGCAAACGTTGTATCCATGACAACTTCATGTTGGTTCAGCAGACAGCTAGATTCCTCCACCGGGAGAAAGAACCGCCGGTGATGCTCAAGCTCGACATTGCACGCGCCTTTGACTCCGTCTCTTGGGGTTTCCTCATGGAGATCCTCCGCAAGTTAGGGTTTGGCCCAAGATTCCGAGAACTGGTGTCCATCCTCCTATCCACTGCAAGTACGCGGGTGCTGCTCAACGGCGAGCCAGGACCCCCGATTTGGCACCGGCGGGGCCTGAGACAGGGTGACCCCTTATCGCCAGCGCTGTTTGTTCTGATGATGAACTCGCTCAACAGGATGTTGGCCAAGGCGATCGAGCTGGGGGTGTTGAGACGCTTAGCGCGACGGGACTTAGTGACGTCAGTGTCACTTTACGCGGATGATGTAGTGATCTTCTGCCACCCAGATGAGACGGAACTACGGGCCGTCCGCGGTATCCTTGAGCTCTTTGGGCACGCATCAGGTCTGCGTACCAACTTCGCTAAGTGCTCTGTTTCACAGATCGCTTGCTCGGATGATGAGGCTGTGGGCGCAGCTGAACTCATGGGGTGTCAGCTTGCGCCGTTCCCGGTGAAGTACCTTGGCATCCCGCTATCTATCAGGCGGCTGTCGGCGGCTGCGTTTCAGCCCCTGGTAGATCGTCTGGCTGACAAACTACCCACCTGGAGGGCATCGATGATGCCTAGGGCGGGACGTTTGGCGCTGATCCGTTCGGTCCTCGCAGCAATCCCTCTGCACCAGCTGATGGTGCTGGGCTTCCATAAAAAAGCACTAAAGCAGGTGAACAAGATCCTGCGTGGATTCCTCTGGGTTGGTAGGGCGGATGCCAATGGGGGACACTGCCACGTCAACTGGGCACGGGTGTGTAGGCCGCTGCGGCTGGGAGGCTTGGGTATCCCAGACCTTGCGCGTACTGTCACCAGCCTCAGGGTGAGGTGGATCTGGAGGATGCATACTGATCCCCTGCGACCCTGGCGCGGGCTGGACATGCATTTCTCGAAGACGGAGCTGGATGTCTTTGCGGCCTCCACCTCCATGGTGGTCGGCAACGGAGAATCCGCCCTCTTCTGGGAGGACAGGTGGTTGGATGGCAGGTCCATCAGAGAGATGGCGCCGGAGGTGTACGCTCTAGTACCGAAACGTCGGCGGAAGATACGCACGGTCCGGGAGGCGTTGGTTGAACACACATGGATTCCCGACATAGTTGGTGCACCAAGCGCCCTAGCGTTGTGGCAATACGTTCAGCTATGGGGCCGGCTCAGGGACACCCAGCTTGGGGCGGATCCGGACAGGCTGGTTTGGCGTTGGACGACGGATGAACAGTATTCGGCCGGTTCCTGCTACGACACCCTCTTCCAGGGGGCGATCATCTCAGGTTCATGGAAGCTTAACTGGAAATCCTGGGCGCCGCCGAGGGTGAAGTTCTTTATCTGGCTGGCCTGCCTTGACAGATGCTGGACGGGAGAGAGACTGGCACGGCGCGGCCTTCCGCATACGCCGAGATGCCCGCTCTGCGACCAATCTGTCGAGACCATGAGCCACCTGCTCACAGGATGTTCCTTCTCCAGGACGATTTGGTTTGAGGTTCTGTCGTGGATCCGATCCACCTCAGGCCCTCCCACGGTTGAGGGTGACTTCGCGGAGTGGTGGTCGCTGGTGGTGCGGACCACCCCTCGCCAGCTGCGCAAGGGTACTTCGTCGGTGATCATGCTTACGGCATGGTGGATTTGGAAACACCGGAACGCGGCGGTCTTTGACAACATGCGTCCTTCGGTGCCATCCTTGTTCAACGACATCGTGGCCGAGGCGCGGCAATGGGCGGACGCGGGAGCCCGGGGTGTGCGCCAGTTGCTCCCCTAGATTAGCTTCTTTTTCTTGGGTTGAGTTGTATGGCGTGTTGTGTCCGTTCTCGGACTTGTACATAAACTCTTCTTTATCTATCAATGCATCGAAACGCAAGGCTTTTGCGTTTTCGCGAAAAATAAAGAATCTGGACTAAGATCCTGTAAATGGAATATCTTATAATTCACACAGAAAATAAAACTTGCTGCAACATCTATAGCATGGATAGTCAAAAGAGCACCCCACAAAATCACCATATCTTATGTCCAATTCTTGAGTTAGCCTAAGGTGATTGGCTATTTGAGTAAGCACCAAAAGAAATTCAAGCATTAGTTTTGTTACATAACGAGAAATCATCTTAAAATAGAGATACATGATTCTGAAGCAAGTCCTGCAAACTGAGCTTTATCATGAGCAATGGATTAAGGAAACCGAAAGTAAAGACTATATGGCCACTAACCATCAAATACCCAGTTAGGAATGCACAGCGAGCAGAGCATAGAGGCACCGAGGTGTTTTTTTTTTGTGTACTCTGAGTCTCTGACAAAACAAAAGCTTATATTCATCAACACTGAATGAGAAATCAATAAAATTAACATAACTACACCAGAGTGACAGTTTATGTTTTGACAGCCATGGAATGCTAAATTTGAAATGACGATTGATGTTATCTACAATCTTGGATGATATAGTGTATTGAGTTTGGCTCAAAATAGCAAAGGCCCTATACTGGATAACCAAAGTATCATTTCAGAGTTGAGATATGTACACTAAGTGGACATGGCAGACTATGCACCAAATAGTGTTCTTATGGAACTGAAACTGCAGCTTGCACTAGCAATATTTCTAGTCTAGAGAGGAGATAAAAGACAATACGTACTAAAAAGAGGTACTACATCGCATGCACAGTAGTAGTAGATGTGAAGTTCCTGCCTTGAATGGACGAAAAGCTATGCCAGTCCAACACATCCATCGGGCAGGCAGAAGAGGACAACCTAGAGAAAACTAGGACGACATAGAAACAGAGAATCAAAGCAACATCAGATATGGAACTTGTGATTCAATCATAGATGGTCTAGTTCATGTGACTTGTCCACGGATGGGAGTTGGAAGAGAAAGGGGGTGAGGGGTCTTCACGGGGGATGGCGCTGCATCAAACATAGGATCAACGGGGGAATTGAATGAGGTGAGGGCGTTAACCTGCGTGCCAGAATCAGGCACTGACCTGCACCTGCACGCAGATTTGGTCGTGCTCGCTGGCACATCACTATTCATGCTGCTCTTCGATTCCTCGATTCTACTGTAGCTAGCAGTATCGGAGCTCATGCCTCCACCGAACTAGAGCGTGCTCAACCTTAACCCGCCCGCCCACACAAGGCCACCTCCTGTCCGCTGGCTGCCTCTCCACCCGCCCAACCTGGGTTATTAGTTTAGGTGCTCGGGCGTGGCACACACCGACGGTCATAGCCGGACCCGGAGGTAGCGCGGCGCCCATCGCCACGCCGCCCCCGCCGTCCGCCGGCTCCACCCCTTGGACTCGCGCGCCCGTCTCCGGCGCCTCGCTCTAGCTCGTGGTCCGGCCAAGCCCGTGCGTGGCCGCCACCACACGCCCGCCGCCCCAGCGCGTGTGGCCGCACTGCCAGCCGTCAGCAAAGGCAACGGCCGTGCGATGGAAATCCTAGCAGAAAAGATGGAGAAGAAAATAGGTGAGCCAGCTAGAGGCCTTCCTTCTTGGGCCTTTCTTCCGTCGAATCGTTCGTCCTAAGGGCATCTCCAGCGGCCCGACGCAAATAGTCGCTGAGCCACCGTTTTCGTCCGCCGTGACCGGAATTGCGTCTGGGGCCTGTTCTAGCGGGACGATGCAAAGCAACCGGGTCGTCCGTGGAGACGCAAACCTGGCCCAAATATGCGCCTCGGATGCGTCTCCACGGACGTCCGGAAACGTCCGCTCGCGTCTGGCGGATGTTTCGGCGGGCCCGCCTGGCAGCGACCCTGCGTCAATGCATCTTCTCAAACGCGCCAGCGACTGCAAAGCTGCGTAACTTCGGCACTCTGCGCCACGTTAATTTCGAAGATGCCTTGGCTGCCGAGCGGCCACCCACCTCCGCCAACCACGTTAATGGCGACGCCACGCGTCCCGCGGCCACCGCATGCCGCCGACCTATATAAAGGGGGCGCGCGTTCTTCTTCCACATCCACTCTTCCAAAGAAACCCTAGCCGCCACAAAGCTCGACCGTAGTGCCGCCTAGGTGTTCTTGCGACGCAGCCAAGCCCGCGAGGAAGTTCATGGCCGGTCCTGGTGGCTGGCGAGGCGGTCGAGGCTGCGCCCCGTGGCGGGGCGTGGCCGCGTGGTGCCGCTACGGCCCCACGCTCGCCGTCGCCGCGCCCTCCTCGTCCTCGCGGGAGGAGCGCGCTTCGAGTTTCTCCTCCGCATTGACGACGATCCACTCGCCATCAAGCGCGGACAAGTTCGCCGAGTTCGTCGACGGCGTCGAGCCGGCGCAGTTGCAGCTACGAGAGGCCATCTGCAACTTCTGCCATTGGACCGTGGAGGTCCTTTTCGACGGGCAGGGCAAGATGTACCTGCACACGGGGTGGGAAGGTGTTCGACGACACAGCCTGCCGCAGGCACTACCACACCGACGACTCCGGCTCCGACACCGATAGTTAGAACGTTGAGTGTTCTTTCTTTGCAGTGAATAAGGGGCGAAGCCATTAGTCGAGGTTTCGGATGTTCGCCTCATCGGTAAAACCAACAAGGGCACCATGTCCTCCCGCTGGATTTTCCAGTTTGGGTGATTGGGTGTCCTCGAATGTTCTTTCTTGGTAGCGAACATACAGAAATCAACACAACTGGCTTCTTTTTTTTTAAATTTATATTTGTGTCCACCATGGTTCAAACTATGTGTTAGTTTATGTACACAATGTTCCAAACTATGTGTTAGTTTGTGTAAAATCATGTTTCAAAATGTTATATTTGAAACTATGTTTAAATAGAGAAGAGGGAAAAAAAATGTGTCGCTCCGCTGGAGCAAACCCCACACTCAAACAGACGCACGAACGAAAACGGTCATTTTTTCGTCCGCGGCGTGACGCAAACGGACGCTCGCGGACATTAAAATACATGGCGGACCTGGAGATGGCCTAACATAAAGGAAATTCGCCATATTCTACCTCGCTCAAACTAGGACACACACATAGCCAACCCTAATTTGCGGATCGGCGTCAACAACGCGAGCTGCTGCTCGCCGCCTCATCGTTTCTTCCAGCTCAAGCCACCGCCCTCCTCCCCGCCGCACCGGACGCCGCTGTTCGCGCGCGCGATGCACTCGACGTGCCGGTCGTGCGGCGAGGGCCCGGTGGTTCCGGATCCGGTCTCGGGCGTGCTCGTCTGCACCACCTGCGGCCTCGTCCACGACGCCGGCGCCTACGAGTTCGTCCACTCTGCCCGCTTCACCGAGGGCGGGGAACTCGACCGTGCCGCCGCCACCACCGTCCACCACAGCTCCCAGTCCCCCTACCTCGACAACAAACTCTACGCCGCCTCCGCCGTCATCACCTCCATGGCCGCCCGCTTCTCGCTCTCGGCCAGCCGCGTCGAGGATGTCCTCCATATAGCCCAATCCGCCACGGACAGGAACCTCGCCTGCCCGGGCACTGCCTTTCTCCCCGCGCTCGCAGGCGCCTGCATCTTCATCGTCGCGCGATCCCACAGCCTTCCCATCTCGCTCGCCGAGGCCGCTCAGGCCGCGGGCTGCACCACGTTCGCGCTCGCTGACCTCGCGTACCGCATCGCCTCCCGGCTCTCCCTCCCTCCCCTCCTGTCCTTTGACTACTCCGCCGCGCTCGAACGCGCCGTGCAACTCTCAAGCAAGCTCACGGGTGACAAGAAGGTTGCCATCCTTTCCCAAGCCCGATTTCTCCTCCGCTGCGCCTCCAAGTGGTCGCTCACCACCGGTAGGCACCCGCTCCCACTTGTCGCCTCGGTGATTGCCTTGGCCGCACAGCTCAAGGGCTTCACCTCTGTCTCTGTGGAAGATATTGCCCTGGAGATTTCGGCGGTGCCGCGCACCTGCCGCCTCCGATACAAGGAACTTGTTGCTGCGCTGGTGCGTGCTGCGCACAAGTTGCTTCCGTGGGGCTCCGACGTCAATGCCAAAAACCTTCTGCCCAGCGCCCCCATGCTGCTCTATCTCATGGAGATGCAGTCACAGTCCGCCCAGTCCCAACTGTTTCAAGAGAGCCTCCGTCCAGACATTGCCAGCATTGTCAACATGTACTCATCTGTTGATGATGACGAAACCAAGTACCTCCAGACTGATCCCTTTGATTTCGATTTCAAGACTTATGGGCAAGAGTTGAAGGAACCACAGGATTTGAACATCTTTGAGGGATGCATGTCAGATACTTACCAGAATGTCTTGAAGAGGATTGCTCAGCTAAAGGAACTTGGCAACTTTGGTAAAGTTCCTAGCAGGAGGAAGCGGTGGAAGACAGACTGGGAGCTGGAACCATGGGATAATGCCCGGACCAAGAACAAACCCCTCGAGGACGAAGCAGAAATTGACATTGGCTATGATGCACCTCCTCCATCGTTTACTGCTGGAATTGATTTGCAGAAGCGGAGGCGAGCACGGATTGAAGCTGCTAAGTGTCGGATCAGTGAAATTAGGAAGGCTCCTGCTACTCGTATTGCAAATGCAATTGATTCACCGTCTCATCTTGGACATAAACATGTGTGTCCACCACAAAAAAATATCAGGAGGCGAAAGAGACGAGATGACAAGGATCATCTGACAGAGATTTCAAATACTACCGACTGTGTGAAGAAGAGAAAGAAAAGAGACTCGTGTAATGGTATTGACTGGGAAGATTGTGTCATTGAGCTCCTGTTATTACATGGTGCAAATGAAGAAGAGATAGAACAAGGCCAGTACAAAAGATTGTTGGACTTGCATGTCTTCAGTGCATAAGTGGAGACAGATGAAAACTAGTGAATAAAGTATGTCAGAATCTCAGAGCCAGGGACTTGATCTCCAGTCATTTAGTAGCACTCTTCTTTGTCTCTTTCTTATTCAAGTAAGTTATCTAGCAGGCCATAATTAGTCGATAAAGTATGTCAGAATCTTAGAGCCAGGGACTTGATCAAACCTATTGTTCAATTTTCTGTACCTCCTTTGATTTGTATTGAAATATTTATCCTGTAACCGGAAGATTTTATTTTAAGATTTATCATGCGCTAATTGGTGTTTGTGAGCTTAGCCTATAACCTGATGATTTAAGCGCATGTGCAGCTTATCAGAACGGAACAAGTTTACTTATGGTTGTGTAGAAATTAATAACTTTTGTCCTGCCGTTTAACTAATTTCAGTTCCTAGATTGTTTGTTAATCTGCTGCTGATGGGATCTTTCCTCATCTGTGTGGCCGGTAAGGTACAATCGCGCGCTTTGATCTAGGACGTAGCCGGGTGTAACGCGTATGCAAGCCGTGCCGTCTACATTGCGTCTTGACACGGCTTCAATTATGCTACTTGTGTATGTCAATGCCCTTAGTTCCATAGAAAAGATAAAAGATACTAGCCACAGATTTGTATTTGAAATTGTCAAAAAAAATTGAAAATTTAAATAGGACTTGGAAACAAAGCTAGGAGATAAGACATCAAAACTTTATCTTTATCCTTCTCAAAAAAAAAATCTTTATAGCTATCATAAGCCCGCTTCTTAATGTCACAGGGGCATATCTTACAATACTTTTGACATGCACAATTTTCCCAAATATTAGTGAAGCATGACCTCGCTTAGGGAAATTATTACAGACCTTCAAGATCTAATGCTAGGATAAACCATAAGATGTCTGAAGCATACTGCAATCTGGAGCTTGTACTAATAAAATCCAAATGGAAGAACATGCAGGCGGACATGCACGCGAGCGGCTCCTCTGCGATTCGCTGTCTCCCTATACGCCGATGATGCGGGCATTTTTGTCGGCCCAGAGGTGGCGGACATGCAGGCGGTCTGCGCGATCCTACGCGCCTTTGGGGATGCCATAGGGTTGCACACCAACCTTGCTAAGTCAGAGGCATTCCCGATTGCCTGCACGGAAGAGCAGATTGTAGCAGCCCTTGCGGTCTTTCCCGCCAAGAGGGGGAGCTTCCCATGCACGTACCTCGGCCTGCCGCTCCACCACTCGCGTCTCAAGGCCATCCACTTCCAACCGTTGATCGACAAAATCGGGAAGAGGTTGGCGGGGTGGTGGGGAAAACACTTCACAAAGCCGGGGAGGGTGATCCTCTGTAGATCGGTCCTTTCCTCCATGGTGTTGTACCACCTCGCAGTATTCAAGCTGCCGGTTTGGGTACTAAAGAGGATTGAGAAGATCATGAGATCCTTCCTCTGGATGAAGCCGGGGGCGACCCCGGGGGCGAGGCCTCACCCACTGGTCAACTGGCGCACAGTTTGCAGGCCAAAGGAACTTGGAGGTCTGGGCGTTCTTGATCTCGAGAGGTTTGGGCGGGCGATGCGCCTGCGTTGGCTGTGGTATGTCTGGACCGACCCCGATAGGCCATGGTTTGGGACGGACCACCCTTGCGACGACGTGGACATGGACCTGTTCCGCGCCTCGACGGAGATCACGATTCGAGATGGGGCCAGATGCCTATTCTGGCATGACCACTGGAGGCAGGGTGGCGCGCTGGACTACCAATTCCCGGACCTCTTCGCCATCGCCACTCGGAAGAAGAGATCGGTACAAAAGGAGCTACACCAACAAAATTGGATCAGGTCTCTAGCGCGCATATCTACCATGGAGCAGCTGCATTAGTTCATTCAGCTATGGACCATTCTCAAGGGGGTGGTTCTACAACCATACCCAGACTTGATTCGTTGGAGATGGACGAAATCAGGCGCATACACGACGGCTTCTGCTTATCGATGCGCTTATCTATGCCAGTTCATGGGATCCTGTGCTCCTTTCCGCTCGGCCAAGTTCTGGAAGGGCCATGTTGAGGCCAAATGCAGGTTCTTTGCATGGCTAGCCCTGCACGGCTAAGCTCTCACAGCTGACAACCTTGCGCTCCGAGGATGGCCTCACGACCCGATCTGCAAGTTGTGTCATATATAGCAAGAGACGGTGCAACACCTCACCCTTGACTGTCACTTCTCCACCGCTGTCAGGGAACAGATCTTCGCTTGGAATGGGACCTTCGGTGTCCCGCCGCCTTCGGGTGGGAAGTCTCTCAACGAGTGGTGGGATGAGGCGATCTCCCATCTCCCGAAGGAGAAGAAGCGGGAGGTCAGTGGGGCGATCATCTACTCCATGTGGGGTGTTTGGAAGGAGAGGAACAGGCGGGTGTTTCAGAACAGCCTTGCAGCCTGCGGCCGTGGCGGCTTTTGTCAAGGAGGACATCGCCCAGAGGGCGTACTCGCACACCCATGACCCTGGAGACGGGAATGCAGTCTAGCGCCTATCAGCTTACGGCTACTTTCCTTTGTTTTTCGTACCTTTCGGTCCACTTGCGACCCTTCTGTAAGTAACACTCTATTTCTATCTAATCGATTGGCAGTTCGACTGCCCGTTCCTCAAAAAAATGCCGTTGCCTGTCCCAAAATCACCTTCAGACTCCTGGCTTTCTCGCAATTTGCCATCTGTGAAGAATAAACCACCTGCGCCATCTTTCCTTGGAATCCAAGCACATCCGAAGAAACAAGCTCCCTGGTCTTCTGCGCAACCAAAGGAGAATGGTCTTAAGCCCCCCAGGCAACGTCAAATAAGATTTGCAGATGTAATGCATAGCATCCCTCTGTTCTGCTTATATTTCAATTCACTTCTCAGAGCCATTACTGAATTTTTTTATTTGTCTGTTTGTTTAGGTGGTCGAGAGGCCTAATTATTTGGATATTGAGATATGATGTCTTCCCTCAGAACAAATATCTATTCATGATATGATTCCTTGGTGGACATCAGGTCAGCTCTGCTTGCGGCTACCAGTGCCAAATGGTTCCATAGAGGCATATGTGTACCGTATTTTGCTGTTGCAGTGATGGCTGGTAATCACCTACTAGAAATTCAGCATGTTGGTAATTTGGATGTGCATGCCATGTTTGCATACTTTATGTTTTATGTTGCCCAATGTATGTTAGTAGTGGCTTAGGTCTGTTGTAAATCATATATCTATACTGGATTTCTTCCGTATAGTCCACCTTACTGTTCATAAATTATGTAAAACTGTTTACTCCAGAGTAGATCCTCAGATGTATCATAGAATAAAATTCTAAAATAAGTCAGCCTTATGTTCTCAAGACATGTTATGTACAGTGAATAGCATTTCTGGGTGCTTGTCTCATTTGTTTCCAGTGATACTGTCACTTAATGGTGTGCCAGCAGCCCAGCACTTGCTGGAACGGCATCTGGTTTGTTAACTGAAGTCTTCGTCATGTCATTTTTTTTTCACAATTTTGCAACAAGTTTATTCAGTGTATTTAATGTCTTTTGATTACATCTGTCATCTTTTTGTTGGTGATTTGCTTTGTGATTGAAGACATTAGTCCATTTTTTCTCGATGAAAGTATATAGATATATAGCACAGTTGACATGTAGATTGCTTGGAACCAGTGAGCTTCAGAGGTGCTCTAGAAGATGCTGCCCTGTGATGAACAAAACAATCTAGATGACTTTTAACCAAATTTGTACGTTGTGCAGCTCTCTGGCGCCGTCAGGGCAAATGGAGCCCGATCCTGCCACCGCAGTCTCCCCGGTTCCAAACCCTAGCCACCAACCCTTCCTCCGGGCAGCCAAGTCCACGGCCTTCAAGCGCGAGGAGCAGAAATGGGAGCGCAAGCGGCAGGAACACCTCGCCCTCGCACTCGAGCAGTGGGAACCCCTCGGCGCCCCGGCTCGCCGGGCTGCCATCTCCCGCTCCGATGACAAGCCGTGGCCGTGTGACCCGCCCTCTCCTCCGGACACGGATCCCTCGGCCGCCTGGAGCTGGGGCCCTCCAGCAGAACCCTCCGCCGACCGCAGCTGGGGCTTTCCAGCGGAACCTCTATATATCGAAATCCTTCCTTTTTAGGGCCTTTGGATTTAGCTACTTTTAATAAAATGTTTACTTAGTAAATGGTTATGGAAGCTTGAAACCTCTGAAGGGATTTGGCAGAAATTAATCAGAAATAAGTACTTTTTTTTGAACAGGAAGAGGGGTCGAGAAGGACCCCGAGAGCTGCATCAATTCATCGTCGGTGGGTACAGTTTTACACCAAGGGCCTTACAGATAAAAAGAAAAGCAACACAGCCCTGGAAATTTGCACAAAGGACCCTATGAAAGAAAACGAAAAAGCAATCGCATCCCTGGTCCTCTCCACCGGAAACGAGACTCCATCGCCGGCCACCTTGACTCCACCTGAAACGAATCACTTGGTGATGTAAAGGCGTGGAGCGCCGACGAGAATCTCCAGAAGGGGCCTCCATCATGGAGGTTGAAGAAACGCCGCACAGGCGTCTGGAGAGGCCGCCAGTACGGTCATAGATCACGGCAGCGGACATGGCCGCCATGTGGTACTCTCCAAGATGCAGCAAGAAACTTCCCCGCCATCTTCTAGCTAGTAGCAGTCTAGCAGAGACCAGGACGCCGGTCCGCTTCCTCCCCTCGCCACCAAGGCCGGCCGGAGTCAGCTTCCCAGCGCCAGAGCCGTCCTTCCCGAGATGGCACCAGGCCACGACCTTATTGACGGAGACGGTGGCCTTCCCCTTTGCTTCCAGCTCCGGCCAGTGGAGCATGAAAGCCCAGAGGAAGAACCCTAGCCAGCCCCGGATCCGGCCGCCAAGATCAGGAGCTCCGCTCGAAGCAACAGGCATCAAGCCTACAACTGGCATCTAGCCAAGATCAAAACCTAGTCTATTCTTATGCTACTGCTTTACAGAGGAGGGACCCTCACCCAACTCGTCGCCGGAGAGGAGCGGGGAGGGGCCGAACGGCCCAAGATCTGGGGGAAATGAAGCAGGGAAGGGGGCGAGAGAAGGGAGGAATAAGGGAGCCTTCCCCCCAGTGATGCTTATCTTGGTTCGTACTACTACTCCAGAAATAAATACTTGCAGAAGGCTTATTTATCTCAATGTATCAAAAATAGTAACCAGTTACATTTTTGCAGGGGCTTATGAATGTATCTAGTATCTTCTTTAGATTTTGTAGATAAGTTGTGGCAAATGGACTTAGAACTCTTTTTTGGGAGGGTGTGTGGTTGGGTAAATTACCTCTTAGGGAACTTTTCCCAAGACTATATTTGTTAACATTTAGTGTGAATATTACTGTAAATAAAGTTTTCTCTGAAGGATGGGGTGTTATCTGGTTCCGTAGAGTTTTATTTGGTGAAACGGCACAATTGTGGTTCCCGTTAAAATAGCTATGTGCTAATGTTGTCCTTAGTGAGGAACAAGATAGTTGTAAGTGGCTATTAGAGAAGAGTGGTATTTTTTCTGTTAAATCTATATATATAGCTCTCAAAACTCATCAGCTGGATGTTCCTTACAAACATTTCTGGAAAGCTAAGATACCCTTGAAAGTTAAAAAAAATCTGTGACCGTCTTTTAGGAATAGCATTCTAACTAAGGATAATCTGATCAAAAGGGGCTGAGATGGCGATGATACTTGTAGATTTTGATGTCATAAAAGAGTATAGATCATTTATTCTTTATATGTGCACTAGCTAGATTCATTTGGAGTGTTGTTGCATGTACCTTTAATGTGAAAGAAATACCTTCTAGTATGGATAAAACCTGTAGGAGGGTTTTCTCTTTTGAGAGTAAAAAGGAACAGTTGTTACTAGCAACTGGTGTTTCTGCTGTTTTGTGGGTTGTTTGGAAAACTAGGAATAGGGCTTGTTTTAAACATGTGTTCCCTTCTGATCCTGGCAATGTGATAGCTCATATTTCAAATGTTTTACATTACTGGTCTGGCTTGCAGAAGACAAATCTGCGAAGTAGACAGAAGAATGGGGCGAATTTGCTGATGAAAGTGGCTGGCGAGATTTTTAACAAGAGCAATGGCTGGAACATGGGTGTAAGGAGGATCTGTCTGTAGCCTTGTACCCTGTTTTGTTCCTGGTGGTAGTAAAATCTGAACATTGGAATTTAAAGTTGTCGGTTGTAGTTGCACTTGGAGAAAAAACCCAATTTGGTCTACGAAGTTGCCCCGGATGTGGGTTGTAGTCATGAAGTTGCAAATCGTGAATTGTGGGTCACGAAGTTGCCCCACATGAGTGTTTTGGTCACTTTGTCATGGCAACCGTTAGTTTGCTCACGTGGCCAATTGTTTTATTTGCAAATTGCCCCCTAAATTTTTGCTTTTCCTAATTTTCTAGTCGCCAGTTTGACTAATTTGACTTTTTAGGGAGTAATTTGCAAAAAAAAAACACATTTGCCCACGTTAGCAAACTAAGTCGTCGTGGGTCGTGGCGGAGTGACCAAAATGCTCACGCGGGTCAACTTTTTGACTCACAATTCATAATTTGCAAGTTCCTGACCAAATTGGAGATTTTCTCTTGCACTTGCTTTAAGTTGTTTATGGTTGGTTAGGCTTTTCGTAGGTGTTTTGGTGTGCTTTCAGGGTGGAAGTTTTGCCCCCTGATGGATGTAAAACCATAACTGCTGCTGTGCTGCTTTCTTGCAAGTATTTGAAAAAATATCGAAATCCTTCGATTCTGGTTGCTGTGAAGCAGTCTGAGTTTCTGGTTGGGGGGCATTTTCTCCTCATCATGAAAACGCATTCACAATTGCCTGTCCAGGTAAGAAAATTTCAATCTTCAGTGATGTTATGACGCATCCTTAGATACTACTTATATATGCCACCACCTGATAAATAAAACCTTAAGGTTCAGATCGATCTCTTGTCAGAACAGATTTTCCTTTTGTCAATTTCATCTTCAGATAAAAACACTAAGTTGTGCTACAGCCTACAGGTCAACTTTGTGGCAAAACTAGTGAGGCAGATATCAAAAGACTGGAATGCCGACAGAGGCCGCCAGTTGTCCATTGAAAAAACGTCATTCTCAAGTTTTCCGAACTGAATGAAGGATCACAGTCTCGTTATCCTGAAGACCTGAACACACCATCGCTCACGAGTGCCAAGCTAGAGCAACTAGTTGGAAGTTCGTCAAGATGCAGCCTTGAGCAGGCTAAAATTTTTGAAGTAATATTACTTCTATTGTTACGGCAACAAGATCAGATGGCCGAGTTGGTCTAAGGCGCCAGATTAAGGTTCTGGTCCGAAAGGGCGTGGGTTCAAATCCCACTCTGGTCAATAATTTTTGCCAACTTTTTCCATTAAAAAACGCTCATGCCATCACGGACTGTATTTCCTAACTTAACCTCTGTTTCCTACGTAGTACTTCTTTCATTTTCCGAGGTCAGCTCAGTCCGACTCATCAAGTAACTAGGTAGCTGAAACTCGACTCGTCCTATATACCACTAGCAATGGATGGCGCACTGATGGAAAATGAGTGAGATGACATGGATATGTTATTTAGATTGTAGTCTACCTTCATTCTAGAGCCACTGATTTATGTCAAGATTAGACTGCAGCCTGTGGCCACGCCGTTCGCGTCAGCAAATGCAGCTCATCCATTGAATATTCGGCCCCTCCACTCTGTTAGCCGCGTTCCTCAGGCTTTGCTTGCGATGCTACTGAGTACAATCTTCTGACGGGGATGTTTTGGACTATGGGGATGTTGATTGACGTCTCTCCTGAAAAGGCAACATAGCCTAGCCTCTGGTAGAAATCCGACTGTCGATGGCCAACCTTGTTTTGTCGTGCCTCACGGTCTGTCCCGGGAGCCCTGCTATTTGATGGATTTTTTCTGTCTCTTGTTCAAATTGCCAGATGCCTATCTTGCAGTCTAGCGATTCAAATAGGAGAATCCAGGAGGAGCTTTCGTCATGCCATTAGGTGTCCCGTCTCTTGCTTGCCGCAGATGGAGCTGCTGCGGTATGAAAGAAATGCAACAACATTGACATTCAGTTGGTTGCACTCTTCTCATACTGCACGGTAGTGTTCTAGTTATATTATGAGGATTTAAGGTGTATATTGCTGCCTGATTCTCATTGTATGCGCTCTACTGAACATGCCATCCAAATTCAATATATTTTGTAATATAGCAACAATGTGATATAATGCAGCCTGCACATCTATAACCAGAGGGCAGCAGTTTGTTTCTTTATGCGTAAATAAATTTACCAAAAGTGAATTACTGATATGGTAGTCAACGTCATCTGCAACCGCAATAAAAATGCATCATTTAAAACCATTGCTGATACAGTTAATGATGCCCTGGTTTTAGTGATTTGAATGGGCCTACTTGACGTGGCATGAGCTCTTCTATACCACGTACATTTATTGTTCTGCTTGGGGCTCTGGGTAGATTGGAATGACAATAGAAAATATGGAGATATGAAACTCACTTGTTATCCAACAAATAACCTGATAGAAACAACACGGCGGATGTGAAATATTCACAAGATGCATCAGGATTCTTAGTTTAGATCTTATCACCTTCACTCATATTGCCTACGGAAGTTTGGCTAGCCTTTAATTGTTGTGCATTTACCGAACCATGTGAAGTATGGGCTTGTTGAAGCTGCTGTTGTATAACTTCTAGTTGCGACAGATTTCTTTTCCTGCTTGAAGCTCTGGAGTGCCTTACCATCATATCCTACATCATGCATCAACTCCTCATATGCTTTCTATACCAATGTGTCATCACAAACCTGCATTCGAATTGAGTAAGGTCATATTGTATTCTATTCAATAGAATGTTAGTATTTAAGTACGATGATTTGAGTGGAAAGGCAATGTATGTTGGGAAAATAGTAACATAAGATATTTGGGCATATGGATTTCAGAATCAAGACTTTACAATACCAGCTCAGATAATCTGAAATACGTATCACCCAAAATATCAGTAGATAGTTTCCTTTAGTTACTGTTGACAACTTTACACTGTTAACACAAAATTTTAGAACTAAAGAAATATCTTGAAGCTTAACTTCCAAATTTGTTGTAGACAACACTACTCATAATATTTATTAGGAGACTATCAAAGAACATCTAAACATGGAAAATCTGGCAATGTGTGATGTGAGGCAGTGTCCAGATTAATCTGAGTTTTCTTCAGTAGAAACAATATGACTCTTACATTAGGGATCTAACTTAGCCTTTCCAGTAAGTCGTTCTTCAGTCGTTTGGATTCTATGAAGGCAAAATCCTATCCTCATATGTCATGCCAATTGCAAGGTGATAATTTGTGTGTCAGATGGACAACCAGGGACATATCAATCGGAGACAGAACTGATGCATAAGAGAGATCAGCTTAGGCTGAACGTGCACCCTCTGTCACTCTATGTACTCCCTCCGATCTATAACAAGTGTCGTGGTTTTAGTTAAATTCGCTCAAATTTAAACTAAAGCCACGACACTTATTATAGACTGGGGGAGTAAAATGGTTTGGTTTACCTACTGACTTCACCTATAAACTAATTAACTGACCACAGATCTAACCCTACAGAAAAATAGGTCACCATGCATGTGTGCAAGATATCACTTTTTTATAGAGAACCAAACAAAAAGAAAATAAAACAAATGGTGAATACATTGAAATGCAGTACTATGTTAGGTTAAAAGACTACATATCCCTCATCCGATCAATTTTTCTGATAATGCATTGTCACCATGCCAATGAATAACTGAAAACATGTGTACCAACTCGCTAAAAGTAAACTATCGCCATTTATAGAGAACCAGTTAAAAAAATGAACCTATGGTCAAAAAAATTCAAAGGGAGCAGTATGTTAAGTTAAAATAAACTACATGTCCACCTCCTGTCAATTTGTTAGGTAATATGTTCCGTATCACTGGACAAACTGAAAAAACGTTCCAAGCTTAGTCATCACTTCTGATTCAGAATTTCATATAGTTGTTCCACCATAATCTTTGAATAAATAAAAAATGACAACAGAAATACTTCAGCCTTCCATGTTTTGTAGAAACTAAGCAATGGTATGCGTCAAAAAGAAGGAATATCACTATAGACATGGGGAACATGTTTGTAGTTCCAAAATGGTATTTAGCAATGTAGTCAAGGGAGTTTCTATATAGTGTTGTCATACTGAAATGTTGCTGTGGAGGACATGTATCTATAGCACGAACCACCGACCATGAGAACAATTTAGGATGAGATAAATTATAAACGAAATAGGGTATTTAACTATTTATGTTGATTAACAGTATATAATATATGAAAATAAGATTACCTTGGCTCTGGTGCTATATCTGGACACCAACACAATTGAAATTATATGCATTGCCATGGAGAAGTTTTCTTCCAACATATATTTCATGTTAGAAACCAGTTTGCTCACCTCGGAAATGCGTAGAACACTGCATTTCAACTATTGTAGATGGCTCCTACTGGTAGTTTAGAATACCAGCAGCTTAGAAAAAAATGTCATGGTAGTTTAGAATACCAGCAACTTAGAAAAAAATGTCATGATATAAGATTAGTCTAGTCCTGAGTGATACTTAGATAGTAAATGCAAGATTGTTGTGTGATCAAACTCTTCCTTTTAAAATAAATTATACCACCTCCATAATGACAAACACACTTAGCTCAATAAATTTTTCAGAAGATAGCTCACCTCAGATGCACTGAATGTCTGCAAAAAAAAGAACATAAATCTCAGCCTAGGAAGATAAGGAGAAAAAGGCTACCAAATTAAGAACCGAAATAAGGGCATATGATAATCAATAATCCACTACTCATGAATAAAAGAAGGCTCTCTCTTACACTGACCTATATGAGATGATTTTAAGGGCAACCAAATTAATTAATAGACTGGAAAGGAACTCAACAAAGTTTCACCATGTAAAGCGAAAAACCAAATCTGAACTGGGGTGTAGATGCTCCTGGTTTAATAAAAAAATCAAAACAAATAGTAAAATAATTTTAAAAAATCTAATATTTTTGGACAATGAACATGAACAAGTGTTCTAACTGCACACCAAAAATTTCCGAGAAAAGACATCTATAGTGGTTTGTGCAAAAAAGCTAAAATACGGTGCTGTTTAGAACGTCTAGATTTGTTTCTTACATCACTTCAATTTGTCTTTTTTGCACAGATCACTACGTAAGTCTTTTTCTGGAGATTTTTGGTGTAAAGTTAGAACAAGTGTTCATGTTCATTTTCCAAAAAATTCAGATTTTTTAAATTTTTTTTGCTATTTGTTTCGAATTTTTTATTAAATCAAGAGCATCTACACCTGGGTTCAGAAATGCCTTGTCCCATGTAAAGTTATTTCATATTTCAAAAACTGGAACTCATACGTGAGCACTAAAGCTTAGCAAGATCTTATTGCTATCTGGCATTTTCAAACTTTGCAGATCCATGTCGTAAAAGGTATTTTGTGGCCCGTTGTGTACAAAATGTGCCACTGTGTCATTTAAGAGCAAACCGATTCTCTGAAAATTAAAAAGTAAATTATTTAACATTACAAAAAAACAGAACCCATATGTGAACACTAAAAGCTCAGCAAGACTGATTGCTACCTAGAAGAATTAGATTAAATGAGGTAGTGATATGATAGTAGCTACTGTAATCTCAACAACGGTAGTGCATAATTCCGGTTCTGCTCTTTGGAGCATCTGCAAGGCAAGAATTGTTCCCGCATAAACTTTCATAGAAGAGTATCTCCGCACACATACGGTAAAGAAAAAACGTACTGGCAAAATAAAAAGTTATGTCATCCTTGTCAACCCCTAGAAGTCTGAAGTGCCAACTATATATTAAAATGATGTTGTATTTGTTGCTCCAAATAAACATAAATAATTGAACTGGTGAACTTCAAACATGAATACCACATCTCTCTTCTTTTAGCAGGGGCAAATTAGAACATCCCCAATGCCAAAAAATTCAAAACATAAATGATCAGACCTGAGCACAACGGTCACAATGAAAGTGTTGCAGAAATGAGAAAGTGATACTTTGACACACATATCGTTCATGATTGCATGTCTCGTGAAGTGCCCACAACAAAGCGAGGGCACCTCAGGGTCCTCCAACCACAATTTTTTCGATATTGGACATAGAGAAAAAAAAAGGATATTAGGATACTTCCCAAGGATGGCACAATGAACATTGTGACATTACTACATAGAAACAATCAAACTTTTCGCAAGATAGGCATGTGGGCAAACTTTAAATTTCTAGCTCATGTAGAACAAAAGAGAGGGCCCGTAAAACAAAGAAAGAACTCATCTAATTAGTATTAAGACTTCATCCATCGACCATCAGTCTAGGAAGTAGGAACCAACAAAGATGACCTAAATTTTGATATTAATTGCAGTGTAGGCTTCAAAGATAAAGGTATGATGATCATGGTCCCAAACCATTTACTTATGACAAAGACACCTGCATCATAAGTAAATGGCTGGCCCAGGTCCATGCTACTTTAGCTGATTGGTGAGATAAATATCTTCATCCGCAATTTGTGAGCCAAAAAGTAATGAGGAAAAGACCATTCAGGCTGAAAGTGGTAACTAGTAAGTAAATTTGGTAAAAAATAGTCATGATATCACATAAATTTAGGCCATATCCGCCACATAATATTTTTGTACATGACTTCCACCTTGATATCATCTTTGATTAACATGAGAAGCATTGCGTGTTTATGAAGAAGCAGAAGTCAGGGCTCAAATAGTATGGCATGTAGACAGTAACATCTTAGGCGATTCAAAAAAGAGAGCCACCATTGACTAATAGCATTTGCTGTAAGGCCATAAGATCACCATTTCAATTATTACCACAGAACTGAAACATCCAATAGGTACCTGGGGGATGGAGTTATCAAGGGAATAAATATCCATCGCATGAAGCACTGTTCATGCACATATACTGTCACTGTGGCTCTTCAAATCTAGACTATCAAAAGTCCCAACACGGCAAGAATGCAGATGGAAATGGTTTGGAAGGTACAGGTTTATTGCGAGTGAATTCCTGACAATCTGAAAGGGAGAGAAACATATCCAAAATCTCAACATAAGGATTAGGGGAGAAAACACATAAACAATCAATCGATGAGCAAACAAATCCTTACCGATGGAATTTGAAGTGAAGATTTAACACATGCTCCAAATTTCACTGAAGTTGTCTATCATCCTGTAATAAAAATCTATCCAAAATCAAATCAATTAGCACGATAATAAATTAAGAACATATTACATTATCTGAGAATGAATATTCATGCAAAAGAATGCAACTTGGTCAGAAAGTTCCAGTAAGTTTGGCATGTGCGCATGAGTTTCAACTCACCTTCTCAAGTGGCGATCCAGAGCCAGAAGCACATCATCTGCTAGACCTTCGTCGACGACCATGTTCCGTTGTAGCCCAGCGGCTGAACTCAATGCGCAAGAACAGAAATTGCAGACCATACTTTATAGGCAGCAAGAGAACGGAAGAAGTCAACCGGCTTTGCCGGGCATGAGAGGCTGGGCGGCAGGTGAGCGCGGTGACAGAGGTCGCTAGTAGGAGGGTGCCGACCTGTACCCCGTCCGGTGGCACGACGCGCGGCACACAAACAGTAGCTTGGCCCGTGGCGGCCAGCAGGGCAAGCGGCACATGTGGTCGCCGGCATGAGGGGCGGACAAGGGCAACATCAAGAGGTGGCGGGCTGCGGTGAGCAGCACCTTGGAGCGGCCGCCACCAATCGAGAAGGGGCCCATCACCATCGGCACCTCACGGGTGATTCTCCACCGGATTGTTGATATACTGCAGCTTCTAATACACACGGTGAACACCCCGCCTCCATCTCCTCACGCCGACGCGCTGCCAAGCTCGTCCAGCATGAACCGCCGCACGCATCATCCATCAGCGACCTCCCCCTTCTCGTCGTCCCCTGCCACGCGCGCCAGCGCCGCCGAAAGCCTGCTCGGAGCAGGCACTGCCGCGGAGGGAGAGACGCCACCGACCGAACACCTTCCGCTCCTCCTCGGCGTTAACGCCGCGGCGTCGACGGTCACGCCCAACCGTAGGACTGCCTTGTGGGAGCACGCCGGGGCGCAGAGGAACAAAAGTCTCGCAAACGCCAATGTCGCGGCCTTGAAAGAACAGCTGACACGCGGACTCCCGTCCTCCTTCGGTGCCGGCGGCGGCCCTACAGCAGGCTGCATCCACAGGTGCAAGCAATCCAACGCTCACCCGTACCACGGGCGCTTCCTGCCGGTGCTGATCCGCAATCTTGCAATACCAGACGCACGCACGATCAGAAATTCAACCATGGCAATGTCCAAACTTAACAGATCCTGAGCACATCATTGCACGTATGGGCATATATGGACACAAATAGAACTTCTACCCTTCCCGAAAAATTTAAGAAAAACCAGAGAGAAATTAAAAATCAACTTGGACGTGCGATGCACACCTTGGTCGCTGCTGCGAGCGGTTGGAGACCTCCTCCTCGTGCTGATGCATCAAGATTCCAGAGAATGGCATACTCACTGACGGGGAGAGGAAGGAGCAGCAGAGCTAGGGTTTCGGGGGCACGCGTGTAGGCGGGGAAACGGAAGAGGAGGAGGCGGCGGCGATGGACGTGGAGGGTGGGGTAGAGGGGCACCAGAGGAACGGGAGGAAGGCGACGGGGCCGTGCCTCGCCGGAGGGCCGCCGTGTAGTCTGCCGGGGGAGGAAGAAGAGCACGGTGCGGAGGGCTGGAGACGATGGGACGGTGGAGGAGATAAAGAGACAGAGAGAACTCGGGGAAGAATCGAGGGTATGGGTGAGGATCTTCTCCAGAAGAGTCAAAGCGGTTCTGTAAAATGCTACATCCACCCGGAGGCCCAACAAAGAACAAAGAAAAGGAAAAACGAAAAGTGTAAGAGGACATCTAAAGTGCACACGGGAAAATAACAGCGAAAATCAACCACAGAATCAACATACGTGTCAACCCAATGTTATTCCGGAAAAAAAATCAAAATTAGGACAAAATAGATGTTTGTTGCCGGTTAATATAGTACATATATACATATATAAGAAAATCACCTTGTTGGTTTTCCTCCCTAAGAAATCGTTGTACGTTAGGTTCTCCGCTGGCCGATTAGATCGTCTCTGCCACCGTCTCCTGCTCCGGACATCGTGGTGGTCTGTTAGAGCAATTTCAATAGCGTAGTCAGCTGCTGATTATAAGCTAAGTGCTATGTCATCTATAGCCAACTTAGAACCAACATACACAATAGTGAGCTATAAAGATGTAATACTTTATCAATGTATGACCCACCTTTCACTCTCACAAAATTTCTAGAAGCACGTGCTAGAGCTAGCTCTTGCATAAGAGCCCACTCTTTTCTCTCCTCCTCTCTCTCCTCCAACTAAGCAATAATATACTATTTTAATCCTTATAGCCAGCTGACTAGAACTTATTGTACTTGCTCTTACGGTCGTTGTGAGCCAAGGCATTTAAAAGTTGCATTGATGTGTTTTTAGTTCGCAAGGCACCATGATTTTGAAGTGTGCTTCTCGAGAACTTAACTGCACAAAATCTGGATAACAGGCAGGCGTACGTCTCCAGCTGAACTCGATCGGGTTCGTTTTCGTGTGTAGTATGTAAAACAACGTGTTTGGGAATAACGCTCGATAACCCGATAACCCTAACATGGGTTACGGCTCTTTTTATATAGCATGTATAAAGGTTACAAATACAGGGACATATACAACACGTATATGAATATAACTATACAGTCTAACACCCTCCCTCAATCTTAACTATAGCCTGAAGTACATAGTAAGTTAAGATTGCGCCTACAACCTTCAAAATAAGGCTGTGGTAAAGGCTTCATGAATATGTCAGCAAGTTGATCTTTTGAGGAGATAAACTTGATGCGAAGTAACCTCTGTGCAACTCGTTTCTTGACAAAATGATAATCAACTTCGATGTGTTTCGTTCGGGCATGAAATACTGGATTAGAGACAGAGATGTAGTTCTGATGTTATCACACCAATGGACCGGTGGCTGAGGCTGAGGAACCCCCAACTCCTTCAGCAAAGACTGTATCCATATAATCTCAGCAGTGGCATTAGCAACCGCCTTGTACTCGAGACACTATAGCTTGCTTGCGAGCACTCCATGCGATCAAGGTAGGTCCAAAGAATACTGCATAGCCCCCGTGGGTCGCCTGTCATCTAGATTACCAGCCAAATCTGCATCAGGGAATGCCGAGAGGACATAAGAAGGCGCAGAGCGAAGATGGAGACCATATGACAAGGTATCGACTTGTCAATGCCTACGGATTGTAGACTAGGGTTTAGTTGGAAGTAGAGGGCAAGTAGATCTCGAAGGTTCAGCCGGAAAAGTACTCGACTGCTAGAAAACTAGGGTTATGTTGACAATAAAACTGATCCTCGCTTTGTCCCTCGACTCCCCTTATATAGGAGGCGGAGCCGAGGGTTTCGTGATGTACAAGTTTTACAAAGTCCGGGAGACTCTTTGAGTTCGTCCCGTAGTAATTACAAATTGAGTATTCCTAATACAACTATCTTTCCAAACTATCTCTTAATTGGGCTTCCGGGCTTCATAAATTTTGGGTCGTGGGCCTTCAGTAAACCCCGGGTACCATCTTCGGCAGGCCCATTGGGTATGCCTATGTCAGTAGCCCCTGAGATTTTGCTTGAATCGAAGAATCAGAGAAAATCTCTATCTTTATAATTATCATATGATTTCTTCGAGACAGTAAATAACTTTCGTAAACCGATCATATATTGTACAGAGATAACGGTAATTGGGGCTGGTTCAACCGACGGATCAGGTACCAGTTAACTGCTCTTGTGGCAATCCCACAAAAACCTACTTCAAGATCACGTCCATGGACATGATCTCGGGATACTGGCGTAGTTCGACATGTGCCGCTTAAGGTCTTACCAGTTGTCGAATTCCAGTTATGTTTTACCGGGTACCTAACGCGTCCGTTAGGATTTTTCTTCGCATATGTTGACACGGAAAAAGTAGCAACTCGCATTCATAGGCGGTGCCACGCCACACAGGACGAATCCCGGGGCCTTACCTTCGCAAAGTTCTGCGGCATTCAGAGATGAAATCGCGACTAGATTTACAGTAGTTCTAAATCAAAACTTTCCTTGTTCGGCACCTTTCTTGTCTTGCTTGTCAAGGAACCTTCTGGTGCGCCATCCAAGTGGTCCGCCTTGCCTTCAACTGCCTTCATGGGCCTCCAACTAGGTTATACGGGATAGGGCAATGTCGGTTACCCGAAGGGTAATGCCCACGTCAATGTCTGTACATGCTAGGCTCGTCAAGTCAAACCCTAGTTTCCGCATGTGCAAATCTGGCTTGCACCCGTTGTATGCTCACATTGATTCTATCACATCCGATCATCACGTGATGCTTCGAAACAACGAGTCTTAGAAACCGTGTTAACTAAGGACTGAAAGAACATTTCCCGCCCTTTTGGGTTTTGTGTGTTTGACGTCAACACTATGTATATTTTTATGTGTGTTGATGTAGACAGGTACAAGCCATCAAAAATTATGTTGAATCGGTGTATTGGTTTTTTGTTCAAGTTCTGCGGGTTTTCGTATCGCGGAAGTTCCGGCCTAATCGCGGAAGTTCGCCCGACTTTCAGAAGCTTCTCGGCGACGTCGTGCTCAGGTTTTCTCTTCAGACCGGAAGTTCGGTGGAGTTGGCCGGAAGTTCCGGTCCGGAACTTCCGCCCAACTTCGGGCAAGTTCCGATTCCGTGTTTGTGGCTCAGTATAGTCCAGAAGGTTTCGCAAGTTTCGGAACTTGGCGGAACTTGGCCGGAACCGACCGGAAGTTCCGCCCAAGTTCCGCCCCTTCTTTGTTTTGCGGAATTTTATCAAGGGCGGAAGTTCCGGCCCGAATGGCGTACTTGGGGGCAGAACTTGGCCATCCTGGCCGAAACTTCGGTGTAAGTGGAATTCGTCCCCAACGGTCAGATCTGAAAGCTCCACCCATATAAATAGCTTTCTTCTCCAAAGGGACAAGTTGCTCAATCATTGCAAGAAAAATCTGCCAAGCTTCGCCACCATTAGAGCCACCTCAAGAACACAAGATTTGCAAGATCTCCTTCCTCCCCCAACCAAAGCTCTTGATCTTTGGGGATTCGAAGGAGAAGACACCGATCTACATCCTCACCGAAGCGTTCTTCATTTCCCCTCTCTTGTTTGAGGGATCTCATGCTAGTGTTCCTATTTGGTTCCCTAGTTGATTTGTGTTGATGTATTGTTGTTGATTGTTGTGTTGTAACAGATTTGGGAGCCTCCAATTTGGTTGTGGATGTGTGCCCCAAGAACCTTGTAAAGGCTCGGTTTCCGCCTCGAGGAAATCCCTTAGTGGAAGTGGGCTAGGCCTTCGTGGCGTTGCTCAGGAGATCTGAGTGAAGCCTTCGTGGCTGTTGGTTTGGCTTTCGTAGCAACCACACTCCTCCAAACGTAGACGTACCTTCTTGCAAAGGAAGGGAACTACGGGAATCATCTCCGTGTCATCGCGTGCTCCACTCTCGGTTACCTCTATCCTATTCTATCTCTATATTGCTTAGATATATCTTGCTTAGTTGTTAGCCTTGTCATATAGGTAAATTCACTTAGTTGCATATCTAGAGAATTTACCTTTTGTGTCAAGCCTAAATTGAAAAAGAACTAAAAATTGGTTAGCACCTATTCACCCCCTCTAGGTGCGGCATACGATCCTTTCAATTGGTATCGAGCCTCGGCTCTTATTTCGGGCTTCTGCCTAAGAGTATGCCGGACGAGGAGTCCTTGGAAGGGGCCGCCAAGACGGTCTCCGTGGAAGACTTCAATTCGTTGAAGTCCTCCATGGAAGCCCAAATGGAAAGCATGAAAAGATGATTGCCGAGCTTTTGGCTCCGGCCCTTCCCAAGGCTCCTAGTGTAGAGGTAAAAGACACGGGTGCGTTAGATGAGGGAGAGGCTTCGGACTTACCCTCATCTACCAAACCCGTGGAAGGTGATAACTTAAACACTATCAAATCTCCCATTGCATCTCCTAAGGGAACTAGTGGGAGTGAGAGCTACAATCGAGTACCTCCACCTTTCCAATCACCCGATATACCGGTTCCCCATCCCCATTTGAACATTCGGGGCGACCCACCTAAGTTTTCTATTGATAATTTCGATACTTGGCAATTTGAGTTCCGCTCTCATGTTTGTAGTGCCTCCAATGAATTATGGAGAATCATCTTGGAGGGCTTCAAGCCATACAACCCCGACAAGTTGACTAGAAGAGAAGCGGTTGATAGTCAACTCAACAACACCGCCTTGCACATGATTCAAACTAGTGTGGGGACAAAGGAATTGCATCGTGTCCGGAACTACACCACCGCCAAGGAAGCTTGGGATGGTTTGACCGCTAGTTGCATTGTAAGTGAGAGCACAAGGAGGAACAAGTATAATGCTCTTAAGAATAAAGCCAAAGGGTTCATGAGGCTACCGGATGAAGATCATGAAGACATGTATGGAAGACTTCTCACCGTTGCCGATGCCTTCCGGCTTATTGGTGCCACCCACATCAATGACTCTTGGATCAAGGAGAAGTACATTGAATGCATGATGCCATTTGTACCCATTGATGTCAAGACTCTTGTGGGGAGGGAATGCTATTCCTCTCTCACCTCTCAACAAGTCGTGCACGAGATGCAAGCTCTCAAGGTGCTTGAGGAAACCTCTCATGATTCTCGCAATCGTGCTCTTGGGATGGCAAAAGGTTCCAACCTTGCCTTGGTGGTCAACTCCGTTGAAGAAGTGATTCCTCAAGAATCTTATAGGGCATCTTGGAGTATGTCCTATCCGGAAGATTTGCAATGCCACTACCATGATCACATGGCCTTCCATGCAAAATCCTTTTGGGTTGATCCCTCCAAGGCCAAGGAAGACAACATCAAGAGGAACAACAAAAGTGGGTTCACTAGCTTTGGTCCAAAGACAAGATCATGCTACAATTGTGATGACAAGTGCCACTTCATTGCCGAATGCCCCTATGAGAATAGAGAGCTTCATAATGGGAGGCTCATTCCCAAAGACAAGAGCAAAGACACAAAGGGCAAATATCCAAAAGCCCCCAACAAGAAATTCTACAACAACAAGACCAAGAAGGGCAAGAGGCCCTCAAGAGTTGTGCTTGTAACAAGGGAACAATATTCTTCCGATGAAGTGGGAAGCTCTAGTAGTGAGGAAGATGAAGAAAGCTCAAAGGAATTGGCCGCAATTGTCACCACCAACATTCCCTCTTCATCTCTCTTTGACTCTCCCAATGAGACTCCTCATATCAAGAATGCACATTGCTTCATGGCAAGGTCCTCCTTGGACACATCTATTGTGCTATCAACTCAAGAAGAGTATACCTCCGGAGATGATGATGTTGATGATGAAGAAGATGCAACCTCTAATGGATTGGTCGCTCTTGCCTCCCTCTCCACTAACTCTTCATCACCAAGTGAATCCCCCAATGAGGTCATTCATGTGGAGGAAGAAAGTTGCCTCATGGCTAAATCTTCCGAGGTATCATCTCCTAACCCCTCTATGCCTAACATTGCTAATGATCTAGGGGTTGACCCCGCTAGTCTAAAAGTGAAACAAGAGATGCTAGAGTTTGATGAGTTCATTAGTAGCCTACAAGGTAACACTAAGAAGCATGTTTCAAGTCTCGTGGTTCGTATAGCTCAACAAAGTGATATGCTTGAGAAAAAGGGTCAAATAGAGAGAGAAGACTCTCTTGAAATCCATGCCCTTAAAAATGCTCTTGAGGAAAGTCAAGAAACTATAGCTTCTCTTGAGGAGAGGCTAGAAACTCTTGAAGAGCCTCAAGATAAAATTAACAAGCTCACAAAAGCTAGAGATCTTGCTAGGGCCAAGTTTAAAGTGCTTAAAAAGGAAAAGGCCCAATTTGAGGTTGATCATGAGAAACTTGTGAAGGATCTAGATGAACTAGACAAAGCTCACAAAGCTTTGAAGAGTGAATTCACTCTCCTATCCAAATCCTATGAGCAACTTCAAATTAGGCTTGCTTCATATGATGTGCCTAGTTCCTCTACTCCTCTATGTGATCATGCAAATATTGTTGAGGAAAATGCTAGGTTGAAGGATGAACTTGCTAAGGCCTCCTCTCCCCAAAGTAAACTTTCCTTGGATGATCTTTTGAGTAAGCAAAGGTCAAACAATGGGAAGGAGGGACTTGGTTTTAATACCAAGGCTAAAAAGGCAAACAAGAAAAAGACCAAGCCCGCACATGAGAAAGCTAATGGTGAAACCCGAAAGGGCAACACCATTAATGATGATGGTGCGGGAATAGATAACCCTCACTATGTTCTCTTTAAAGATTATTATGGTGATGTCTATGCTAAATATGTTGGTCCTTATGATGGTTATGTTGCTTGGTCTATTTGGGTTCCAAAGACCCTTGTTGCTAACAAAAGAGGACCCATTGAAAAATGGGTACCTAAATCCAAGAATTGATCTCATGTAGGACTATGCCGCCGGAGGTTCAAAATGGGTACATGATAGTGGATGTACAAGTCATATGACCGGCGGCAAGAACCTCGTCAAGGAGTTGAGGCCCAACATAAATAATATCACCGTCTCCTTTGGCGATAATTCTACATCCGAGGTATTGGGTTTTGGCAAGGTTGTGGTTGCACACAACATTACTCTTGTGGATGTCATGCTTGTCAAAACCCTTGGTTACAATTTGCTTTCCGTTTCCGCCCTTGGCAAGATGGGTTTCGCCGTCTTTATTGATAAACATATTGTGGTCCTCTTGTGGAGCAAGACTCTAAAAGTCACATTCGTTGGGTATCGCGAACACAACTTGTATGTGGTGGACTTTTCGGGGACCACCACGTCAAGTGCGATGTGCCTATTCGGAAAGGCGGACGTGGGTTGGTTGTGGCATCGCCGCCTAGCCCATGTCAACATGAGAACTTTGCAAAGTCTTCACAAGGGGAACCATATTGTGGGACTAATGGAAAATGTGTCTTTTGCCAAAGATCGTGTTTGTAGGGCTTGTGTTGAAGGCAAAATGCATGACTCTCCGCATCCAAGCAAGACCATCATCTCTTCCAAGAGGATCTTGGAGCTCCTTCATGTGGATCTCTTTGGTCCCGTTACTCATGCAAGTCTTGGTGCAAAGAAACATTGCTTGGTGATTGTTGATGACTACTCAAGATACACTTGGGTCTACTTTCTCAAGACAAAAGATGAGACTCAACAAATATTCATTGACTTTGCTACCGAGGTGCAACGCCAACACAACCTCCTCATTATGGCAATAAGAAGTGACAACGACTCCGAGTTCAAGAACTACACACTCAATGATTTTCTTAGTGATGAGGGGATTCGTCATCAATATTCCGCTGCTTACACCCCTCAACAAAATGGTGTTGCGGAGAGGAAGAACCGGACTCTTATGGATATGGCAAGGTCTATGATGGCGGACTATAAATCCCGCTATAACTTTTGGGCCGAAGCCATCTCCACCGCTTGTCACTCCTCCAACCGGCTCTATCTCCGCAAGGGCTTGAACAAGACTCCATATGAAATACTCACCGGGAACA
Organism: Lolium multiflorum; assembly: GCA_030979885.1. Taxonomy (NCBI): domain Eukaryota; kingdom Viridiplantae; phylum Streptophyta; class Magnoliopsida; order Poales; family Poaceae; genus Lolium; species Lolium multiflorum. The sequence goes on along the minus strand of CM061751.1, from coordinate 89,650,080 downwards.
AGCCTAATATCTCATACTTCAAGGTTTCGGGTGTAAGTGTTTCTACAAAATCAAAGGAGTTCGTTTATCTAAATTCGCTCCTAAAGCTTTGGAGGGTATATTTGTTGGTTACGGTGCCGAGTCTCACACTTATAGAATCTTTGATAAAGCCTCCGGGATTATCATTGAATCTTGTAGTGTGAGGTTCGAAGAAAATGATGGCTCCCAAGTGGGGCAAGTTGATGTTTGTGCAGGTGATGAAATACCTCAAGATGCCATAGTAAGAATGGGTGTGGGATTTTTCCGCCCCATTGAGGGACACGGTGTGGCGTCTCGGGAAGGACTATGCTCTACCACGGTGGAGCCCTCATCTTCTCAACATCAACAAACCCCATCAAGTGAAGCAAATGATGCACCAACCCAAGAACAAGAACAAAACCCTCCCTCTAGTGTGCAAGATCAAGGACAAGATCAAGGACAAGATCAAGGACAAGATCAAGGACAAGATCAAGGTCATGATCAACCAAGAATTCATGATGGTTCCGACGAGTATCCATTTGATATTTGCTCCGCGCCAAATGATGTCCAAGATCAAGCACATGATGTTGAGCACTCACAAGAGATTGTAGTTGCTCAAGTTGAAGGTCAAGACGGGGACCCAAAAGATCAAGTTGATCAAGTGATACCTCCAAGGCCAAGAAGAACCAAGGAGGAGATCGAGGCCCGTCGTCTAGCAAGAAGAGAAAGGAACCTTGAGCTTCGTGATCACACTCATGATAAGGTTCTTGGTGATATAAGGGCAAAGGTTTCCACAAGAAGGCAATTGGCTAATTTTAGCAACCATCATGCTTATATCTCCTTAGTAGAACCCAAGAAAGTATTTGAAGCCCTTGAAGATTCGGATTGGATGGAAGCTATGCATGAAGAACTCAACAACTTCAAGCGCAACAAAGTGTGGACCTTAGTAGAGAAGCCAAAGGAGTGCCGCAATGTTATTGGCACTAAATGGATATTCAAGAACAAGCAAGATGAGTTTGGCAATGTTGTGAGGAACAAGGCAAGATTGGTAGCTCAAGGGTTCTCTCAAGTTGAGGGAATTGACTTTGGAGAAACCTATGCTCCCGTGGCTCGCCTTGAGTCCATCCGTATCCTTCTTGCTTATGCATCACATCATAACTTTAAGTTACAACAAATAGATGTGAAAAGTGCATTTCTAAATGGTCCTTTGCATGAAGAGGTTTATGTTAAGCAACCCTCGGGTTTCGAGGATCTCAACTTCCCTAACCATGTCTACAAGCTCGATAAAGCTCTTTATGGTCTCAAACAAGCTCCTAGAGCTTGGTATGAGCACCTTAAGGAATTATTGGTAGACCGTGGGTTTGATGTTGGGATAATCGATCCCACTCTTTTTACTAAGAGGGTCAATGGGGAGCTTTTCGTTTGCCAATTATATGTTGATGATATTATCTTTGGCTCTACTAACAAAGCTTTCAATGATGAATTCTCAAAGCTTATGACCGATAGGTTTGAGATGTCTATGATGGGAGAGATGAAGTTCTTCCTTGGTTTTGAGATCAAGCAATTGAGAGGAGGAACCTTCATCAACCAAGCAAAATATCTCCAAGACATGCTCAAGAGGTTCAAGATGACCGAGATGAAGGGTGTTGCCACTCCTATGGTTACCAAATGTCATCTTGCACTTGATCCCAATGGTAAAGAGGTGGATCAAAAGGTATATCGCTCCATGATTGGATCCTTGCTTTACCTTTGTGCATCTAGACCGGACATAGTGTTGAGTGTTGGTGTGTGTGCAAGGTATCAAGCTTCTCCTAAGGAGAGCCACATGATAGCTCTCAAGAGAATCTTTCGATATTTGGTTGATACCCCAAGATATGGTATTTGGTACCCCAAAGGCTCAAGTTTTATTCTCAATGGGTACACCGATGCGGATTGGGCGGGAGACAAGGATGATAGGAAATCAACCTCCGGGGCTTGCCAATTTCTTGGTAGGTCCTTGGTGTGTTGGTCATCTAAGAAGCAAAATTGTATATCTCTCTCCACCACCGAAGCCGAATATGTTGCCGCCGCAAGTGGATGCACTCAATTGTTATGGATGAGGCAAACTTTAAAGGAATATGGTGTCATTTGTGACAAAGTGCCTCTATTATGTGACAATGAAAGTGCTATCAAGATTGCCTATAATCCGGTACAACATTCAAGAACGAAGCATATTGAGATCCGGAACCATTTCATTAGGGATCATGTTGCCCTTGGTGATATTGAACTCATCTATGTTCCTACCAAAGATCAACTTGCCGATATATTCACGAAGCCTCTTGATGAAGCAAGCTTCACTTATTTGAGGAATGAGCTAAATATCATCGATTCAAGGAGTATAGCTTGATCATCTTGCAAACACACATTCGTCTCAAAACTTTATTTGGTTTAGATGTGGGCATGGAGATAGGGGGAGTGCGGTTTAAATTATTGAGCTATCCCCCCCCCATAATGCCAACATTAAAGATTTCATTCTCGTTATATCATATGTTGATATGTGAGCTTAAATGATGAGTATTGGTTTGGACCCAAGATATATCTTCGCGGTGCCATATCATAACACTCATATATGGTGGCCTAGGCCACCGCACTCTTCTTCGTGAAGAGTTGGAGTTGTTTGGATCTTCATTGGATTTTATTGACATCTCCTTGTTTATGGGAAATCACTCATTTTTGGCCTTCATTTGATTTATTTGCAAAAATGAGTGATCATGTACCATCTCACAGTTTGGCGTATCTGTCCTAAGCCTATCTCATCTAAGACATATCCTTCATCTTCTCCTAGTGCACCTTGTTCGTGTCAAAATCCTGTTTTTGGGCACAGTTTCCTGTTCCACCGGAAGTTCCGGTCGTTTCGACCGGTACTTCCGGCCGGCATCCTTTTCGCCAGTTCAGCCCTGTTCGTGTCCAGCCTGGGTGGTTCCTGAGAGACCGGAAGTTCCGGCTCCAACGAGCGGAACTTCCGGCCTTAAGTGGCCACTATATAACTGGGCCGAACGGGTGAGCAGTTCCATCTTCCTCACTTTTCCCCTTTCCAAGATCTATTTGGTGGTGCTCCTCCCCTGTGACGGCTGCTGCTCCTCCGGCCGGATCTCCCTCCTCCGGCGCTCCCCGCCGGATCGTCTCCGTGGATCGGCATCCTCTCCCTCTTCTCCTCCATGGCTCCCCCCGGTTTGTGCCCTCTCCCTCTCTATGTGTGGGTAGACCTCACTAGATGAAATATAGGGCATACTCTAGGCAAAGCTATGGTAGAAATCCTCTAGATGCCTTTCCTCTACTAGATCGTGCTTAGGATGTCGTGGTAATGCGGTTCTCTTAGCCATTGCCTCAGATCTGGTGAGAAACTACCGCTGTTTTCGAACAGCCGGAAGTTCCGGCCCTTCACGCCGGAACTTCCGCCCGGGGCGGAACTTCCGCCGGTTCTCACCGGAACTTCCGGCCTGGCGATTTTTTCTGCTGTTACCCGATATCCTGTGCATGCTCTGGTGTTTGGCCTCCTTGCTTATGTGTTCTCTTTCATCATTCCTATCATTTTGATTCCGTTATCAGGTGGTTCCAAGAAGAGAGGCAAGGATCATGTGGATGAGGTTGAGGAAGAACTCGAGCAAACCCGACCATCCAAGCTCACCGCTCGCCAGCAAGCTGCAGCTGCTCAGAGGCTCAAGTCACCGGCTGTTCGTGGGAAGAACATACATATATCCGTGAAGGGCATGCAATATAATGAGTACAAGGAGCTCCGTGACATGAACCCTTACCTCACCCCTCGGAACAATAGGGTTGGGGATAAGCGGTTCCACAACAAGTCCCAAGAGGAGATATTCTATGAGATCTACATTCCATTCAAGAAGGGGGTAGCCCCTCAACATGCTATTGACACCGGGAAGATGGCCGCTAACAAGTACTTTGAAGAAGCTTATACTATGTGTGGAGAGTTTGGGCTCTATCCCATTATGGAGCTCAACAAGGACTATGATGTTGGGTTGATTCAACAGTTCTATGCCACCGTCCACTTTGAGCAAGATGAAGCAAGAACATTTCAGTGCATGACTCATGAGAGGCTCCTTGAGTCTAACTTGGCAAAGTTTGGAGCCGCCCTTGGATACCCTCGCTACCCGGGTGTTAATGCAAATGGTTGGAGGTGTCATGATAGCTCATGGGCTCAAACAAGGGAAGTCTTGGAGCACCTCTACATCCCCGGTTGGGGTGTTCCGGGCAAGAGTGCGGATCTTCTCCCCACTTGGGATATTATGCTTAGAGTCTACCGGGAAACCATTGGACCAAAGGGTGGCAACCTTGATGAGCTACATCTTTATGAAGTGGATCTAATGGCAAACTCTTTTGCTAAGAAGGGCACCGGTGAGAAGATTGATGTGATGGACTACATCTATCATGAGATGTGGTCATGTGTGTATGAGAAGAAGCTTCCCGCCTTTGCTCCGTACATTATGAAGCTCATTGAGGACACTTGGATGGATACTTGTCAGGCTAGACTCGTTCAATCCATTCCACTCACTCTCACATCCCATGAAGTGAAGTCATTGAGGGCCAAGCGCCACAACTCTCCTCTTGAAGATGTTAACCCCATGGATGAGAAGCCACCTAGTTGGGCTTCCAAGCTAGCACGCCGCATGAGACAGATCTTTTGCCTCACCTCTGTAGTCAACCAACGTCAGTATCAGCAGCATGTTGAAGCCAAGAAGTCAAGGGTTCGTCAGAAGAGCATCATGAGGGCACTTGAGGTGGAAGTGTCTCCCCCCGGATCCGAGGAGGATGTCACTCCGGAAGCTGAGTGGGTCTCTCATTATGGTGTCCCTCTTCCTCCGGATGGCCTTGAGATCGAGTCTCCTCCTCACACTCCTCCCTACCCCGGCGCTTCATCGAACCTCCCTCCCGGCTGGGCTAACGCCGACCCTTGGGGCGCGTAGATTCTCCTTTTACTTTTTGGTGCTTTGGTGCCAAAGGAGGAGAGTGAGACCTTGTTAGGTTGCTCTTCGGTGGGTATTTGCATGGGGGAGTCACAAGCTCGTGTTGGCTTTGGTTTTTATTGCTTGTGATTCTAGTTATCTTTATGGTGTCGAACTATGTCTTAGCTATTTGGTTTGTAAACTCTATCTATGTGCTTGGAACCTTATTTGTGTATGGTAAACTCCGTATGTGAGTCTTCCTTGGTTATCTATGTGTGCATGATCTTATTATCCATATGCTTATCACTATATTGTATTGCTAACCCTTGGAAGACGGATGCAAGATATAGGGGGAGCTTCTTATGTACCATTGCTCATATCTAGGGGGAGCTCCTCTATATCTCTCACATTGTTGTTTACATTATCTATTCCTTGCAAATACTTGTGTTGTTATCAAACACCAAAAAGGGGAGATTGAAAGAACATTTCCCGCCCTTTTGGGTTTTGTGTGTTTGACGTCAACACTATGTATATTTTTATGTGTGTTGATGTAGACAGGTACAAGCCATCAAAAATTATGTTGGATCGGTGTATTGGTTTTTTGTTGAAGTTCTGCAGGTTTTCGTATCTGGCGGAAGGCCTCCGGCCGCCCTCGGCAGAAGCTTCTCCGACGTCTGTGCTCGGTTTTCTCTTCAGACCGGAAGTTCGGTGGAGTTGGCCGGAAGTTCCGGTCAGCGGAACTTCCGCCCAACCGGGCAAGTTCCGGAATTCCGTGTTTGTGGCTCAGTATAGTCCAGTAAGGCTTTCGCAAGTTTCTGGAACTTGGCCGGAACTTGGCCGGAACTTCCGGTCCCCGGAAGTTCCGCCCAAGTTCCGCCCCTTCTTTTGTTTTGCAGGAATTTTATCAAGGGCGGAAGTTCCGGCCCGAATGGCGGCACTTGGAAGCGAACTTCGGCCATCCTGGCGGAACTTCGGTGTAAGTGGAATTCGTCCCCAACGGTCAGATCGAAAGCTCCACCCATATAAATAGCTTTCTTCTCCAAAGGGACAAGTTGCTCAATCATTGCAAGAAAAATCTGCCAAGCTTCACCACCATTAGAGCCACCTCAAGAACACAAGATTTGCAAGATCTCCTTCCTCCCCAACCAAAGCTCTTGATCTTTGGGGATTCGAAGGAGAAGACACCGATCTACATCCTCACCGAAGCGTTCTTCATTTCCCCCTCTCTTGTTTGAGGGATCTCATGCTAGTGTTCCTATTTGGTTCCCTAGTTGATTTGTGTTGATGTATTGTTGTTGATTGTTGTGTTGTAACAGATTTGGGAGCCTCCAATTTGGTTGTGGATGTGTGCCCCAAGAACCTTGTAAAGGCCCGGTTTCCGCCTCGAGGAAATCCCTTAGTGGAAGTGGGCTAGGCCTTCGTGGCGTTGCTCACGGAGATCTGAGTGAAGCCTTCGTGGCTGTTGGTTTGGCTTTCGTAGCAACCACACTCCTCCAAACGTAGACGTACCTTCTTGCAAAGGAAGGGAACTACGGGAATCATCTCCGTGTCATCGCGTGCTCCACTCTCGGTTACCTCTATCCTATTCTATCTCTATATTGCTTAGATATATCTTGCTTAGTTGTTAGCCTTGTCATATAGGTAAATTCACTTAGTTGCATATCTAGAGAATTTACCTTTTGTGTCAAGCCTAAATTGAAAAAGAACTAAAAATTGGTTAGCACCTATTCACCCCCCCCCCCTCTAGGTGCGGCATACGATCCTTTCATGGACGGACACTTTATTATCTTGATTTTTAGTGAGAGAGATCATCTTATAATGCTACCGTCGCGATCTAAGCAATATAAGATGCATAAAAGGATTAACATCACATGCAATTCATAATGTGATATGATATGGCCCTTTTGTCTTTGCACCTTTGATCTTCATCTCCAAAGCACGGACATGATCTCCATCATCAACGGGCATGATCTCCATCATCGTCGGTGTAGCGTCAAGGTCCATGGCGATGTCATCATGGTTGTTCACCACATGTAGCAACTATTACAACTACTTTGAAATAATACTACTACATGAAATATAAAGACAGCCATGAGGCTCCTGCCGATTGCCACAATACAATAATGATCATCTCATACATATTCATCATCACATCATGGTCATATCACATCACCAAACCCTGCAAAAACAAGTTAGACGCATCTAATTTGATTTGCATATTTTACTTGGTTTAGGGTTTTCGAGTAAGATCCAATCTACCTACGAACATGAACCACAACGCTGATACAAGTGTTGTCAATTGAAATAGTAAATTGAATCTTAACTATGGTGAGAGAGACAGACACCCGCAAAGCCACTTATGCAATACAAGTTGCATGTCGAGCGTGGATCAAGTCTCATGAACGCGGTCATGTAAAGTTAGCCGGGCCGCTTGATCCCACCATACCGCAAGATGCAAAGTACACATAACAAAAGACAACAAAAGCATCAACGCCCACAAAACCATTGTGTTCTACTCGTTGAACCAATATATGCATAGACACGGCTCTGATACCACTATAGGGATTCGTAGCATATAAAACAAAAAATTTCCTACCGCAAGAACGAATAACAAGCCAAGATCTAATCTAGTAGATGGTAACAACGAGGTGAAGATCAAAATCCCTCGAAGATCGCTAAGCGTTAATGAGATAAATCTCGTGGTGGATGTAGTCGATCACTTGCCGCTTTCAAAAGCGCGTAGAAGATCTTGATGGTGCCACAATTGGGCAGCACCTCCGCAATCGGTCACACGTACGGTGTTGATGACGACGTCCTTCTCCCTGTTCCAACGGGCAGCGGATGTAGTAGATCCTCCTCGGAATCTCGCCAGAACGATAGTGTGGTGACAGTGGTGGTGGAGATCTCCGGTAGGGCTTCGCCGTAAGCGCTGCGGGAGAAGAAGGAGGAGGGAGAGCTAGGGTCTGGGAGAGGGGGGGTGCTTGGGCGCCGACCTGTGAGCCCTTTGGTGGTGCGGCCAAGTTGTGTCCAGCCCCCTCTCTCTCCCCCTCATTATATAGGTGGAACCCCCTAGGGTTTGCCCAAAATCCGAATAAGAGTCCAACTCAAAACTTCCATATTGGTGAAACCTAGGGGAAGTGGGACTCCTCCCTTTCCTTCCCCTATGGCCGGCCATGGTGGTGGAGTCCACCATGGACTCCACCTTCCCCTTTGGTCGGCCTAGGGTCGGTGGAGTCCATGCGGGACTCCACCTTTCATGGTGATTTCTTCCGGAAGGTTCTAGAATATTCTAGCTCCTTCCATAAATGCACCGGATCATTTCCAAACTTGGCAAGTGACTCGCTATATATGAATCTTATTCTCCGGACCATTCTGAAACTCCTCGTGATGTCCTGGATCCCATCCGAGACTCCGAACAACATTCGAATTCCATTTCATATTTCATATCTACTTAAAACGACATCAAACCTTTAGTGTGTCACCCTACGATTCGAGAACTATGTGGACATGATCGAGACTCCTCTCCGGTCAATAACTAATAGCGGGACCCGGAGATCCATAATAGCTCCCACATATTCAACGATGACTTCGTGATCGAAAGAACCATTCACATAAAATAACAATTACCTTTGTCTCGCGATATTTTACTTATCCGAAGTTTGATCATCGGTATCTCCATACCTAGTTCAACCTCGTTACCGATAAGTACTCTCTACTCGTACCGTGATATGATATCCCTTGTGAACTAGTCACATGCCTGCAAGGTAATTGGATGTCATTTCATCGAGAGGGCCCAGAGTATATCTATCCGTCGTTAGAATGGACTCCACTATTGATACAAGTGCCTCAACCCTATACTTTCCGAACACTTAATGCCACCTTTATAACAACCCATTTACGCAGTAGTGTTTGGTTTCATCAAAGCATCCATCCGGTGTAGGTGATTAACATGATCTCATGGTCGAAGGATTAAGTTACTATGCATATTAAAGCTTGAAGCACAAAGAACTAAATGACTTGATCATATGCTACGCTTACTATGGGTGTATGTCCATCACATCATTCACCTAATGATATGACCTTATTATTAATAACATCCAATGTTCATGATCAGGAAACCATGATCATCTATTAATCAACAAGCTATTTTAACAAGAGGCTTACTAGGGACTCATTTATGTTTACAAAACACGCAAGTATTAATGTTTCCGGTTAATACAATTATAGCATGGGATGTAAACATTTATCATGAACACTAAAATATAACAATAAACACATTTATTATTGCCTCTTGGGCATATCTCCAACACCTGCTGCATGTCATCTCTTCCTCTAGGCCCTGTTCCGGTGACCACGGTGCAACGGCGAGGGTGACTACGAAACCGTGTGGCCTCTGCTGGTGGGTGGCATGTTTGGTGGAGCACGTCAGAGCATTCAGGGTAGTGGGTTTGGTGATCGGGAGAAATCCTTGTCGGCATGTCCGACTCCGACGCGGTGACGCCTGCGGGTGCCGCCTTCCTTTTTGAAGGGCGTCGGATGTATCCCTCCCCAATCCCTTCCGCGTACCGAGGGAAACCCCTAGGACTAGTCCGGGCAGCAGCGGCGTCGTCGTTCCCTTGTTGAAGGTGATGCTTGGTATGCGGCGTCTCGGCGTGCTAGGAGCGTGCTGGTACTTCTCCGGAGGGCACAGCGGTTGCAGGGTCATCCTCGTTTTCGTCAATATGCCGGTGTCGGTATTAGTTTCTTTTTCTTTTCTTTGCCTTTTCGTTTGGGCTTGATTGTGTTGCGGGCCCAGCTGTTTCGTTGTATCGGGTGGTTGCTATATTAATATAGCGGGGCGAAAGCCTATTTCAAGGAGGAGGTAATCAAGCAAGATAGCCACATTAGAGCAAGTACAACAATGCCTACTCGGCAGGCTATAGTGTTTGCCATCTCATCAAAAGCTTATGTGGATGAGAGAGGAAGGAAGAGAGAGAGGAGAGCTGGCACTTGGCATGTCGCCCGACTATAGCAGAGCTACCGAGAAAAAGCTGGTGGCATGCACTGTATGGCCTATGACATACATGCATCAAACAATTAAATATCTGCTAAAATCTCTCTAATAGCCGGTCTAATAGCTAATCTATTGTATTGTTTGGCTATATACAAGCTCTATGTGACAAGGCATGGTGCTATAGCCGGCTGGAGGCTCTATTACTAATCTTGATGTTAGCACCTAAACAAAGAATCTGCCTAGAATGAAGAGTCGGTGTTCAATTTTATATGTCTAGTTTCAGGTTTCTCCAATCTGACAACAACAACAACTTCATGGCGTGGCTACGCAACATTCGCCATGATCCCAAGGATCGACATCTTGCACCTAGAATGAGGGGATACCGACTCATTCCGAACTTGGCACCGTCTCAGCTACCATAGATACCAAACATGTGACTGAAGTAGTTTCTTTAATGCAATGTTATCAAATCCTGGGAAATCATTTGCATCTGATATCAACAAGTGTTCGATTACTTCTGAACCTAAAAGGTCTGAGTTTAAAGGATCTTAGATATCCGGTTCAATACCAGAGAGACTTCCACATCTCTTGAGCTAAAGAGCAAAGAAAAAGGAGGTGTTGGATATCTTTAGGTCTTTGATGACAAACATGACACTCACTCCAAGTTCTAATATGGCAATTTGTCAAGATGCATTTTTATGGGACCAATCCATGCAAACAATCTCCACATGAAAATTTAAACTTTGTTAGATATCCTCAATTTACAAAGGGATTTCCACAAAGGATTTGTAGCCGCCACACCGGGAGCGACCATTTGTCCATAACTTGGACCAAATGTATGTCTCCACTGTAAATGATATGATGATTGTACCACCAATAGTGTGGGCCCAAGTGGCCCAGCCCGCCCCCAAAACTTGGTGGCCTAGCCCACGGGCCTACACCACCGGTATATCTCTTATCGGTGGCCCAGTATTAACATAACTATCGTCGATGCGCTTCGCTCACCACCTTTTATCCACTCTTCTCTCTCACCTATATCCCCATCTCCGTGCTTGTGGACCAGATGGTTGCCTAACGGATTTTTTTAGTCGCTTTGGGAAGTAATAAAATGATATTTTGTGGCTACGTTTGAGAGCTTTCAAAAGGGAGAGCTGCCATTATACCTCCTCAACTTCGGTACCATAAATCTACTTCCAAAAAAAATATGACGACGAGTACTTCTACCATGAATATATGATACATTGTCTGATCATGAATCCTCCGATGACAAAGGCATAACCATCACTGCGACTCTTTATGTTTCGTGGAGCATCATAATGCATTTCCCGCCTCCAAGGTTTGACAACGCGACACATTACACTCAATCGTAAGAGGACGGGTCGGCCAGATTCTTCTATAAAATCAAGGTTTCAAGATCAACAATGCAACAAACCCTCTAGACACGTTTCTAAGATGCTTCAGGATTTCAGAGGATAAAACTGAAGAAAGATTGCCCCGGTATGATTGTGCTCTCTTCAGATGTGTACTATTTGTATCTAGTGTCTTGCATATAGAGTTGCTGCAAATTAATTTGGTTGACGAGTACCTTTGCATGGCAGATTCCATATCATGCCTTGATGGCATGTACCATCCGCTCTTGTCAATTAGATAATCAAGAGGCTTTGTTGATGCATTGGTTGCATGCAGTGGGAATAAAATAGTTGTACATTTGGTTGGAAAGGGCACTATAAATGTTGTGTTGGAACGTCCACTATCATAATTGAAGTTGTGGTAGATTATAACACGTGGATTTGACACTCTTTTTCCGCATAGTAGGATCTCACAATGACATTGGATGTTGCAGTGATCTCCAGTGTTTGCAAGACTTGCTGAAGGCAACGCTCTCGAGTGCAATTGTGAGATCAATGAACACCAATACAACTAGGAGTATTACCTAGCCGATGGCATCTATCCTTATTGGGGGGTATTTGTGAAGAATTCCCATCCCACAAGGTAATAAATGATATCTCTTTGCACAACAATAAGATAGTTGCATGAAGGAAGTGGAGGAGGGCATTTGGTGTGCTCCAAAATCATTGGGCATTTGTCGGTCACCCTGCTAGAACATGGTTGACAGATCAAATGTGGGAGGTCGACCCTTATCATAATGCACAACATGGTTGTAAAGAATGAGTGTGATGATCATCAAGTGCATGATCTTGAGTGGTACTTCATGTGCCCTCTTGTTGAGCCAAATCATGCATCACCAACTTTGCAGCCTTCATCGACATGCATAGAAGAATTGCGGTGAAGGTGTTCATCGGCAACTGATCTAGCTCATCACTTGTGGATATACAAAGGATACCACTAGTTTGAATGTTCTTGTGTTGTGGTGGACATTCCTATAGTTTCTTGCGAACTTTCTGAATATTAATTTTAATTTGGATAGTTGTACTAACAATATTCTTTCAATGTTTAATTTTTGTTAATTAATTGCATGCTAAAATATCTTGCAATTCATTTGTTTCATCACGTCTAGAAATGTAAATAAATGGATGAAGATGGTCAAAATGGGCAAGTGCTCGTCTGTTCTGGGGGTGCCCTTGGGCGCACCTTCCCTCATCGGTCCGAACAGAATTTGGGGGCACTCGGACACAATAAGGCAGCAAGATGTGTTTTTTTTACAAAGATGATACACTTTAATATTTATTTTTAATTGTGTTGTTGCCCATTTATTCAAAATATAGCTCACATGGCATCCAATTTATCTTCACAACAATGTAATTATAGAATCTACAAAACTCGATCTTGAACACCCCTCTACAAAACGCAAAGTTTCACGAAGCTATGATGTAAAGAAGGTGACTAAGCGATGATGTTTTCTTGGGCATAACTTAACGTGCATCTAAAAAACTTGTAGGGGTAAAAAAAATATCTCGGTTGCAACAAAAAAAAAAAGATAGTTGCAATCTATTTCTTATACCATATGCACCATTTTTTCTCAGTTACAAGTCACCCACTAGCATGAATCACGATACAAATCACATGGCTGAGGAGTGAACTTTAACTTATTTCTCAGTTCACCGAGAATTAGCAAAACCGTAGCTTAATTTGTTTATTTACCTACTTATGGTTTCTATGCTTATTTGCACGATGCACTTTATTTTTTCCGGAAATATTGTAACAGTAAATCGCATATTAATATAAACTTCTTTTTAAGGGATGAAAACTCATGAACTGAATTGTTGGGATGAACTTGTTTCCCTTTTTTTTCCTACAAGATTGCATCCATTCTACATTTTCGAAGGATACGATCATACGAGTAGCTCTGATAGATCAAAACAATCAAGCGATAAGACCAGAACGAAACAAAACAAACCGCTTTATTATTTGTTTCTACAAGAGCAAGGGCGTCACACACATATATATAAGCACGTCTCTCATCTCTCCACGCGCCACGCCGTTCCCACAAAACCGCCTCCATCCTCCATTACCATTTTGCCAGGTGGAGTAGTTGCAGCTAGATTACATACATAGCATGGAGGAGTCCAGGGCGGCGGCTGTGCAGGAGCTCCGGGCGAGGTTCGCGGCGGGGCAGACGCGGCCGGCGGAGTGGCGGGCGAAGCAGCTGCGCGGGGTGCTGCGGATGGCGACGGAGATGGAGGCGGAGATATGCGACGCCCTCCACGCCGACGTCGGCAAGCCCAAGACCGAAGCGCACGTCCACGAGGTTGGTGACGCGCGCGCGGCATCATATCCTCGCAATTTGTTGCGATCGATCATTCCATTTTCTTGGTGTTCGTTAAGATCCGAGACTTTTTTGCGCGGGTTTTTCTTTTCTTCTGGTAGTAATATTTCGCTAAGAATTCGGTCTACCGGATTGGTAAACCGATCTGAAATATCTCGCTTCTTAATGGCTCTGTCTGCATGTTTTGGTTCACAGCTTGCTTCATGGTAATTGTAGACTATCCTGAAGTTCGTGTATTATTTTGAGCTTAAGATTCACATAGATTGGCTTTCTTCTTTTAGCACTAGATTTAGCTTTCCTCATCGTTATGCATACGTTATGAGTTTCTGTTTCAGTCTATGAATTTTTGTGACAGATATCTCTTGTCAAGTCGTCGTGCTTGTTTGCCTTGAAGAATCTCAAGAAATGGATGAAACCCAAGAAGGTACTATACGTTTATATCATGGGCGACAGTTTACATCTCCCATATGTAACCCCATTTAAAAATTAACATATTCTTATTTTTCTACGTATTGAACTGTTTGCTTAGAACTTTCGTGCTCCCAATAGAACAAGATTAATTGTTAATTATATGTTGCTGGAATACTTGAATAGTTCGTCAATTATATCAATTCTGACTATACCTTGACCACGTTAATACTAACACAAGCAGACTTAATTACTTTAATAGTTGTAGCTGTATGGGCACACAGCCTACTGATAATAGCTTGTACCGCGACAGCTAATCATTATCTATCAGAAACTATCATATTAAGGTTTTTTTTTGCAGGTTCATGCAAGGCTCATGACTTTTCCCTCGACGGCCAGGATTACAAAGGAGCCCCTCGGTGTTGTACTCGTCATCTCTGCCTGGAATTACCCTCTCCGTAAGTTGGAAGATCGATCGGTGATGCAAATGCAAATACTATCTATGTCTTAAAATGGGTTTATTCAACTCGTAGGATACTGAATACCTTGACAAGATTTTTTTAATGATAAATTAAAATTTCTCTAACTTACTAAATTATACATTAGAGGACATGAAGAATCATTTTCATTCTATCGAAAATTTGCATGTACATAGATAGTACTGCTTTATTTGCATTACAGAATATACATCAAATAACAGAATCATATATAGACTAAAGGATAAACATAGTAAAAATCCACTAATATAAAACTACCCAAACAATTGGGAGGAACATACTCCCAATGAAATACATTCATGCAACATGTGTGCATGAGGTGAGGGGTGTTCAAGCAAGGAAATGATTTGCTCAGCTAGCTCACTCATGCGCCTGGCATGGCATGTGATGTACTGTGGTTGGCGTGCACGTAATTAGGCGACACGTAGGTATTACCCCACTGTACTGTCACAAAAGGAAATGCTTGTGTGATTGCCGTCCTGCATTTCGTTCCATCGCTTTCGGCATTTATGCTTTGGTCGATTTCAGCTCATTGAAGATAGAACAATTTTAGTTCGAGAGGGTGATAGCTCTTTTGATGATCACTTCCTCTTCTTGTCACGCACCAATCAAAATCTCTTTGAGATATAGTATAGTTAGTTGAAGGGCACAAAGCAATCAATGAAATGCAGCTTCATTTATTTTTCTTCGATGACATGTATCTTTCGGGATATCTGTCGTGCATTACATGTATCTGTGTCATGCATCTTTCGCGCTCTAGAAATGTAATAGTTTGCACCCGGAATCATTCAACCAACAAGTACGGCACATCTGTTTTATATCATAGAGAGACCAGGGTGTACATGTAAATTTTTGGAATCTTATCATGACCTCTCTGTTTTTTTTTAAGTTTTTTCCCCTCAATAAAAAGCTTCAACGATAATCGAATGCCCATTAGCTGTCAAAAACTTTTCAAAAGAAAGCTGGAGATCCAGTCCAATTTTGTTCCAAATGAATCCTCTTCACAGAGCACGGTGTGTAATCGCACTGATGCATGTCTACTCGATCGTTTCAGTGTTGTCCCTGGACCCCGTCATCGGTGCGATCGCGGCAGGCAACGCCGTCGTGCTGAAGCCGTCCGAGGTCGCGCCGGCCACGTCATCGCTGCTCGCTGAGCTCCTGCCACGATACGTCGACAGCGCCTGCATCAAGGTCGTCGAGGGCGGCGTCTCCGAGACGACTGCGCTCCTAGAGCATAAGTGGGACAAGATCTTCTATACAGGTCAGCGCCAGTCCATATCCATACGGGTTCTTGCCGGTCGCCGATGATGAAGCTCAAGGACCATCTAGTTTCACTGCATCAAACATATGCTACGATGGAAAATTGCAGGCAATAGTAAAGTAGGACGCATCGTGATGGCCGCAGCGGTGAAGCATCTAACGCCGGTCGTCTTGGAGCTTGGCGGGAAATGCCCCGTGATCGTCGATTCGAACGTCAATCTCCATGTATGAACCTTTTGATCTTGATCCTTTTCCAACTCAGAGTTACTGCCAAACTCCTGTAAACAATAAATCTAGCCTAGCCACCTTTTGTTGGATGTTTCACATTTTTCATAGTGTTGTAACTTTTTTTTGTTTGTTTCTACCAAGGTTACTGCAAAGAGGATAGCTGCGGGCAAGTGGGGTTGCAACAATGGCCAGGCCTGCATTGCTCCTGATTTCATCATAACCACCGAGTCTTTTGCCCCAAAGCTGGTACATACATAGATATCCGAGCAACAATTATTCATTTAACCCCTTTTAGTTTCGAGGATCACCAGATCTGAATTATAGTTTATGGTAATTTGAAAGCTCGAGGCTTTAAAGAAAGTTTTGGAGAAGTTCTATGGGAAGGATCCGTTGCTATCAGCGGATTTGTCGCGTGTCGTGACCCCAAACCATTTCAACAGACTCCTGGACATGATGGACGACGAGATGGTCTCGGACAAGATTGTGTTTGGTGGTCAGAGGGATGAACAAAAGCTGTGAGTGGATTCAATCTTCACAGTACCAACTCTGGCAACTCATCATAATGTTTCATGTCACCACGTGTTTGGCTGATCTTCATAAATCGGTTATTTTTGTCGTACCGCAGGAAGATCGCCCCCACAATCTTCCTAGATGTCCCACTCGACTCCGCTATGATGAAGGAGGAAATATTCGGGCCATTGCTTCCTATCATCACTGTCGGAGCTAACCCTCTCGGATTCACAATGCTTTAGCTCATTTTCCTTACCGAGCGGAGATTAAGTAGAATGCACGGTTTGGTGATACATTATGTGCATCTCAGCCGACTGCTTTTTTGATTCCTTTTCAGGTTGATAAGATCCATGAGAGCTTTGGTCTCATCAACTCCATGACTAAGCCACTTGCAGCCTACCTCTTCACCAGGGACAGCAAGCTCCAGAAGCAGTTCGAGAGTACCATTTCTGCAGGAGGAATGCTCCTCAACGACACCAGCGTACATGTAAGGGAACATATGAATTCAGACCGTTTGGAACATATGAGCTTTTTACAGGGAAGTGAATTCTGATTTTAGTTTGCCATGTCGCAGCTCACCAATCCTCACCTGCCATTCGGAGGTGTTGGGGAGAGCGGCACAGGCTCCTATCATGGGAGATTCACCTTTGATGCTTTCAGCCACGGGAAGGCGGTCCTGCACCGAGGGTTCGGTGGGGAGGCAAAGGCCAGGTACCCACCGTACTCATCGGCAAAGCTCAAGATAATGAAGGGTGTGCTTGTGGGCAAGCTGGGAGCCATGATTCAGGCTATCCTGGGGTTCCCAAGAGGAAAATGAGCTGATCTCTTCAGGGTAGCATGATATCAAGAAATCAGTGACAGCTCAATAAGTTGAACAAAAGTTAAATATCTTATAGTGGGCTAGGCACCATTCTCTTGCAAACATATCAGAAAAAGGCGAACTGCCTGATATTGTGTAATTTGATTGCCCTTATGTGTGTCATACAACATGCAAGTACCATAAATGTCCAGTTCTGATTTTATTTCTACTAATGGAACACACAACTCAAAACACTGCCTTGGTGGATCCGATCTGTTGGAGCGGTCGTAAATCACAACCATGCTCTACGAGCGTACACTTCAAAAAATAGTTGAAACAAACAGTGCCTTGCCTTCTTCACACCAAAATGCAGTTCATCAGCAGCTAATATCAGCTAGTCAAGTGATACACCCTGCACCATTTCAATAATAAGAATGTCAGCATGACTTAAAACATGTTTTTTTCTCACTCATGAATACATCTCTTAATTCCATTTACCTTTGGAGGATCAAACTTAGACCCAAGATTGCTCAGTTTAGCATGAGCTTCCGCGTAGTCCTCGAAAAATGTATCTTGATCCTCGGCATACTTTTCAGCATAAATCTTCAAGCATGACACCACACAAAGTTCAGTTAAGAGAATCAGCTGCAGGTGTGCAGTTCTTTTCTCTCTTTTTTTTGCAATAGGAGAATGCTCACAAACCTTGAATGCTGGATCCTCAAAGAGTACAGCATCAGTAGGCAGAACGAGGAGGTCCTCATCTCGTCGCTCTTTCACATCCTGAATTGTACGCTAACTGTAAGATAATTGCACGCATTACTATAGCATACAGAAAATTAGTCATCTCACCTTGAAGTAGCTGTTATCAAACTTGAGCCACTGAGATGTCCAAGACTGCCCCCCAGGTGCACCAGGTCCATTTTTCTGCAAGTTAAGTACAGCATTAAATTAGGCAACCAAAGTGATATACCGTTCACAACATTCTTCAGTGTCATAAGAATAATGTACATGCTGGTACAACAATAACACCTTTGTTACAGAGAAGCTTCATGGTAGAAAAATTAATGATGGTGACAAGAATATAGTTCGTTTTTATACAGTTCATTCACAATTGAGGATGCACAGCAATATGTCTAAAGACCACTTCTAGTGTAGAAGAAAAAAAGTGTGTCTTATGTTTTGTTCTGTTGAATCATAGAACTGATAATTTATCTGGAATGAAATTGATGTCTTGTCAGCGCCCAGCATAAAGTAGCAATCTGCAATTCTGTTCTTGCAGGATGCATGTAGTCATATTAATCTACTAATCTATTTAATATTTAATATAGATGTACTGTTTTTTCATTTCTAAGTTGCCCAAATTCTTAAATCTAATTAGTGGATGGGCCATTCAGCTTGTATTCTGAAATATTTTAACATATAAGGTATCTTTAACATGGCAACAATGAGCCACAGCTGTAATTTACTTACAGTGTATTTTGTTTCTGGTTTACCCCAGCCACTGCGCTCTGGTCTTGACCGTCCAAGTGTGTGTGCTCCTGACAGTGCAACAATTTCCTACAGATCACAGAGCAGATAAGAAAAGCAAATCCACATTAGGTTATGTTGAAATAGTTAGAGTGATAACACAGCAGTCTCCAAGTACCTTGTCATTCAGACCCATTCTGTAGAATACTTCCCGTAAATGTTCAGCAGGGGAAGGAGGGCCAGCAGCTGAAAGGGTGGCAAAAACATAGTATAGCTTCAGCATGCATTAAAAAGGTATTCACTATGGTCAATATTTTGATTTTCAAGTATCAGCATAAATTTTGTGGAATTGAAAAAACAAAAATCAAACACAAGAAATGTAACACAAGAAATGCATTAAAAAGGTATTCACTATGGTCAATATTTTGATTTTCAAGTATCAGCATAAATTTTGTGGAATTGAAAAAACAAAAATCAAACACAAGAAATGTTGTTGGTTATGAATAAATTTAACTTCATGGGAAAAGATAGCACATGGTCATAATACAGTGTTGCATAGGCGATGCAACTTTTCAATATCATTTTGCATCATGGGCAGTTGGGAGTTGGGACAATCTATTTTTCACTTTTGCACATTCATCACTCCTGTGATTCAACCAAAGTACCAGACAAAAGACCATGGGACAGTAATTTCATAACTTATAGATCACGTAACTCTTTCTGGGCCTTTAGCCTTTTTTTCCTCTTCAAAATCACTAAGGAAATTCCCTAAATGCATGAATGTATACTTTTCCATTCGTAAGCATTTGACAAATCAAGAACTTGATTTTGGAGGCAATACAAGGAGTCCAACAACCACTCATAGGGATCACAAGGGCATATCTACTATAAATACAAGGAATCATGGTTGTTGAAAAGCATGAAAAGTTACTAGGAATAGTATTCGGGGCTATGTGTGTGATCTACAGATCTACTGTTGATATTAGTGTAGTGTGGCATCAATATGTTTTCTTAGAGCTTTATTATGGCGCCCTTAAGTACATCTTGCAGATAAATAAATATTTAAATACAGGATATCCTCAGGAGGCATGTCGGTGCGGGGCAGCAGATTATGTCCATCAGATAATTCTGTCGAATTACATGTGGTAGCTCATACATTCATATCAAAAAGGGTAGACAAGAGAATCGAGTATTGAGTTAATTTTTGATTAAGAAGATAAAGTAATGAGTTAATTTTCAATACATCCATGTTTTGGTTAAATATATTTCCCTTCACATGAATTATGAAGTTTAATGAAATTGCCTTGTTCTCATCAAAGTTCAGTAAACTAATATGCTAACCTTGTTAAGAATCTACAAGAGAATAGTAGCATGAGGAAGTAGGGAACAACACGGTACAAATTTGATGAGCTATGGTTTGTTAATGTTTTGATCAGTGGGTCAGCTGAAATTTCTGCACCAATCAACAGACAACCATTCAAGTTTGCGAGATGATCATTCATTGCTTCCATCAGTGAGAAGTTGTTGCTATTGTTATATAATGTAGAGATCCATATTATATGAAACTAAAAGGTGCATTGTAATGTTCTACCTCTAGACCAAGATATAACTTCTGAACCAGTCAATAAACAACCATTCAAGTTGCATAGATAATTAGTAATTGCTTCCATCACTAAGAGTTTGTTCCTATATAATGTAGAGATGCATATCAGATGAAACTAAAAGGTGCACTGTAATGTTCCATCTCTAGACGAAGATGCAGAATCAAAATATGCGTTAAACTGGCACATAGAGTAAGCTGGACTATGGATACTAGGAACTAACCAGGGAGTCTTCCCTCCGGTGGGCATTGTTCAGGGGCCGAAACATCAACCCTTCCATAGATCATGGGGATTTTGGGGCCACCAGCTTCCTGAAAAGCGGGAAATCAAATCAATCACATAGTTGCTGATAAAGAAAAAAACCTTGGAAATATCATCATCGGTAGGTTTTAAGTGCCATGAAGAACCTCAATGGCTGTAGCACTGGCAAGCTGGAACAGATCAGCATAAGTAACACCTGCATATTTGTCCTTGATGGTCTGAATCAGCTTCAAAGCATTCACAAGACCTGCAGCAGAATTAGGCTAAATATCATCCCACGTCGTATGAAGCAAAAGAAAACTAGTGGAAGAGAAGCAGTACCAGCATTGGCCGCATGCTTTAACTCAATTTCAAATCTCAAGCTACCATTAGCTCCACCACACTTGGGCCACTCGCTAATGTTCTTGTCATAAGTCCCAGAATCGTGCCAGCCCAACCGAACCTGAAACCAGGAGCAGTTCAGCAAACAAGTCACACAGAGGCATCAGGAGGCCGCATCACTTTTGATGCTGTATAAAGAAAATGCAAGACCAGGAAGCGCACACATACAACAAAGACCAAGTAATTGATTGAACTTGCGCCTATTACATGTTACGGAACGTAGAAACAATAACCTCTCACCAAATTCCTCATGCCTAAACTATAGCCAGTCAGTTAACTAAGCATATATCAAACCATTGTGTATTTCCAGTTCCCTAACTAAACAATGATGAACTTTTGCTAAATGCAAATTTCTTGATTAAAGTCCAATACGAACATTACTTTGCTCGAACTCGAATACTCTGGTAAGGATGCAATTGTTCTTCCATAACAGTACAAGGTCGCATAGAGGATACCAGGATGGGATGACAGGACTTGTCCTTGAGCAGCTGCTTGACGTCCTCCCGCGCGCTCTTCAGCTCAGCCGTCGCACCTCCAGCCGCAGCCGAGCTCGCCGGACGCCGCCCGAGCTCCTTCGAGGGGGAGCCAAAGAAGGGGAGGCCACGAATCAGGAATCGACGTGTAGGTGTGGTTAATGGGGAGAGACGAGAGCTGTCGGTACCTGCGATACGAGGAAGAGGCCGCGGAGAGGGTGGAGGGGAGATCCGCCAGAGATCCCGCGGCGGAGGAGGTGGTGGACGGCCATGTCGGCGCCGGCGGCGAGGAGGGGGAAGGTTTAGGGGTGGTTCCTTGGTCCGCGTGTTTGGGGGAAATGGGCGACGGAAAGTATTGTTCTCGTTTCGATGTACTCCGGTCACGTTCACGGTTCACATACATACCTGGTTATCACCTCCCTCTCTTTCTTTATTAATTGGCACTAGATGACCGGTTGCGCTATCGCGCAAATGGCAGAATCAAATTGGAATTCAAACCGTAAGTTTCAGCTTATTTGAGTATTAAGAATTATCACGTAACTTAACTGCTTCAGTATCGCTTCAGTATCTTGCAGACACACCATTTCATCAAGGTGTTGCAGTACGATATGACAATTTAGTATAATTTCACACCATTTTTTCAGCTTTTATGCTTTTGTATAAGCTCCACCACCAAATTTTGATTATTGTATAGAAAGAGGTAGCATCATATAATAAGCACAGGGGAGCTACATACATAAGTTTTAAAACAACATAGATATAATTTTTGAATCTAAAGGAATATGAGATTATGTCATAAAAATGGGATGTGTCCTTTTCAAGCCAATTAGCACGCTAACAAAACAAAAATAATACAATAACCAGAGCCATGGCCTTTTCTCAGGCACGCAGCCGCAGACCATAGCAAAGTCCTGATCACCGATTCCTTTGCAACACCACTTGCTCGGCTACTTAAGTAGGATGTCCGATCTAGAAATCAGCATGTCCTTGTTGCCTGAAGAAAATATAAGTAATCTGTGCTGAAATATTTTGAGGTTATAACTTAAGAGAGAGGAGGATAGAAACATGAACTTAAGGACACTAAACCTACAGAAATGTGATGATAATTTCAGAACCCTTATGATCTTCTAGATGCTTTTACATGAAGCAACAATGTAAGAATCAATGCTTAATAGCAGAAAAACAGTAGCATAAAATTCGGAAACAGTATATGTTCTTAGAAAAAATAGGTGCGCTGGATTTATGTCTATTCTCAAAGATCCAAACAAAGCATATCCTTTCAGCAAGAATCTTTGAGTGATCAGATGATAGATGATATAATCTAATATATAGATATCAAATATAAAGAAATTTAAAGATAACATACAAGCGCTAGATATGTCACAACATTTTTAGTGAGATGCATAATGAGAAGAAATAACCAAAATAAATGGCATACTCAAGTTTTTGTGCAGCTCTTCGTACCTCTTCAGCTGTAGCTATCACAATCTCCTTATCTCTGAGGCAAAGAGTAGAGAATGGGCATTAAGTAGAGCACCCAAAAAACTACAACCGTGATTAGAGGTATGACATAAGTTGAAAAAACAGATTTGATGTACATGGGGAGAAGAATAGTGGAGCAAAGGACATGAAATAGTTAGAAGCTAAAAATTTGCACATATGGTGATGAAGACATGATAACAGAACATAAGTTGGGGGGAGATGGGGATCCTACCACACGCCAGAAGAATAGTGGAGAAGATAATGTAAGTTATGAATTTGCATGAACATCACATTTTTCTTTTTCACTCATCTAAAAAAATAATTTCATGAAGGAAAAACTTCATCTAGCTTCTGAAGTCAACCGTCAGGACAAAATAGCAGTGGACCTGATTAATTTTACTTTCAAAATAAACTTGACAAATATTTCATTTCCAAACAACTCCAAAGAGCCATGAGGATAATAGACTGGACAATTTGAACTTGGGCAAATTTCTTTTGAATACGCAAAATCAACCAAAGTAGTACCAACCATCAGATACCAGCTAAAGTTTAGTTACCGAGTATTGGGACTTTGCCTCAAAGGATAACAAAAAATCAAAATGTTTTTTGTAAGCGTCCATTCACGATGCCAAGAGCATCCCTCATAGTTTTTAATGGAAGATGATTTTTAGATCAACATCGATGTTACCAACAGAAGTGTCCAGCAATCCCCATAACTTTTTTTATTGTTTTTACATAGCACCTCTTTTAATTATTTACACTATTATCCAAAGTAATGAATATCTCCCCACTGTTTCACATTGATTAAGTTAAAATAGAAATGTGGGCCTAAAACAACTGATAGCACGAGAAACCATAAGGTATTCACGTACGATGAGCATGAAGGAACGATAAAATCCACATCCACACAAGGTTGGGAATAACACAATCTTTTGAGTTCAGGGTAAACAAACAAATGGAGAAGCACATCCACTTGCAAGCTGTATCACCAACTAAGTTCAAGACAACAAAGAAATGAAAAAGAGAACATGCTTTGTTTCTCCTCAATATCATGAACATAGGTTCATCATTTACTTTACAGTCAAAAATAGATGCCATACTTGATTCCTTATTTACTCCTCACAAAAACTTGAAAGGAAGCGTAAAAAAAACTTGCAAGAGTATTCAAATATTGCATAAAACATCTATGAATATCATTTTCAGATTGTGTACCTGACTCTGATCCAGGCTTTCTTATTGCTTTGTCCATCCGCTTGAGCTTTCTGCGACGTCGTCTGCGCCTATAATCGTTTTACAGAAGACCTCGATCAGCATAGGACATACAAACATACCTACGAACTTATAGATACATGGAGATTGTTTCGACGCTAAGAATAGAAGCCACCTCTTATCTGTCCAAACCGTGGTATATGGTGGGCTCATTTAGATTATCAGCTACAGATGAACCAAGGTGTAGAAGTAAAGTAAACCATACGACATGATCAACCTAGAACAAATAACACAAGCAAATGTGCCTAGCATGCAGGGTACTACCTCTTAACAACAACTTTTTTGTGCACAGAACGATTGTTAAATCGAACAATCAGCAGGCACCACAAATCTTGTCAATCACATAACCAATTTAAATTTTTCACACGTGAGAACAAATGGAAGAAAGCAAAAAACTGAAGCGTTACTGACCTTGGGGCTAATAAACCAAAAGGGAAAAAAACATAACTATGTTAGCTAGCTGAAGCACAAAGAATGCATGTGTTTGTATGGATAGGAACATAATCCAGGGGCATCCTTATAGGTGATAATGTAAAACATAAAATCAGTAAACTCTTATAAGTAGTCTGTAGTTCTGCAGGCTTCAAAGAACTAATGGTGGAAAATTAGATACTAATTGCACAAATGATATTAAGCAACAAACAAAGGGAATGCAACTCTTATAACTTCATCACTTCCACCGACATCCAATCGAAAAGAGAGTAGCTAAAAATCAAAAGGGAACCTAAAGCCTGAAACAACTCTTTCATCGCCGCCTCTTATTAGCATTTCAGGACCGTGCCTACGTGTTTCGATCTCCTCCGACCTCAGCCCTACCTGTTACCCTCTTAATCAAAGCTACTTCCACCGCTGAGTCGCTACTGCCACTGGAGGACAGGTCGCCGCTGCCACCGGCCATAAGTTATTTGACTCCCATAGTGTGTTGCCATTGTTTATCCTTGTTGTCTGATTCTTACCGTCAGCGCTGTAGCTACTGGCTTGTAGATGTGTAGGATGAGATTGCAAGAGTTAATTTCCTAGGCTGTAGAGACGTGGATTATCCATTCCTTTTCCTGTACTACATCAAATTCTAGAGCAGTGGACTTGAGGCACCAAATAATTCTTAAATTCGTTAGTTGCCTCTTGGCCTAAACCTACAAATCTCACTTTCTGTCTGTACGGACAGAAATACTATGCATAGTGTAAAGTTAATTAGAGAAACATAGGGCTATAAATAAAAGTGACCCTGCTATGAGATCATTGTATTAAAATGAAACAAACAGCCTGGCATAAAAACACTTAGCAACAAAGGATGCATTGTACATACAACAGACATCTGAAGAGATGGATACTGCATAGAGCATATATTAACATAAAAGAGTTTCAGGGGAAGTACACACATGTGAGCAGAGTTACTTTATTTATTTTAAAAATATTATCACCGAAAATGCCATCGCATGTTACCGTTCTGAATGGCGAACAAGCTGGGAAATGACACATGAGCAACAAAGTTGAATATTATATCTTACTGTATTAGTGTATAAGTATGCATGAGTTATGTGTTGCAGACTGGCAGACCGCGGAGAACTCATTAAGCATATGTATATTTACCTACAGTGCATAGAACCCAGAATAAATAACTCAAAGCTAACTTATCTTTTAGGCAAGGATAGTGCTGAGCGTCCCCCGGGGGATCAAACACTCCGATCCCCCGGGTCGCCAGCCGTAGATGCAAACAATCAGAACCGTACACCACGGACAACGAGAATTCCCACCCAGAAAAATAAAGAAAAAACGCCCACCTGTCGCTGTCTTCGTCCACGGACTCATGCTGCCCAGGTGTGGTCCATCCGTTGGTGGAGTCGTGGTCCTTCCTCAGGTTGGGCATCCCTCCTCGACCGCTCTGCCCCATCCGTGCAGGCCGACGGCGCTCCTCCGTTGGTCAGGACCGTCGACGGAGAACCCGACGCGCCGTCGCGGACGCAGCAGCTGGTAGCAGCCCCGGTGTGCCTCGGAGCAACGATGGCGGCCGCTGGTAGCAATATATGCAGCCCTACCATTGTAGCGACGCCCAACCGTCGATTGGAGCAAGGCCGGCCACCACCCGCTGCTACCGACGGCCTCCGCCGCTGCTTCGAACGGTCGCCACCCTGCTGCAAACGGCGGCCGTAGCTGCTACCCACGGTCTCGGTCGCTGCTACAAACCGGCCGCCGCCCCTGCTGCAAACAGCCGCCGCCTCTGCTCCCCACAGCCTCCGCGGTTGCGAATACCTGCCGCCGTCGCTGCTACCCACGGCCTCCGTGGTTGCTACTACCTGCCGCCGCCCTTGCTGCAAATGGTCGCCGCCGTTACTACCGACGGCCTTCGTGGCTGCTACGCACGGCGGCAGCTGTTGCTACTGCCGGCTGCCACCGCTGCTACCGACGGCCTCCGCGGCTGCTACGAACGGCGGCAGCCGTTGCTACTACCGGCCGCCGACCTTGCTGCAAATGGTCGCCGCCGATCCTACCAACGGCCGTCACGACTGCTTCTATCGGCCGCCGCCCCTGCTGCAAATGGCCGCCGCCCTTGCTGCAACCGGCCGTAGCCGTGCTACCCACCGCGCCCCGAAGGTAGCAGCCCCTTGGGCCCTCGAGGAGGTGGCGTCGGCGTCGAGGCTGCCGCGCGTATGAGAGACAGAAAAGCTCAGCCGGCGGAGCTCAGCATGGGCGCATACGGGGGCACGGCGGGCGGCTGGAGTAGAGGAGGTCGGCGGAGCAAGGCGGCCACGCGCAGCGGAGCCAGAGCTTGGCATGGGAGCGGAAAAGGTTGTGTGGCTGCGAGGTGGAGGGAGTCGGGGGAGGCGGCGACCTCGCAGAGGAGAGGCGGGTGAGGGTGTGGCGGCCGCTCGCGGGAGCGACGGAGCTGTCTGGGAAGGGGAGCAACCGAGAGGGAGGTAGAAGATGACTACTCTGCTTCTTGGCGTGAGCGGGGATAAGGTACTGGTAGGAAATTTCCCACCGCTCAGTTTAATTGGGCCCACCCATGTGCGTGCGTGGAGAGAACCCACGATGCATCGCATGCGTGTCAGAGGCGGACGATGGAACGTTTGATCCCCCGGATGATCAGAAGCATTTCCCTTTAGGCAATTGCTATCTCGAGCCAAATCCTACCCAAAATGCAAAGGCAAGTAAAGCATGAAAAACAAAGATAAGGGTACATGATAGGATGGTGGCTTCAAGAGGTGGTATTCCAGATAACATACAACTTAACAGAAAATAAATAGAAGTACCTAGATGATCAGGTACATGAGGGCAACTCTTTATCAGCAAAAAAAACCCGGCGAGCCTACAACATGACCAAAGTGAATCAGAGTGAGTCATTCCTAATTTCCCAAAAGGAAAATGAAGGAAAGAAATGCACCTTGGAACGAAATAAAGTGAATACGGTAAGGAATTGATTCTGCGCCCCATGAAAACGAAATAATGTAGTTTCATTGTAAAAGAAGGAGCTTGCATGTATATTTGACAGCAAGGAGTAATGTGACACCTTGTCTGATGCTCGAGGTGGCACCACCGATGGATGAGCCCCATCCTCTCGGACTATTGGTGACCTTGCAGACAGCTCCGTCTTTAAACAACACATCAACATCTACAGATACCTCGACGAACCATCCAAGCCATGGGTCGGAAACCATAGTCACTAAGGCTGAGACTTCGTTATCGCAAAAAAAAAGGCTGAGACTTCTGACAGCTATAAGAAATGCTATTACACAAATCTGACATTGAAGGAAAGATTGGCCCATTCGCATATGGACTATCAGTGTAACTAAAATTTAGCAGCAGTGGTCGCTGCTCTAATTACGTACAGCTATTTGATTAAGTTTTAGTTTAGGCAATATAGCATAAGTTCTATACTGGCTATTCGATTAAGCTTTAGTGTGGAAATATAGGAGAAGTGTTGGTTAAATCATTCCGGCGAGCTGCAGCTTCCAGATTTTGGCCTATGCAAACCTCTAGATAGTAGTAGCTATCCAAGTACCACTAATTCATCAGTAGGCGCAAATAAGCAATTAAGTAAGCTGTTGTTCATAGGCTAACACATCATGAAAAACTATTGCCCACTTGCTTCATATCTCAATCATGTTAGCAGATATACCCAAAAACATATTATAGACATTTGAAAGACTATTACAGACATATGATTTTGATGTAGTATCCCACAAACATATAAGGCTATTTGTCATAAATCCAGGCATAAATTCCTTCATTGACCATAATATTCTATCCAATTAATCAAATCAGTAAGAAGGGTTCAAGAACGGAGAGAAGCATACACATTGATGGCAAGAGTCACAAGTTCTGGAACTTGTGTGGAGAACCATTGTCAGTGCCACATCCTCAACTCTGCAAACGAAAGAACCTGCAGAAGGCAAAAGTAGCGGAGATAAACATGGCGGACACACACCCAGGCCAAGGTGCTCACCACTGCACATGCCATGGTCTGTAAATAAAATTGACGAATAACCTGGATACAACACTCTTGTGCAAAAATACAAGTAGAAGTTAAAACACACCTCTCTGAAATTAGGAACCAAACCAAACCAATGAGATTTTCTTTCCACCTCATAGTTCATACTTCCTGCTAAGCACATGTAGGCCATTATCTAAAAACACATCTGCAGGTGGTCCTCTGCATCCTTCAAAAACAACGGTAAGTCAGAAAGTGATGACAATGCGCATGGTGGAGTAGAGGGGAAAGAAAGGTGTGGAGGACGGGCATACCTGCAGCATCGATGAGCTCCATGAAACGCCAATGATAGCTGTTGTCGCAGTTTCTATAAGAACCTCATGGACATCCAAACCCTAGATGCAAATAGAAAATATTTTCCTGTAAGAACCTCACGGGCATATTTTGTGATACCAAAACCCATCTCAGGTGCTACATAATTAGAACATTTTGCTGCCTATTGCACTAAAGAAGCCATGTTACAACCAGCAATACAGCTACCTTTGGTGTGAAATGAGGTAGACCGAACTGGACCATTACGTCGACAGCGAACTGAGGCTGCATCTCGTTAGGAACCTGAAAGATAAACATTCATGATTCTAGCATATTCAGACTCTGAGCTTCATGATTCTAGCATATTCAGACTCTGAGCTTCAGTACACGTGAAAAAGAAGATTTGCATCATGAAAAATAGAAATGCCGTACATGAACAATCGGCATGATTGAAGACATGAACTATGGAAAAATGTTTCAAGCTTGTTATATTACCTGAAACATGGAATCATTCCCTCAATAGGGCCAATCCAGTTGGCGAAACAAATGTGCGAAAGAAGGGGAGAAAGAGAAATTGAGGTCCTCACCTCATGTAGGAAAGGAGCAGCAGCATCAAACATCGGCAGGGAGTGAGAATTTGAAGGCACCCAGTCAGATTACACATCATAAACTGTAACTGCAAAAATGGACCGTTAATCATAAAAATCCTGCATACATGTAAAAAAACAAAATAAAGACAAGGAAGCAAAGTACATCGCATCAAGTGAGACAGAAGGACTGTGATGAGCTCACCATCGCAGCTTGTCCATGCTCGTTGTCGGTCGCCACGCGCACAGCCTCCCAAGATATAAAAAATAAGAAAAGCCTCGTGCGACAAATGTTGGAAGATCCACTAACAAGGAATGCATGACAAATAAGCAACCAATACAAAAAATAATTTTCCTACGGTATAGTGATTTCAATTAAGCCAAAAGTATCAAGATAGTATGTAGATACAACATCTCTGTAGGAGAAAAAGAACAATAATTTGAGTACCCGAAATAAGAAGCTGCTAACATGAGCTAAATAAAATAATGAGGCACTTTTTATTGTATTCGTCATAAACACATACAAAGAAACAAATTAAGTGTTTTTACTGGGTATTATGGAAGTCGTACAAAATTAGTGATATTATTCTCCTCCTGCCTTTTCTTCCAAACAACCCCTTATGTTTTTATAATAGAAAATGAACCAATTATAGTGACAATGAAATATATTGCACATGCTTGATTTCCGCCTTCGGGAGACTCTGCATCAGACAGTAATTGCCATAAGGAGATTTCTTACTGCAAATTAAACAATTAACCATTTTTATGTGATCATGTTAGAGAAGAGATACTATTTGTGTACATAATTAGCTAATTAGCATAGCCATGTTTACTAACTGTAGGTGTTTTTCCGAAATACCCATCATCCTGCGGTAAACTACAATTCAGAAGGCAGATTGTAAAGGCATAGGTAGATAAAACAAAAGCTAATGACGCATGATTGGAAAGACAATAGCTTGTTTATTACTTCTACATTTGAAATCGTGGTACTCCCCCATACCTAGCGGTGGTACCATCGGGGACACACCAATCAATCCAACAAATTTGAACTTCACTCTCTGTGTAATAGGAACCTGCAACGATGATGCAGATGAAATGACCGAGTTCCCTCATTCAAAAGGCTTCAGAGAACAACCTTCTTTGCAATGTGTCATCCATCCACCGCCGCCTCCAGGCAGCAGCTGTCATCAAGAAAACTCTCTATTTTATTTTTCAATAATATACACTATTTATAGAGTATAAACCCAGCAAATTTGTTAGAAGATTTCTTTAGCTTTTAACTTTTGTTATAGAATATAAATGAGCACGGAGACATACATAATACATTACAAAAATTAGCAGGGGGGTGAAAGTAGGCTGGAGATGCTCATAGCAAACTGAATTATTATTACAGTAATACCTTGCGTTCACCCATGCTCATGTCTGTCCCAGTAATGCTATTCCTTTTTATTTTGAGAGCCCAACTAATCTACTCCTAAGAATAGCACAAACCACTCCCAGTTTTTTATACTGACACAAAAATTTTAAAGTTGAGACTATGAATAAATATTTGAGACAAATTTGATGTGTACTGTAAATATGCGAATATTGAAATGTTTGAGACAATAAATCTCTTTTATCAAAGCAGAGAAATTTGATGTGTACTGTAAATATGCGAATATTGAAATGTTTGAGACAATAAATCTCTTTTATCAAAGCAGAGCTAGACAAAAAATTCACCAATCCTTTTATTGTAGAACACCCATCTAATATGAGCCGGTGAGTGAAAGTAAGCTGAATATACTAACATCCATGTCAATAGAGAGACCACGAGTAGAAGGGAAAAAGATGGGGAGAAAATCACCTCACAATACATGCTATCAGATGCGGAGACCACGAGTACCTTCTCTCGTGTCTTCCCGTTTGCTTCCTAGCTGCTCCACCAAGCACAGAAATCGATCGATCTAAATTGGCAGCAAATAAACTGAAAGACAAGACAACAATATGTAGCGTGGGGAGTAGGGAGAGAGGAAGGCGAGCACATACCGATCCTTGCATGGCTGCAGCTCCTCCTCTTGACCAGCGCCGCCCCAGCCACTCCTCCACCCAGCGCTCGTCCGCTCGCCGTTCACCCTCCGCTCCTGTCCTGTAGGGCGATGAGAAGGGGAGCCTGAGCTGACAGTAACATTTTTAGTGTATATGAGAAGAACCATGCAGTAGTCGTTATGCAGTGAGATCTAAAAAGTTGAGGGAGTAGCATGCGTACATCTTGATCGAGTTTTTGAGACTCGCTTCTATTGCAAGAGAAGAGAAGGTTACGATTGTGATCAACTTCGTCTCGGGCACGCCGTACACAGACAATGGCCATTCGAGGCCACCTTTTATTCCCGCGAGTCTGAGTGTGAAGATCTGCAAGGTGGGCGCAAAGCAGGCGGCGTCATGTAGGCCACGTCCAGGTGTTGAGTGTGTAAAGTGCATAGGACTGATAACCGCTGCAAACACCAAGCACCAAAAGGAATTAGTTCATGTACCGTAGACCAATGTAGTAACATATGCATGAATGGATCAAAAGCAATGCACCCACGCATGATTGAGACACGAGCTATCTACTCACTCATGTATAGGAAGGATCCGTAAACTGGTTTCCAGTGATCTTCCCAGCACCTACGGTACGAAGTGAATTTCTTCTCCTCGTAGGCCATCTCCTCCTCATTGGCTATCTGCTCGGCCGATTTGCCCCTGTTAATGATATCCTCTTTGATGTACTCATCGAGATCGGCGGAGGCGAAGGGCAAATCCAGGAAGTCGAGAAACGGATCCTCGACAGTTCGACCCGATTTTAATGTTGAGTCTTGGATCCTCGGCACCTGCTGCGCCTTAATGGCTGGAAGACGACGCCAAGGGCGGGGGAAGAGGAGAAGACGAGGCATCGCTGCCGGCCTCCTCCGTGCGTGCTCCTGCGGCACCTACTCCAGGCCACAACCGCGGCCGTCCCCATGGGGGAGGGGCAGCCTGCCGGTCGCCTCCACCCACCTCCATGATCCTCCTCCTCCCGCGTGCCGTCGTCCGCCGCTTCGATTTGGAGCTCCTCCCGCCGCCGCTTCGATTTGCACAGCTCGGGGCGCCAGACGGGGGAGGCAGCGGCACCCTGGAACCTCGCGGCCGGCCTCCTCCACCTCCGGCCTAGCGCCGCCCCTCGAGCGCCATAGGGGGAAGAGGAGAGGATCTAGGGTTTCACTGCCCCACGCGCAGGAGGCGCCCGCCATGGCGGCAGCTTGGGGAGCGCACGGGATTGGGAAGGAGAGGAGTGGAGGCGAGCACGGGATTGGGCATCTCCTTCGATCTAGGTTTTCACCTCGCGTCTGTGGACATGAGAAGGAAGCGACCGAACGAGCGGACCTGCCTGCCTCTCACTGTCGGGCCCCGCACGTAGAAGGTCCCACCCGTCATGGAGTCTTTCCGAAGCTGAACAAGTGAGAAAAGTTTGGACTGATCGGACGGCTGTGGTGAAAAGTGGGACTTGATATTTACTGTTGCAACCTGATTGGACGATCCAGATTCGTTTGCCCCTTCAGACCCCCTGGATGGCTGGGTAGTGTTTCAACATTTATAGGAAGAATGTTATGTCACCAAAAATCCTTGTGATATGTGATATTACTAGCTATATTACTCCCACTATGAGTAGTCTTAAATAAATGAATAAAAAAGGTATTATGCTTTCGATGCGAGGAAATTGCACAGACCACCTATTTTTGCTGTCGATGTTGCGCAAACTACTCACTATTGATGTTTGTTGCAAAGAACACCAATTTTACCTGTATTTTGTTGCGCAGAAGTCCAAAGTTGGGATTAATTTGGTTAACAACTTAACTGACTAGTGGGAACCACCAAATACATTGAACCAAACAAACTGAATCGTATCAAACAAACTGAATCGTACTAGCTCATCCCCTGCCTCTTTCCCCGAACGACACACACGACCGAAAATAAGACTTTGCGGCCGTCCGACGCGGAGAGGAACGACGGCGGCGGCGGCCGGCCCATCGGCGGTGACCTGTTGGCCGGCGATGGAGGGGTTCTTCCCCACTTCTTTGACTCCTCCACCTCCCTATCTCGGCGGCGCTGAATCAGACCGAGCGGAGGCGGCCATGGGAGGAGGAGAGATGGCGACGGCGTCCGCCCCATCTCCGGCGAGCGGCCCGGCGAGGATGGACTGCAGCCAGATCGTTTGCGTCGACGGGTAAGCCCATCCCCCACACCTGTGCTCCCTCTCTTCGACCTCTGCACTCGGTTGCCTAGGTCAGGTTCTCCACTGTGAAACCCTAGTTAGAAAATTTTGAATTTTTTCTTCAGATCGGCGTTATTTTGGTTATAGAACTCGAAATTTGGGGGATTGTGTTCATATTATTCTGTCCATAGGACAGATAGGGGAGTTGGTTCGATGTATATTTAGTGGTCCCCCTTTGTCAGTTTGATTGTTAACTAATTAGTCAGTCAGTTAACCAGACTAATCCTAAGTTTGGACTTCTGTGCAACAAAGTACAGGTAAAGTTGGTGTTCTTTGCAACACACATCAATAGTGAGTACTTTGTGCAACAAATACATCAAAAGTAGGTGGTCTGTGCAATTTCCTCTTTTCGATGCAGAGACTAGGGTAGCTCCCTATTTCAAAAAGAAAACATGTCATTATACCAGTTATAAAAGTATCAAACTAACGAAAATCATGTATAACTTTTCTAGATTATGTTACTACTCAAAATTGTTGGATCTTGAATTGGGTGTGGGAATTCGTGCACTCACTCAACTTTGTGAACTAACTGCCATTATACATTTCATAAATTATCAAACTAACTAAAATTATGTATAATGTTTTTAGATTACTTTACTACCCAAAAATTGTTGTATCTTGAATCGAGTGTGGGAATTCGTATACTCACAGACTCACTCAACTTAGAAATATAGTGTCCCGCATATGTTGTGAACTAAATGATGAAGGGATATTAGGTTTCAAGTTATTCAAAAGAAAATAAACACGGGTTTAGAAATGTGAGAGAACATAATGTACTAATAAGTACATAAAGAGTAATACGGCAAGCAACACTCTTTTTTAATGATGGACATAACTAGAATACTTCCACCATACCGCTTTGCAGGTGTATTGCGCAATTCGAAAAACAAATTGACTACTAATTTGAATAACAAAGTATGAGATATATGCCACAAAAATTATACCGTTAGATTCATACTCAAAATAAGTTTCCAATAATATATTTTTTGTGATATATATCTTATATTTTGTTGATTAAATTAGTAGTTAGAGTTTTTTTCTCGAAATGCATAATACCCATGTAAACCGGTATGTAGGGAGTACAACAATTGTACCTGGTACAGTTCATACCTATTGGTTCTAAATGGATGATAAACATCTGTGTCTTTCAGCTCGTACGAATTAGTTAACTGTAAAACTCACCTAGCTAGGAGTCATCACAGCGATTTGACGTTATTATCCGTCCGATCGTGCATATGAATGGTCCAGATCTCCCGTGTCAAACCGAAAGGTCACAGCATCCCATTCCCACCGTAACTCACGTCAAAACCTGCCACACCATTGTTTGGGCTGCTACTCGGCACGCTGACCTGGGCGTTCTTTGGTTAACCGGACCAGAAAATCCTTCAAACGGGCCAATAGATACTTGAGGCACACTATTTAGTCCACGGGCCCAACTTCTCTTTTCGTTGAAGGCGGAGGTCTGGCGGCGGTGTAATCAAGGCGATGGTCGATGGCCGGCGGCATTGATTCACGACAGAGGTTATTCCGTCTCCCTTCCGTTTCTGTTGCTGAGAATAAACATGCGTTTCTGATTTTCTCTCCATCTTCCTCGTTGTTCTCCTCCATATAAATATGGTCCGTGTCCGTGGGTTCCTTTCTCTTGCATGTTCCATCTGGGTCGATGACTCCATCTGACCCTCGTCCCGTCCGTCCAGTGGCCACCCAGGTTGGTTTTGCACTTCACCCTTGTCCTTCTTTGTCAGTTTTTTCTTTATCTATGTCTGTGTAATCCAGCCAACTCGATTGATATTCTTGTTTCATGAACTGTTGCACTAACTGGGAGGAAGTGCTCTGTTGGGGCTGGACGCATGGTGTGTATGACCCCCATTTGATGGAATTAATCAATTCCGGCCGGGAGCTTGTCTTCTTCCATTTCAAGTCTTGATATATCAGCTTCTCCCTTTATGTCATCAACATGCATGCCAAGAGAACATCGCCTATGATTGCAAAATATTCTTCCACCTATTACAGAAGTTCTCATAGTCCATTGTGTGTTCTTGTTTAGTGTGGAGATTATTAACTCCCTATAATGTTCATCTATGTTTTTTCTGGCTTGGAATAGGGCGTTTCATATAATCCCGTTATGTTCTGATTGTATTATGGAGCTTTGGGTAGATTTAGGTTGTTCATAGTGGGGAGTAACATAAGGTGGTGTCATGCATAAGTTACTAGTCCATGTTACTACCTTCATAGTGGAAAGTAACTTAGAGATGGTATCATGCAAAGTCTCATTTATTTGTTTGTAGACTCATTTTATCTTGGGGTGTGTGATGTTATGGTAACATAGCTAGTTACCACCTCCCTCTCTTTCTTCATTTATTGCTATGCCATGTCACCAAAACACCTTGAAATATGTGATGTTACTACCTAAGTTACTCCCACTATGAGTAGTCTAAGGTAGCTAAAAGAAGATAGCTAAAATTCATTAAAAAATCCGAATAAACAACAGAGAATGAAGTATTCTGCACCGAAACTAGAGATGGAAAACTTACATAGGTACCGATTTTATCAGTCAATGTACATATTGCTAGAATAGAATATTATGTTATGTAGATGAGAAAGTGCTAGCCATCTTAGTTTCCTTGCAAATAATTATGTAAATATTAAATACATATTCAGACTGATGTAAACCTAACAAAAAGGAGGACCTGCAGAGGGAAACTGTAAATGTTGACATGGCATAACTGGTGATCCTTTTTGTGAGCATCCATGCTTCAAAAATGGATTTTTTGTAACTCGGAAAATTCTGCCAATTTACGTGAGTGATCCTCAGATATGTACGCAACTTTCATTCAATTTGAGCATTTTCATTTGAGCAAGTATGGTGCACCTAACAAATTCGTCTTTAAGGACTGTTCTGTTTTGACAGATTCTGCCTTTTATTTCGCATTGTTTTGCTATGTTTGATGGATTTCTTTATTCCATTAACTTTCAGTAGTTTTGTGCAATGTCCGAAGTGTTAAGAATGATTATGTCACCTCGAACATGTGAATTTTGATTATGCACTAACCCTCTAATGAGTTGTTTTGAGTTTGGTGTGGAGGAAGTTTTCAAGGATCAAGAGAGGAGGATGATACAATATGATCAAGGAGAGTGAAAGCTCTAAGCTTGGGGATGCCCCCGTGGTTCGTCCCTGCATATTTCAAGAATACTCAAGCATCTAAGCTTGGGGATGCCCAAGGCATCCCCTTCTTCATCGACAATATTATCAGGTTCCTCTAGTGAAACTATATTTTTATTCCATCACATCTTATGCGCTTTACTTGGAGCGTCTGTATGTTTTTGTTTTGTTTTGTTTCAATAAAGTTGGATCCTAGCATTCATTGTGTGGGAGAGAGACACGCTCATTGCATATGGACAAATATGTCCTTAGCTTTACTCATAATATTCATGGCGAAGGTTGAACTGCTTCGTTAAATTGTTATATGGTTGGAAACGGGAAATGCTACATGTGGTAATTGGTAGAATGTCTTGAATACTTTGATACTTGGCAATTGTTGTGCTCATGTTTAAGCTCTTGCATCATATACTTTGCACCTATTAATGAAGAAATACATAGAGCTTGCTAAAATTTGGTTTGCATGATTGATCTCTCTAAGGTCTAGATATTTTCTAGTAAGGGTCGAACAACAAGGAAGACAGTGTAGAGTCTTATAATGCTTGCAATATGTTCTTATGTGAGTTTTGTTGTACCGGTTCATACTTGTGTTTGCTTCAAATAACCTTGCTAGCCTAAGCCTTGTATTGAGACGGAATACTTCTCGTGCATCCAAAATCCTTGAGCCAAATACTATGCCATTTGTGTCCACCATACCTACCTACTACATGGTATTTTCTGCCATTCCAAAGTAAATTGCTTGAGTGCTACCTTTAAACAATTCAAAATTTATCATCCCTTATTTGTGTCAATGTTTTATAGCTCATGAGGAAGTATGTGGTGTTTATCTTTCAATCTTGTTGGGCAATTTTCACCAATGGACTAGTGGTGTCATCCGCTTATCCAATAATTTTTCAAAAAGAGCTGGCAATGGGGTTCCCAGCCCCAATTAACTAACTTTCATAATTTTACAAAAAAAATAGACACTCCTCCATGGTATGTGATTGTTGGACGGCACCCGAGGATTCGGTTAGCCATGGCTTGAGAAAGCAAAGGTGGGAGGAGTGTCATCTAAATAAAACTAAAATAAAAAGGCACTCCTTCATGGTATGAGATTGTTGGCAGGCACCCGAGGATTCGGTTAGCCATGGTTTGTGAAAGCAAAGGTTGGAAGGAGTGCCACCCAAAAATAAAAATAAAAAAATATTTCATGGGAGCCGCTCTTTGAAGGTCTGTCTGGCAAGGGGTTAGAGTGCCCACTACCATTCGTTGACAACAACAAACACCTCTCAAAACTTTACTTTTATGCTCTCTTTATGTTTTCAAAATAAAAGCTCTAGCACAAATATAGCAATCAATGCTTCCCTCTTCGAAGGGCCCTTCTTCTACTTTTATGTTGAGTCAGTTCACCTACTTCTTTCTATCTTAGAAGCAAACACTTGTGTTAACTGTGCATTGATTCTTACATACTTGCTTATTGCACTTATTATATTACTTTATGTTGACAATATCCATGAGGTATACATGTTACAAGTTGAAAGCAACCGCTGAAACTTAATCTTCATTTGTGTTGCTTCAATGCCTTTACTATGAATTTATTGCTTTATGAGTTAACTCTTATGCAAGACTTATCGATGCTTGTCTTGAAAGTACTATTCATGAAAAGTCTTTGCTATATGATTCAATTGTTTACTCATTGTCTTTACCATTGCTTCGGATCGCTGCATTCATTACATGTACTTAGAATAGTATTGATCAAGATTATGATGGCATGTCACTTCAGAAATTATCTTTGTTATCGTTTACCTACTCGGGACGAGTAGGAACTAAGCTTGGGGATGCTTGATACGTCTCAAACGTATCTATAATTTCTTATGTTCCATGCTACTTTATTGATGATACTCACATGTTTTATACATACTTTATGTCATATTTATGCATTCTGGCACTAACCTATTAACGAGATGCCGAAGAGCCAGTTGTTGTTTTCTCTGTTTTTGGTTTCGAAATCCTAGTAAGGAAATATTCTCGGAATTGGACGAAATCAACGCCCAGGATCTTATTTTTCCATGAAGCTTCCAGAACACCGAAAGGGAAACGAAGTGGGGCGACGAGGCGACGCCACGCTAGGGTGGCGCGGCCCAGGTCCTGGCCGCGCGGCCCTACTGTGTCGGTCCCTCGCGTCGCCCCTAAACCTACCTCTTCGCCTATAAGAAGCCTTCGTCGATAATAGTTCCGATCGAGAGCCACGATATGGAAAACCTTCCGGAGACGCCGCCAATCCCATCTCGGGGATTCGGGAGATCGCCTCGGCACCTGCCGAGAGGGGAATCATCTCCCGGAGGACTCTTCACCGCCATGGTCGTCTCCGGAGTGATGAGTGAGTAGTTCACCCCTGGACTATGGGTCCACAGCAGTAACTAGATGGTCGTCTTCTCCTAATTGTGCTTCATTGTCGGGTCTTGTGAGCTGCCTAACATGATCAAGATCATCTATCTGTAATGCTATATGTTGTGTTTGTTGGGATCCGATGGATAGAGAATACTATGCTATGTTGATTATCAATCTATTATCTATGTGTTGTTTATGATCTTGCATGCTCTCCGTTATTAGTAGAGGCTCTGGCCAAGTTTTGCTAGTAACTCCAAGAGGGAGTATTTATGCTCGATAGTGGGTTCATGCCTCCATTATGTACTTTGTCGTAATGCCCAACTAAATCTCACAGTACACATCATATCATGTATGTGCATGGTCATGCCCTCTTTATTTGTCAATTGCCCAACTGTAATTTGTTCACCCAACATGCTATTTATCTTATGGGAGAGACGCCTCTAGTGAACTGTGGACCCCGGTCCATTCTTTTACATCGAATACAATCTTGCAATACTTGTTCTACTGTTTTCTGCAAACAATCATCATCCACACTATCCATCTAATCCTTTGTTACATCAAGCGGTGAGATTGACAACCTCACTGTTACGTTGGGACAAAGTACTTTGGTTGTGTTGTGCAGGTTCCATGTTGGCGCGGAATCCCTGGTGTTGCGCCGCACTACATCTCGCCGCCATCAACCTTCAACGTGCTTCTTGGCTCCCTACTGGTTCGATAAACCTTGGTTTCTTGCTGAGGGAAAACTTGTTGCGCATCACACCTTCCTCTTGGGGTTCCCAACGGTCGCGTGTTGTACGCGTATCAAAGTTTTCGGCGCCGTTGCCGGGAGATCAAGACACGCTGCAAGGGGAGTCTCCACTTCCAATCTCTTTATTTTGTTTTTGTCTTGCTTTATTTTATTTACTACTTTGTTTGCTGCACTAAATCAAAATACAAAAAAATTATTTGCTAGTTTTACTTTATTTACTATCTTGTTTGCCATATTAAAAACACAAAAAAATTAGTTACTTGCATTTACTTTATCTAGTTTACTTTATTTACTATTGCTAAAATGAGTAATCCTGAAGTTGAAGTTCGTTCGTTTAAGCAACAAGGGGGACACTGTTTAAAAGATGCTTGGTATAGAATTAGTGATGCCCATAATAGGTGCACTAAGAAATACTCCACCACTATCCTACTCAGGAATTTTTATGTTGGTATCTCTAGCTGGAATAGGTATGTTCTTGATTGTCTCGCGGGAGGTAACTTCCTAGGTACTCCTGCTTTAGAAGCTAGTTGCATTATTGAGAGTCTATTTGGAATACCACCTGTTAATGAAGTTAAAATTGAAACCTCTCTTGAAGATGTCATGAAAAAGTTGGAAACCATTGAGCAAAATCTTCCAAGTATTGATACTACTTTGGGAGCATTACTTGATAGCACTGATAAACTTGATAAATCTCTAGGTGGAATTAATGAGAGAATCGCCATCTTAGAATCTTGTGCTATTCATGATAATCAAACCTAGAGGATTAGCGAACTTGAAGAGGCTATGGGAACATTGGGTTCAACCTTTTCATCTATAAAGTTTAGAGAGAAAGCTTATGTGGGTAAGGAGCAAAAGTTCATGTATGTCTCTAAGGTGCCTAAACCAAAAAACTATTATAGGCCTAAAATTGATAAAGCTCTTAAAACCACTATAGATAAGGGAGCATCTAAGATCCCCAATGGGACGAATTGTGAAAATAATACTTGATACACACTTTCTGCGCCTAGCTGAAAGGCGTTAAAGAAAAGCGCTTATGAGAGACAACCCATGATTTTACTTCTGCACTTTTATTTTATATTTGAGTCTTGGAAGTTGTTTACTGTAGCAACCTCTCCTTATCTTAGTTTTGTGCATTGTTGTGCCAAGTAAAGTCGTTGATAGTAAGGTTCATACTAGATTTGGATTCTGCGCGAAACAGATTTCTTTCTGTCACGAATCTGGGCCTAATTCTCTGTAGATAACTCGAAAATTATGCAAATTTACGTGAGTGATCCTCGGATATGTACGCAACTTTCATTCAATTTGAGCATTTTCATTTGAGCAAGTCTGGTGCCTCAATAAAATTCGTCTTCTGTTTGTGTTTGTGATTGTCTTTTATTTCGCATTATCTGTTTTGCTATGCTTGATGGATTTTTCGATTCCATTAACTTTCAGTAGCTTTGTGCAATGTCCAGAAGTGTTAAGAATGATTATGTCACCTCTGAACATGTGAATTTTAATTGTGCACTAACCCTCTAATGAGTTGTTTTGAGTTTGGTGTGGAGGAAGTTTTCAAGGATCAAGAGAGAGATGATACAATATGATCAAGGAGAGTGAAAGCTCTAAGCTTGGGGATGCGGTGGTTCACCCTGCATATTTCAAGAAGACTCAAGCGTCTAAGCTTGGGGATGCCCAAGGCATCCCCTTCTTCATCGACAATATTATCAGGTTCCTCTAGTGAAACTATATTTTTATTCCATCACATCTTATGCACTTTGCTTGGAGCGTCTGTTGTTTTTGCTTTTGTTTTGTTTGAATAAAATGGATCCTAGCATTCATTGTGTGGGGAGAGACACGCTCCGCTGTTGCATATGGACAAATATGTCCTTAGGCTTTACTCATAGTATTCATGGCGAAGGTTGAATCTTTTCGTTAAATTGTTATATGGTTGGAATCGGGAAATGCTACATGTAGTAATTGCTAAAATGTCTTGGATAATGTGATACTTGGCAATTGTTGTGCTCATGTTTAAGCTCTTGCATCATATACTTTGCACCTATTAATGAAGAAATACATAGAGCTTGCTAAAATTTGGTTTGCATAATTGGTCTCTCTAAGGTCTAGATAATTTCTAGTAAAGTGTTTGAACAACAAGGAAGACGGTGTAGAGTCTTATAATGTTTACAATATGTCTTTTATGTGAGTTTTGCTGCACCGCTTCATACTTGTGTTTGTTT
The DNA here is from genome assembly GCA_030979885.1 of Lolium multiflorum. Taxonomy (NCBI): domain Eukaryota; kingdom Viridiplantae; phylum Streptophyta; class Magnoliopsida; order Poales; family Poaceae; genus Lolium; species Lolium multiflorum. Next base: position 89,607,695 of record CM061751.1, on the reverse strand, counting down.
CAAATAACCTTGCTAGCCTAAGCCTTGTAAAGAGAGGGAATACTTCTCATGCATCCAAAATCCTTGAGCCAACCACTATGCCATTTGTGTCCACCATACCTATCTACTACATGGTATTTCTCCGCCATTCCAAAGTAAATTGCTTGAGTGCTACCTTTAAATTTCTATCATCTACCTTTGCAATATATAGCTCATGGGACAAATAGCCTAAAAACTATTGTGGTATTGAATATGTACTTATGTACTTTATCTCTTATTAAGTTGCTTGTTGTGCGATAACCATGTTCCTGGGGACGCCATCAACTACTCTTTGTTGAATATCATGTGAGTTGCTATGCATGTCCGTCTTGTCTGAAGTAAGGGAGATTTACCACTAGAATGGTTAGAGCATGCATAATGTTAGAGAAGAACATTGGGCCGCTAACTAAAGCCATGATCCATGGTGGAAGTTTCAGTTTTGGACAAATATCCTCAATCTCATATGAGAAAATTAAGTGTTGTTGAATGCTTATGCATAAAAGAGGAGTCCATTATCTGTTGTCTATGTTGTCCCGGTATGGATGTCTAAGTTGAGAATAATCAAAAGCGAGAAATCCAATGCGAGTTTTCTCCTTAGACCTTTGTACAGGCGGCATAGAGGTACCCCTTTGTGACACTTGGTTAAAACATATTTATTGCGATGATAATCCAGGTAATCCGAGCTAATTAGGACAAGGTGCGGGCACTATTAGTATACTATGCATGAGGCTTGCAACTTGTAGGATATAATTTACATGATGCATATGCTTTATTACTATCATTGACAAAATTGTTTCTTGTTTTCAAAACCAAAGCTCTAGCACAAATATAGCAATCAATGCTTCCCTCTGCGAAGGGCCTTTCTTTTACTTTTATGTTGAGTCAGTTCACCTATTTCTCTCCACCTCAAGAAGCAAACACTTGTGTGAACTATGCATTGATTCCTACATACTTGCATATTGCACTTGTTATATTACTTTACATTGACAATATCCATGAGATATACATGTTATAAGTTGAAAGCAACCGCTGAAACTTCATCTTCCTTTGTGTTGCTTCAATACCTTTACTTTGAATTATTGCTTTATGAGTTAACTCTTATGCAAGACTTATTGATGCTTGTCTTGAAAGTACTATTCATGAAAAGTCTTTGCTATATGATTCATTTGTTTACTCATGTCATTTACCATTGCTTTGATCGCTGCATTCATTACATGTGCTTACAATAGTATGATCAAGGTTATGATGGCATGTCACTCAGAAATTATCTTTGTTATCGTTTACCTACTGGACGAGCAGAACTAAGCTTGGGGATGCGATACGTCTCCGACGTATCGATAATTTCTTATGTTCCATGCCACATTATTGATGATATCTACATGTTTTATGCATACTTTATGTCATATTTATGCATTTTCCGGCACTAACCTATTAACGAGATGCGAAGAGCCAGTTGTTGTTTTGCTGTTTTTGGTTTCGAAATCCTAGTAAGGAAATATTCTCGGAATTGGACGAAATCAACGCCCAGGGGCCTATTTACACGAAGCTTCCAGGAGACCGAAGGAGTCACGAAGTGGGGCCATAGGGCGCCGACACGCTAAGGCGGCGCGGCCAAGGGGGGGCCCGCACCGCCCTAGTGTGTGGCCCCCCTGTCAGGCCTCCTGACCTATCTCCTCCGCCTACTTAAAGCCTTCGTCGCGAAACCCCGATCGAGAGCCACGATACGGAAAACCTTCAGAGACGCCCGCCAATCCCATCTCGGGGATTCGGAGATCGCCTCCGGCACCCTGCCGGAGAGGGAATCATCTCCGGAGGACTCTTCACCGCCATGGTCGCCTCGGAGTGATGAGTGAGTAGTTCACCCTGGACTATGGGTCCATAGCAGTAGCTAGATGGTCGTCTTCTCCTAATTGTGCTTCATTGTCGGGTCTTGTGAGCTGCCTAACATGATCAAGATCATCTATCGTAATGCTATATGTTGTGTTTGTTGGGATTCGATGGATAGATAATACTATGCTATGTTGATTATCAATCTATTATCTATGTGTTGTTTATGATCTTGCATGCTCTCGTTATTAGTAGAGGCTCTGGCCAAGTTTTTGCTAGTAACTCCAAGAGGGAGTATTTATGCTCGTTAGTGGGTTCATGCCTCCATTAAATCCGGGACAGTGACAGAAAGTTCTAAGGTTGTGGATGTGTTGTTGCCACTAGGGATAAAACATCGATGCTATGTCGAGGATGTAGTTGTTGATTACATTACGCACCATCTGAATGCAATTGTCTGTTGTTTGCAACTTAATACTGAAAGGGTTCGGATGATAACTGAAGGTGGACTTTTTAGGCATAGATGCATCTGGATAGCGGTCTATGTACTTTGTCGTAATGCCCAATTAAATCTCACGGTACTCATCATATCATGTATGTGCATGGTCATGCCCTCTTTATTTGTCAATTGCCCAACCGTAATTTGTTCACCCAACATGCTATTTATCTTATGGGAGAGACCTCTAGTGAACTGTGGACCCGGTCCAATTCTCTATACTTGAAATACAATCTGCAATTGTTCTCTTGTTTTGCAAACAATCATCATCCACACTATACATCTAATCCTTTGTTACGCAAGCCGGTGAGATTGATAACCTCAACTGTTACGTTGGGACAAAGTACTTTGGTTGTGTTGTGCAGGTTCCACGTTGGCGCGGAATCCCTGGTGTTGCGCCGCACTACATCTCGCCGCCATCAACCTTCAACGTGCTTCTTGGCTCCCTGGTTCGATAAACCTTGGTTTCTTACTGAGGGAAAACTTGCCACTGTACGCATCACACCTTCCTCTTGGGGTTCCCAACGGTCGCGTGTTGTACGCGTATCACATGCTATTTATCTTATGGGAGAGACACCACTAGTGAACTATGGACCCCGGTCCATTCTTTTACATCGAATACAATCTACTGCAATACTTGTTCTTACTGTTCTTTGCAAACATCATCTTCCACACTATACATCTAATCCTTTGTTACAAGCCGGTGAGATTGACAACCTCACTGTCACGTTGGGGCAAAGTAATTTGGTTGTGTTGTGTAGGTTCCACGTTGCCGGAATCCCTGGTGTTGCGCCGCACTACACTCCGCGCCATCAACCTTCAACGTGCTTCTTGACTCCTACTGGTTCGATAAACCTTGGTTTCTTACTGAGGGAAACTTACTGCTGTACGCATCACACCTTCCACTTGGGGTTCCCAACGGCCGCGTGCAGTACGCGTGTCAAAGATGCACAATTTACACGGACCAGAGATTACATGCAGACTTTAATGGACAAGGATCCGGGTTCTAGATGCCATGTAACAACGGTCCAGCCAGTACCTGAAAAGAATCCAAGGTTCTGGGGACTTTTCTTCACTCTAAATGCTCAAATCCAAGGGTTCCTAAATGGTTGTAGGCCTTTCATCGGGATTGATGGATGTTTTCTGAAGTTGGGAAATGGAGCCCAAGTTCTTGCCGCCACAACTCGAGATGGCAATAACAATATGTATCCTCTAGCATTTGGGGTTGTTGGAAAAGAAGACACGATGACATGGGCATGGTTTCTGAATCAGCTAAAGTATGCGCTCGGTGGAACATCAGGTTAGTTTGGTAATTATACCATCATGTCCGACAGGCAGAAAGGCCTCTTAGCTGCAGTGAACTTGGTATTTCCTGAATCTCGACATAGGTACTGCCTTAGACACATTTTTGCAAATTTTCAGAGTGCCTGGCACAAGGGTGAGGGCCTAAAGAAAATTATAGATGCTGCTGCATATGCATTTGATAAGGCTGACTTCGATGTTGCCATGGAAGAACTGAAAAAAACAGATGAGAAAGCATGGGAATGGTTATGTAAAATACCATCTAAACATTGGGCACGACATGCACTTGACACACACTGTAAGACCGACTTAGTGGTCAACAACATTAGTGAGGTGTTCAACAGCTTTATACTCAAAGTCAGAGATAAGCCCATTAGGACCATGATTGATTCAATTAGGACCAAACTAATGGTCAGATATACAACAAAGAGGGAAGGGGTAGAAACTGCTCAATGGGAAATTACTCCAACATTTGTCGAAAGATTAGAGTGGGAGAAGAGAAATCCAAGGTGGTGGCAAGCTGCACGTGCGAAGAAGGGTCTATGGCAAGTTGCAAATATGGAAAGGACATATGAAGTGAATTTAGAAGAAAGAAAATGTGGTTGCTTCAAATGGGACCTAACGGGTATACCTTGCAAACATGTTGTGCGTGCAATCATCAATGCTAAAGAATATCCGGAGGATTATGTTAGCGACTTCTTTAAGAAGCCCATGTACAAAGAGGCATACAAAAATCTCATATATCCAGTTCCAGGACCTCACGGATGGACCAAAACCGATACACCTGATATAGACCCACCTGAGTACGAAACTAAACGTGGAAGAAAACAGAAGAAAAGACGCAGGGGGCAACATGAAGCGTCTAAGTCAACTACTCAAGTCAGAATGACAACAATTACTTGCTCGAATTGCAAATTGCATGGACATAGGTACACAAACTGTGTACAACCATTGAAGCCGCACTTGGCAATAAGAAAGGCACAACACAAGGTATTCATCATCTGTATGTCAATTATGATAAATCATATATTACATATTCTAAACTTGAAATGTTGCAGACTACTAGGATGCCACGAGGTGAAGGTTCTGCTCCACCTCAAGCGTCGCCGCGGGCTGCTGCACCACCTCAAGCGCCGTCGCGGGCTGCTGCACCACCTCAAGCTCCGTCATGGGCTGCTGCACCATCTCAAGCTCCTCGACGCACAGCTCCACCTCATGTTCCTCGACGGCCAGCTCCACCTCATGTTCCTCAACAGACTTCTGCTCATCAAAATTCTTCTGTAACAGGAAGATCATCAGGTGCAAGCGGTTCGAATTTAGGAATGCAAGGGTATGAAAGCACAAGACTCTATTCTTACTTCACGGCGGGTCTAGGCTACCAAGCAGAAGCCAATCAAAATGAATGAAATATAAGATGGATGTAACCTTTTGTTGGGTGACTTGATGTATGTGCGACCTGATGCAATATATATGCTAAAACTATGCTAGAACTGATGGAATACCATCTCTAAATATTATGTTGTCTGCCACCTGATGTTCATATTGTTTCTCTAAATTATTTCAAACTTTCCCACTTACAGTAATATTGTTTCTCTAAAATATTTACATGAGAGCTGGTTCTTCTGTACATAGGACAGATAGGAGAGTTGGTTCGATGTATATTTAGTGGTCCCCCTTTGTCAGTTTGATTGTTAACTAATTAGTCAGTCAGTTAACCAGACTAATTTTAAGTTTGGACTTCTGTGCAACAAAGTACAGGTAAAGTTGGTGTTCTTTGCAACACACATCAATAGTGAGTACTTTGTGCAACAAATACAGCAAAAGTAGGTGGTCTGTGCAATTTCCTCCTTTCGATGCAGAGACTAGGGTAGCTCCCTATTTCAAAAAGAAAACATGTCATTATACCTGTTATAAAAGTATCAAACTAACGAAAATCATGTATAACTTTTCTAGATTATGTTACTACTCAAAATTGTTGGATCTTGAATTGGGTGTGGGAATTCGTGCACTCACTCAACTTTGTGAACTAACTGCCATTATACATTTCATAAATTATCAAACTAACTAAAATTATGTATAATTTTTTTAGATTACTTTACTACCCAAAAATTGTTGTATCTTGAATCGAGTGTGGGAATTTGTATACTCACAGACTCACTCAACTTAGAAATATAGTGTCCCGCATATGTTGTGAACTAAATGATGAAGGGATATTAGGTTTCAAGTTATTCAAAAGAAAATAAACATGGGTTTAGAAATGTGAGAGAACATAATGTACTAATAAGTACATAAAGAGTAATATGGCAAGCAACACTCTTTTTTAATGATGGACATAACTAGAATACTTCCACCATACCGCTTTGCAGGTGTATTGCGCATTTCGAAAAACAAATTGACTACTAATTTGAATAACAAAGTATGAGATATATGCCACAAAAATTATACCGTTAGATTCATACTCAAAATAAGTTTCCAATAATATATTTTTTGTGATATATATCTTATATTTTGTTGATTAAATTAGTAGTTAGAGTTTTTTTCTCGAAATGCATAATACCCATGTAAACCGGTATGTAGGGAGTACAACAATTGTACCTGGTACGGTGTACATACCTATTGGTTCTAAATGGATGATAAACATCTGTGTCTTTCAGCTCGTACGAATTAGTTAACAGTAAAACTCACCTAGCTAGGAGTCATCACAGCGATTTGACGTTATTATCCGTCCGATCGTGCATATGAATGGTCCAGATCTCCCGTGTCAAACCGAAAGGTCACATCATCCCATTCCCACCGTAACTCACGTCAAAACCTGCCACACCATTGTTTGGGCTGCTACTCGGCACGCTGACCTGGGCGTTCTTTGGTTAACCGGATCAGAAAATCCTTCAAACGAGCCAATAGATACTTGAGGCTCACTATTTGGTCCACGGGCCCAACTTCTCTTTTCGTTGAAGGCGGAGGTCTGGTGGCGGTGTAAACAAGGCGATGGTCGATGGCCGGCGGCATTGATTCACGACAGAGGTTATTCCGTCTCCCTTCCGTTTCTGTTGCTGAGAATAAACATGCGTTTCTGATTTTCTCTCCATCTTCCTCGTTGTTCTCCTCCATATAAATATGGTCCGTGTCCGTGGGTTCCTTTCTCTTGCATGTTCCATCTGGGTCGATGACTCCATCTGACCCTCGTCCCGTCCGTCCAGTGGCCACCCAGGTTGGTTTTGCACTTCACCCTTGTCCTTCTTTGTCAGTTTTTTCTTTATCTATGTCTGTGTAACCCAGCCAACTCGATTGATATTCTTGTTTCATGAACTGTTGCACTAACTGGGAGGAAGTGCTCTGTTGGGGCTGGACGCATGGTGTGTATGACCCCCATTTGAGGGAATTAATCAATTCCGGCCGGGAGCTTGTCTTCTTCCATTTCAAGTCTTGATATATCAGCTTCTCCCTTTATGTCATCAACATGCATGCCAAGAGAACATCGCCTATGATTGCAAAATATTCTTCCACCTATTACAGAAGTTCTCATAGTCCATTGTGTGTTCTTGTTTAGTGTGGAGATTATTAACTCCCTATAATGTTCATCTATGTTTTTCCTGGCTTGGAACAGGGCGTTTCATATAATCCCGTTATGTTCTGATTGTATTATGGAGCTTTGGGTAGATTTAGGCTGTTCATAGTGGGGAGTAACATAAGGTGGTGTCATGCATAAGTTACTAGTCCATGTTACTACCTTCATAGTGGAAAGTAACTTAGAGATGGTATCATGCAAAGTCTCATTTATTTGTTTGTAGACTCATTTTATCTTGGGGTGTGTGATGTTATGGTAACATAGCTAGTTACCACCTTCCTCTCTTTCTTCATTTATTGCTATGCCATGTCACCAAAACACCTTGAAATATGTGATGTTACTACCTAAGTTACTCCCACTATGAGTAGTCTAAGGTAGCTAAAAGAAGATAGCTAAAATTCATAAAAAAAATCCGAATAAACAACAGAGAATTAAGAATTATGTACCGAAACTAGAGATGGAAAACTTACATAGGTACCGATTTTATCAGTCAATGTGCATATTGCTAGAATAGAATATTATGTTATGTAGATGAGAAAGTGCTAGCCATCTTAGTTTCCTTGCAAATAATTATGTAAATATTAAATACATATTCAGACTGATGTAAACCTAACAAAAAGGAGGACATGCAGAGGGAAACTGTAAATGTTGACATGGCATAACTGGTGATCCTTTTTGTGAGCATCCATGCTTCAAAAATGGATTTTTTTGTTATAATAAGTTTTTTTCGCACATTTTTCTACTTGTAGCTATTTACAATTTCAGTTTAACTATTCCACCTGCTCAACTTAGCTGTTGTCCTTGAACTCATATACAGTTTTGATGGTGCTTCTCAAGATACCCTTTCTTCCGATGACACGTAAGTTGCAATGTCATAGGTATTTGCTAGCAAGTTATGCAATAAGTAGTTGGCTCAGTGCACTACACTAGGATCTATAGGTTTATACTGGATCCTGCATGCCTAATACAGCTGAGTGGATCTTTAGAGCAGGTACATAGACTACTTTTGTCGTGTTATTTTGTATGGAAGGTTAAACATTTGGGTACAATTGCATATATTTGATATTTGTGTGCAAATTATTACTGGGAGTATAATGTGTGAAAAATGGTACCATTACCATTGTTGGGTAATGGGTATGGATGTGGGCCAATGGAAAAGAGAATTATGTTGCTTCAAACCTATGCTCCGGAAGATCGAGGGTGTAGTTTGGTTGTGGTGCGACATCTTTTGGTGTTTGTGCTTAGAAGGTGATTTAAATCTGTAAGGTTGATGGCAGAACGTCATAGTGTTTCTCTTATTATCCTTTCCTCGAGTTTTTTTCCGTTCTTGTGTTGGCCGTTGTGACCTGATGGCCTGGTGAGGTTGTGTAGGGAACCATGTGAGACTTGTGTGTTGTTAGTCTCTGTTTGTAATGAAATCAGGAATGATGATCTCCATAATTCAGAAAATTATTGTGCCATTGTTAATTAATAATAACTATCCTTGGTATTGTGGATATGTCCTAACTATTGACACTATCGATCAATTTTAACTTGAGTTTGCGGTATCTTAATTCCTTGATGTGTTGCTTTGATTATCCTAACTTTACAAACATGTTGATCCGTTATTTAGATTGTCGTGGCTTCCCAAGATATTTTATAAAGTTACTCCCTCAAGAAGGGCGAGCGCAGCAAAGCGCGCGTTTTATGATCTAGTGAAATATATAACTTATTCATCACATGAGACTATGAGAGACGCAAGGCCTACGGGAATAAACACTTTTCATTGCCAATATGAGAAATTCATGTCCAAGTGACCCACTCACTGCTCGAGTACATATTCTATCACCAAAAATATAGCAACATGAACATTATTAGAAATACATGTATCCTAGCGGACGTGCACACTTTAATCACATGCTCGAAGATGATGATCATCTCTCTCTCTCTTTTTGCACAGAAGTGGGGTTAGAAGACCCTGGTGGAGCTCTTATATAAAACCACGTGGCAGGTACATTTTACAGAAAGGCTCCTTTACATCTACTAAGAAACCTAAAATTTGAACAAGAGGCATTCCACTTTATAGAAAACACCTTGACTAAAAGATAGAAAAAGCAATCAAGTCCAAGGGCATCTCTGCCACCCACCGCCGGTGAACTCCAGGCGTCTCCGCCGAGTCCCGAGCGCGGAGAGCTCAAACGCTCTTGTCCGGCGAGAAGATCAAGCCCCTGGCTACCACTAGAGTGTCGGAGACGAACCACTTGGCACTCCAGTGGGTCGAGCTCCAGCAGCCGGCCATCAGTGCCTCCACCATGGAGGTAGAGGAAGACGGGCCACCATCTTGGCCGAGGATCATGGTGACGAGCTTGGTCACTGTGTGATGCGTGCAGGGAAGAACAACTCCAGGATTCCCTTCAGCAGATCCAACAACAGCGATGTCGACCGGAATCCCTGATACGTCTCCGACGTATCGATAATTTCTTATGTTCCATGCCACATTATTGATGATATCTACATGTTTTATGCATACTTTACATCATATTTATGCATTTTTTGGAACTAACCTATTAACAAGATGCCGAAGAGCCGTTGCTGTTTTCTCTGTTTTTGGTTTGAAATCCTAGTAAGGAAATATTCGGAATTGGACGAAATCAACGCCCGGGGCCTATTTTCACACGAAGCTTCCGAAGACCGAAGAGTCAACGAAGTGGGGCCACGAGGTGGCCGGGGTAGAGGCGGCGCGGCCCAAGCCCTGGCTGCGCCGGCCTATCTCTGGGCCCTCGCGACGCCCCTTGACCTGCCCTTCCGCCTACAAATAGCCTTCGTCGCGAAACCCCGAGAGCCACGATACGGAAAACCTTGACGCCGCCGCCGCCAATCCCATCTCGGGGATTCGGAGATCGCCTCGGCACCCTGCCGAGAGGGGATTCATCTCCCGGAGGACTCTACACCGCCATGGTCGCCTCCGGAGTGATGAGTGAGTAGTTCACCCCTGGACTATGGGTCCATAGCAGTAGCTAAATGGTTGTCTTCTCCTCATTATGCTTAATTGTCGGGTCTTGTGAGCTGCCTAACATGATCAAGATCATCTATCTGTAATGCTATATGTTGTGTTTGTTGGGATCGATGAATAGAGAATACCATGTTATGTTGATTATCAATTTATATCTATGTGTTGTTTATGATCTTGCATGCTCTCCGTTATTAGTAGAGGCTCTGGCCAAGTTTTTGCTAGTAACTCCAAGAGGGAGTATTTATGCTCGATAGTGGGTTCATGTCTCCGTGAATGGGAGTGACAGAAACCTCTAAGGTTATGGATGTGTTGTTGCCACTAGGGATAAAACATTGATGCTATGTCCAGGGATGTAGTTATTGATTACATTACGCGCAATACTTAATGCAATTGTCTGTTGTTTTCAACTTAATTGGAAGGGGTTCGGATGATAACTCTGAAGGTGGACTTTTTAGGCATAGATGCATGCTGGATAGCGGTCTATGTACTTTGTTGTAATGCCCAATTAAATCTCATAATACTCATCATAATATGTATGTGCATGGTCATGCCCTCTTTATTTGTCAATTCCCCAACTGTAATTTGTTCACCCAACATGCTATTTATCTTATGGGAGAGACACCTCTAGTGAACTGTGGACCCGGTCCAATTCTCTATACTGAAATACAATCTCTGCAATTGTTCTCTGTTCTCTGCAAACAATCATCATCCACACTATACATCTAATCCTTTGTTACAGCAAGCCGGTGAGATTGACAACCTCACTGTTTCGTTGGGGCAAAGTACTTGGTTTGTGTTGTGCAGGTTCCACGTTGGCGCCGGAATCCCTGGTGTTGCGCCGCACTACATCTCGCCGCCATCAACCTTCAACGCGCTTCTTGGCTCCTACTTGGTTCGATAAACCTTGGTTTCATCTGAGGGAAAACTTGCTGTGTACGCATCACACCTTCCTCTTGGGGTTCCCAACGGACGTCTTTGTGCGCGTATCAAGCTCTTTTAAGGCGCCGTTCCGGAGATCAAGACACGCGCAAGGGAGTCTCCACATCCCAATCTCTTTACTTTGTTTTTGTCTTGCTTTACTTTATTTACTACTTTGTTTGCTGCACTAAATCAAAATACAAAAAAATTAGTTGCTAGTTTTACTTTATTTTCTATCTTGTTTGCTATATAAAAAACACAAAAAAATTAGTTACTTATATTTGCTTTACTTATTTCAACATGTTTCCTTTTAATTTTACCGTAAAAGACATACCGGTAGGACGTGGGTCTATAATTGGGAGAAATAATATAGAAGAATTTTTCAATCATGTTAGTACCGTTGAAGATTTTGAAGATAGACACTCGGTAGAACTTGCTCATACTTATGAAATTGCTGCTGCTGCTTTAGTTCGCATGTTGGAAACTAAATTTGTTAATCTCAATACTATAATCCAACACATGTTTCTTACACTCGGTGATATGGAAGAAGGGGAAAAGAAAGATTTTGTTTTAGAAATCCTTCTTAGAGAATTTGGTGGTATAGCAAGAGAGGCTAGAAAGGTCTTTATTAAATATAAGATGCTTGGTTCTTATACCAATTTTGTTAGTCTCCTCGAAAAGATGGACATGGAGAGAGTAAGGTACACTAATAATATTAGTGATGGTGGGGAGATCAAAGCACCAATACCATGTAAGCTCCTAGCAATGAATGACGCACTAAAAAATAACTATGCTTGGCTTGTTCCTGAAAATTTGTTTGATGAGAGTAGCAAGCCCAAGACTAATGAAAAGGGAGCCGCTAAAACTTATGTATCCAATATATTATGCATGGTTGAGAAAACTCCAAACCCCGCTGTAGATGCACCATCTTTTGATAATACTTGATACACACTTTCTGCGCCTGAAAGGCGTTAAAGAAAAGCGCTTATGGGAGACAACCCATGTTTTTACTACAGTACTTTGTTTTTATTTTGTGTCTTGGAAGTTGTTTACTACTGTAGCAACCTCTCCTTATCTTAGTTTTGTGCATTGTTGTGCCAAGTAAAGTCGTTGATAGAAAGGTTCATACTAGATTTGGATTACTGCGCAGAAACAGATTTCTTTGCTGTCACGAATCTGGGAAAAATTCTCTGTAGGTAACTCAGAAAATTATGCCAATTTACGTGAGTGATCCTCAGATATGTACGCAACTTTCATTAAATTTGAGCATTTTCATTTGAGCAAGTCTGGTACCTCAATAAAATTCGTCTTTACGAACTGTTCTGTTTTGACAGATTCTGCCTTTTATTTCGCATTGCCTATTTTGATATGCTCGATGGATATTTCGATTCCATTGACTTTCAGTAGCTTTGTGCAATGTCCAGAAGTGTTAAGAATGATTATGTCACCTCTGAACATGTATATTTTGATTGTGCACTAACCCTCTAATGAGTTGTTTTGAGTTTGGCGTGGAGGAAGTTTTCAAGGATCAAGAGAGGGAGATGATACAACATGATCAAGGAGAGTGAAAGCTCTAAGCTTGGGGATGCCCGGTGGTTCACCCCTGCATATATCAAGAAGACTCAGCGTCTAAGCTTGGGGATGCCCAAGGCATCCCCTTCTTCATCGACAACATTATCGGGTTCCTCCCCTGAAACTATATTTTTATTCCGTCACATCTTATGTGTTTTGCTTGGAGCGTCGGTTTGTTTTTGTTTTTGTTTTGTTTGAATAAAATGGATCCTAGCATTCTTTGTGTGGGAGAGAGACACGCTCCTCTGTTGCATATGGACAAGTATGTCCTTAGGCTGTACTACTAATATTCATGGCGAAGTTTCTTCTTCGTTAAATTGTTATATGGTTGGAATTGGAAAATGATACATGTAGTAATTGCTATAATGTTTTGGATAATGTGATACTTGGCAATTGTTGTGCTCATGTTTAAGCTCTTGCATCATATACTTTGCACCCATTAATGAAGAAATACATAGAGCATGCTAAAATTTGGTTTGCATATTTGGTCTCTCTAAAGTCTAGATAATTTCTAGTATTGAGTTTGAACAACAAGGAAGACGGTGTAGAGTCTTATAATGTTTACAATATGTCTTTTATGTGAGTTTTGCTGCACCGCTTCATCCTTGTGTTTGTTTCAAATAACCTTGCTAGCCTAAACCTTGTATCGAGAGGGAATACTTCTCATGCATCCAAATACTTGAGCCAACCACTATGCCATTTGTGTCCACCATACCTACCTACTACATGGTATTTCTCCGCCATTCCAAAGTAAATTGCTTGAGTGCTACCTTTAAACAATTCAAAATTTATTACCTCTGATTTATGTCAATGTTTTATAGCTCATGAGGAAGTATGTGGTGTTTATCTTTCAATCTTGTTGGGCAACTTTCACCAATGGACTAGTGGCTTCATCCGCTTATCCAATAATTTTGCAAAAAGAGCTGGCAATGGGATTCCCAGTCCCAAATTAATTAATAAAAATAGACACTCCTCCATGGTATGTGATTGTTGGACGGCACCGAAGGATTCGGTTAGCCATGGCTTGAGAAAGCAAAGGTGGGGAGGAGTGTCATCATAATAAAACTAAAATAAAAAGGCACTCCTTCATGGTATGAGATTGTTGGCGGGCACCCGAAGGATTCGGTTAGCCATGGTTTGTCAAAGAAAGGTTGGAAGGAGTGCCACACAAAAATAAAATAAAATGGGAGCCGCTCTTTGAAGGTTTGTCTGGCAAGGGGGTTAGAGTACCCACTACCATTCGTTGACAACAACAAACACCTCTCAAAAATTTACTTTTATGCTCTCCATATGTTTTAAAAAAATCAAAGCTCTAGCACAAATATAGCAATCGATGCTTTCCTCTTTGAAGGACCATTCTTTTACTTTTATTGTTGAGTCAGTTCACCTATCTCTCTCCACCTCAAGAAGCAAACACTTGTGTGAACTGTGCATTGATTCCTACATACTTGCATATTGTACTTGTTATATTACTCTATGTTGACAATATCCATGAGATATACATGTTATAAGTTGAAAGCAACCGCTGAAACTTCATCTTCCTTTGTGTTGCTTCAATACCTTTACTTTGAATTATTGCTTTATGAGTTAACTCTTATGCAAGACTTATTGATGCTTGTCTTGAAGTACTATTCATGAAAAGTCTTTGCTATATGATTCATTGTTTACTCATGTCATTTACATTGTTTTGATCGCTGCATTCATTACATATGTTTACAATAGTATGATCAAGGTTATGATGGCATGTCACTCCAGAAATTATCTTTGTTATCGTTTACCTGCTCGGGACGAGCAGAACTAAGCTTGGGGATGCTGATATGTCTCCGACGTATCGATAATTTCTTATGTTCCATGCCACATTATTGATGATATCTACATGTTTTATGCATACTTTACATCATATTTATGCATTTTGGAACTAACCTATTAACAAGATGCGAAGAGAAGTTTCTATTTTGGTTTCGAAATCCTAGTAAGGAAATATTCTCGGACGAAATCAACGCCCGGGGGCCTATTTTCACACGAAGCTTCCGGAAGACCGAAGAGTCAACGAAGTGGGGCCACGAGGTGGCCGGGAGGTAGGCGGCGGCCCAAGCCCGGCCGCGCCGGCCGTCTCTCTGGGCCCCCGCGGCCCTTGACCTGCGCCCGCCTACAAATAGCCTTCATCGCGAAACCCCATCAAGAGGCCACGATACGGAAAACCTTCCCGAGCCGCCGCCGCCAATCCCAGCTCGGGGGATTCGGAGATCGCCTCGGGCACCCTGGGAGAGGGGATTCATCTCCCGGAGGACTCTACACCGCCATGGTCGCCTCGGAGTGATGAGTGAGTAGTTCACCCTGGACTATGGGTCCATAGCGTAGCTAGATGGTTGTCTTCTCCTCATTATGCTTAATTGTCGGGTCTTGTGAGCTGCCTAACATGATCAAGATCATCTATCGTAATGCTATATGTTGTGTTTGTTGGGATCCGATGAATAGAGAATACCATGTTATGTTGATTATCAATTTATATCTATGTGTTGTTTATGATCTTGCATGCTCTCCGTTATTAGTAGAGGCTTTGGCCAAGTTTTTGCTAGTAACTCCAAGAGGGAGTATTTATGCTCGATAGTGGGTTCATGTCTTCGTGAATCTGGGAGTGACAGAAACCTCTAAGGTTATGGATGTGCTGTTGCCACTAGGGATAAAACATTGATGCTATGTCCGAGCATGTAGTTATTTATTACATTACGCGCAATACTTAATGCAATTGTCTGTTGTTTTCAACTTAATGGAAGGGGTTCGGATGATAACCTGAAGGTGGACTTTTTAGGCATAGATGCATGCTGGATAGCGGTCTATATACTTTGTCGTAATGCCCAATTAAATCTCACAATACTCATCATAATATGTATGTGCATGGTCATGCCCTCTTTATTTGTCAATTGCCCAACTGTAATTTGTTCACCCAACATGCTATTTATCTTATGGGAGAGACACCTCTAGTGAGCTGTGGACCCCGGTCCAATTCTCTATCTTGAAATACAATCTACTGCAATTGTTCTACTCTTCTGCAAACAATCATCATCCACACTATACATCTAATCCTTTGTTCTGACAAGCCGGTGAGATTGACAACCTCACTGTTTCGTTGGGGCAAAGTACTTGGTTTGTGTTGTGCAGGTTCCACGTTGGCGCGGAATCCCTGGTGTTGCGCCGCACTACATCTCGCCGCCATCAACCTTCAACGTGCTTCTTGGCTCCCTACTGGTTCGATAAACCTTGGTTTCATACTGAGGGAAAACTTGCCGATGTACGCATCACACCTTCCTCTTGGGGTTCCCAACGGACGCGTCTTTGTACGCGTATCAAGCTCTTTTTCTGGCGCCGTTGCCGGGGAGATCAAGACACGCTGCAAGGGAGTCTCCACATCCCAATCTCTTTACTTTGTTTTTGTCTTGCTTTACTTTATTTACTACTTTGTTTGCTGCACTAAATCAAAATACAAAAAAATTAGTTGCTAGTTTTACTTTATTTGCTATCTTGTTTGCTATATCAAAAACACAAAAAAATTAGTTACTTATATTTGCTTTACTTATTTCAACATGTTTCCTTTTAATTTTACCGTAAAAGACATGCCGGTAGGACGTGGGTCTATAATTGGGAGAAATAATATAGAAGAATTTTTCAATCATGTTAGTACCGTTGAAGATTTTGAAGATAGACACTCGGTAGAACTTGCTCATACTTATGAAATTGCTGCTGCTGCTTTAGTTCGCATGTTGGAAACTAAATTTGTTAATCTCAATCCTATAATCCAACACATGTTTCTTACACTCGGTGATATGGAAGAAGGGGAAAAGAAAGATTTTGTTTTAGAAACCCTTCTTAGAGAATTTGGTGGTATAGCAAGAGAGGCTAGAAAGGTCTTTATTAAATATAAGATGCTTGGTTCTTATACCAATTTTGTTAGTCTCCTCGAAAAGATGGACATGGAGAGAGTAAGGTACACTAATAATATTAATGATGGTGGGGAGATCAAAGCACCAATACCATGTAAGCTCCTAGCAATGAATGACGCACTAAAAAATAACTATGCTTGGCTTGTTCCTGAAAATTTGTTTGATGAGAGTAGCAAGTCCAAGACTAATGAAAAGGGAGCCGCTAAAACTTATGTATCCAATATATTATGCATGGTTGAGAAAACTCCAAACCCCGCTGTAGATGCACCATCTTTTGATAATACTTGATACACACTTTCTGCGCCTAGCTGAAAGGCGTTAAAGAAAAGCGCTTATGGGAGACAACCCATGTTTTTACTACAGTACTTTGTTTTTATTTTGTGTCTTGGAAGTTGTTTACTACTATAGCAACCTCTCCTTATCTTAGTTTTGTGCATTGTTGTGCCAAGTAAAGTCGTTGATAGAAAGGTTCATACTAGATTTGGATTACTGCGCAGAAACAGATTTCTTTGCTGTCACGAATCTGGGCAAAATTCTCTGTAGGTAACTCAGAAAATTATGCCAATTTACGTGAGTGATCCTCAGATATGTTCGCAACTTTCATTAAATTTGAGCATTTTCATTTGAGCAAGTCTGGTGCCTAAATAAAATTCGTCTTTACGAACAGTTCTGTTTTGACAGATTCTGCCTTTTATTTCGCATTGCCTGTTTTGATATGCTCGATGGATATTTCGATTCCATTGACTTTCAGTAGCTTTGTGCAATGTCCAGAAGTGTTAAGAATGATTATGTCACCTCTGAACATGTATATTTTGATTGTGCACTAACCCTCTAATGAGTTGTTTTGAGTTTGGCGTGGAGGAAGTTTTCAAGGATCAAGAGAGGGAGATGATACAACATGATCAAGGAGAGTGAAAGCTCTAAGCTTGGGGATGCCCCGGTGGTTCACCCCTGCATATATCAAGAAGACTCAGCGTCTAAGCTTGGGGATGCCCAAGGCACCCCCTTCTTCATCGACAACATTATCAGGTTCCTCCCCTGAAACTATATTTTTATTCCGTCACATCTTATGTGCTTTGCTTGGAGCGTCGGTTTGTTTTTGTTTTTTGTTTTGTTTGAATAAAATGGATCCTAGCATTCTTTGTGTGGGAGAGAGACACGCTCCGCTGTTGCATATGGACAAGTATGTCCTTAGGCTGTACTCATAATATTCATGGCGAAGTTTCTTCTTCGTTAAATTGTTATATTGTTGGAATTGGAAAATGATACATGTAGTAATTGCTATAATGTTTTGGATAATGTGATACTTGGCAATTGTTGTGCTCATGTTTAAGCTCTTGCATCATATACTTTGCACCCATTAATGAAGAAATACATAGAGCATGCTAAAATTTGGTTTGCATATTTGGTCTCTCTAAAGTCTAGATAATTTCTAGTATTGAGTTTGAACAACAAGGAAGACGGTGTAGAGTCTTATAATGTTTACAATATGTCTTTTATGTGAGTTTTGCTGCACCACTTCATCCTTGTGTTTGTTTCAAATAACCTTGCTAGCCTAAACCTTGTATCGAGAGGGAATACTTCTCATGCATCCAAATACTTGAGCCAACCACTATGCCATTTGTGTCCACCATACCTACCTACTACATGGTATTTCTCCGCCATTCCAAAGTAAATTGCTTGAGTGCTACCTTTAAACAATTCAAAATTTATTACCTCTGATTTGTGTCAATGTTTTATAGCTCATGAGGAAGTATGTGGTGTTTATCTTTCAATCTTGTTGGGCAACTTTCACCAATGGACTAGTGGCTTCATCCGCTTATCCAATAATTTTGCAAAAAGAGCGGCAATGGGATTCCCAGTCCCAAATTAATTAATAAAAATAGACACTCCTCCATGGTATGTGATTGTTGGATGGCACCGAAGGATTCGGTTAGCCATGGCTTGAGAAAGCAAAGGTGGGGAGGAGTGTCATCATAATAAAACTAAAATAAAAAGGCACTCCTTCATGGTATGAGATTGTTGGCAGGCACCCGAAGATTCGGTTAGCCATGGTTTGTGAAAGAAAGGTTGGAAGGAGTGCCACACAAAAATAAAATAAAATGGGAGCCGCTCTTTGAAGGTTTGTCTGGCAAGGGGGTTAGAGTACTCACTACCATTCGTTGACAACAACAAACACCTCTCAAAAATTTACTTTTATGCTCTCCATATGTTTTAAAAAAATCAAAGCTCTAGCACAAATATAGCAATCGATGCTTTCCTCTTTGAAGGACCATTCTTTTACTTTTATTGTTGAGTCGTTCACCTATCTCTCTCCACCTCAAGAAGCAAACACTTGTGTGAACTGTGCATTGATTCATACATACTTGCATATTGTACTTGTTATATTACTCTATGTTGACAATATCCATGAGATATACATGTTATAAGTTGAAAGCAACCGCTGAAACTTCATCTTCCTTTGTGTTGCTTCAATACCTTTACTTTGAATTATTGCTTTATGAGTTAACTCTTATGCAAGACTTATTGATGCTTGTCTTGAAGTACTATTCATGAAAAGTCTTTGCTATATGATTCATTTGTTTACTCATGTCATTTACATTGTTTTGATCGCTGCATTCATTACATATATTTACAATAGTATGATCAAGGTTATGATGGCATGTCACTCCAGAAATTATCTTTGTTATCGTTTACTGCTCGGGACGAGCAGAAACTAAGCTTGGGGATGCTGATACGTCTCCGACGTATCGATAATTTCTTATGTTCCATGCCACATTATTGATGATATCTACATGTTTTATGCATACTTTACATCATATTTATGCATTTTATGGAACTAACCTATTAACAAGATGCCGAAGAGCCAATTGCTTGTTTTTCTGTTTTTGGTTTCAGAAATCTAGTAAGGAAATATTCTCGGAATTGCACGAAATCAACGCCCATGGGCCTATTTTCACACGAAGCTTCAAGACCGAAGAGTCAACGAAGTGGGGCCACGAGGTGGCCGGGAGGTAGGGCGGCGCGGCCCAAGCCCGGCGCGCCGGCCTGTCTCTGGGCCTCGCGACGCCCCTTGACCTGCCCTTCCGCCTACAAATAGCCTTCGTCGCGAAACCCCCGGTCGAGAGCCACGATACGGAAAACCTTCCAGACGCCGCCGCCGCCAATCCCATCTCGGGGATTCAGGAGATCGCCTCCGGCACCCTGCCGGAGAGGGGATTCATCTCCGGGAGGACTCTACACCGCCATGGTCGCCTCGGAGTGATGAGTGAGTAGTTCACCCCTGGACTATGGGTCCATAGCAGTAGCTAGATGGTTGTCTTCTCCTCATTATGCTTAATTGTCGGGTCTTGTGAGCTGCCTAACATGATCAAGATCATCTATCGTAATGCTATATGTTGTGTTTGTTGGGATCCGATGAATAGAGAATACCATGTTATGTTGATTATCAATTTATATCTATGTGTTGTTTATGATCTTGCATGCTCTCGTTATTAGTAGAGGCTCGGCCAAGTTTTTGCTAGTAACTCCAAGAGGGAGTATTTATGCTCGATAGTGGGTTCATGTCTCGGTGAATCTGGGGGAGTGACAGAAACCTCTAAGGTTATGGATGTGTTGTTGCCACTAGGGATAAAACATAGATGCTATGTCCGAGGATGTAGTTATTGATTACATTACGCGCAATACTTAATGCAATTGTCTGTTGTTTTCAACTCAATACTGGAAGGGGTTCGGATGATAACCTGAAGGTGGACTTTTTAGGCATAGATGCATGCTGGATAGCGGTCTATGTACTTTGTCGTAATGCCCAATTAAATCTCACAATACTCATCATAATATGTATGTGCATGGTCATGCCCTCTTTATTTGTCAATTGCCCAACTGTAATTTGTTCACCCAACATGCTATTTATCTTATGGGAGAGACACCTCTAGTGACTGTGGACCCCGGTCCAATTCTCTATGCTGAAATACAATCTACTGCAATTGTTCTCTTTCTCTGCAAACAATCATCATCCACACTATACATCTAATCCTTTGTTACAGCAAGCCGGTGAGATTGACAACCTCACTGTTTCGTTGGGGCAAAGTACTTGGTTTGTGTTGTGTGGGTTCCACGTTGGCGCCGGAATCCCTGGTGTTGCGCCGCACTACATCTCGCCGCCATCAACCTTCAACGTGCTTCTTGGCTCCCCCTGGTTCGATAAACCTTGGCTTCATACTGAGGAAAACTTGCCGCTGTACATCACACCTTCCTCTTGGGGTTCCCAACGGACGCGTGCTGTACGCGTATCAATCCCCTCCCAATCTCCACCACCTCGGTGACCAGAGAGAGGGGGAAGCAGGACGAAGTCGCCCAGATCTGATGAAGAGCACGCGAGCTTTATTGTAGAGGTCGTTGCGCCGTCGATGTCCGCCTCCGGCTCCTTCCATAGGAGCACCGCAGCCAGCAGCCACGCCACCACAGACCACCGGGAGCCGCTCCAGCTTCACCGTGGTCGAACCTCTAATGGCATAACGCCAATCTCCACATGGGTAAAAGCACCAACATGACTAAACCTAAACCTATACCTAACCCTAGCTACTCCGGCGCCTCTCCGAGACCTACTCCGGCCGGCTACTCCGGCGGAGATGGCCTGGACCTGGATCGGCCCGGCCGCACACAGGCGACTCTCAAGGTATTGTAGATGCTAGAGGGAGGGGGGAATCGATGATCCTCTCGTTGGTGTCTTCAAACTTTAGTAAGCCATCGCTGTATACCTGCTCGACTCCGCGAACAGCGAGTTCAAGTGGAAGGTGGACCAGCACTGGCGCCTTCTTGGCTCGCACAACCTACCTCACCTTCTTTGAAGGCTCCACTGCGATGCCCGGAGTTGCGCATGTTTGAAATTCTTTCGCACCCGGCGTACAAGTTGCATGCCTGGTTGGCATTGCATCGGCGCTGCTGGACAGCATATTGGCGGTGTCGTGGCCTCTTATCTCACGTCCTCTGCCCAATGTGTGCGGCGGCGATGACGAAACGATCAACCGCCTCTCGGTTGACTACCTGTTTGTCAAAGCGCGCCTTAGAGTTGACCTTCAAACACCGCAGCCATGTCGGATTGGTGGCCAACGGCGGTCAACAACCTACCTAGCGGTCGGCGAAAGTCAGGGAAGTCCATGGTCATGCTGGTGATCCACTCCCTATGGCTCGAGCGAAATGCCCGCATCTTTGAATCTCGCGCGGCAACGCCGAACCATGTCCTTGATACGATCCTAGACACTTGGCGTACTTGGATGGTAGCTCGCGGTAGAACAAATAGAGGTGTAGCCCATGTGTGAGTTCTCGACCCGCACCCTCTGTGGTGGACTAGGTCACGGTGGAGTGTTTACCCCTCTGACTGGACGATGTCCTTTCACCCATCGAGCTTAATACAAAACATGTGAATCTCCTTGGGGTACTCGAAAAAATAGTGAGCAACATTGATGTACGTTGGGAACGTTTCTAGCGTGCGATTTCGCATGTCCCACCTTGATTCAAGTGATGGAATTTGGTCTAGCAAGCCCAGGGTCAGTTTAGCTGACAATGGTTTCAAAAAAAAACTTTAAACTTCGCAAATGTATCATGATTTTTGGTAGTTACGTTTTTATCCAATTGCCAAAATTTAGCTCCTTTTGTGAAAAAATCCACCGAACTATTGATAATTATTCATAATAGTACAAAAATTCAAAGTAATAAAGATTATAAATTGGTCTTTACACCACTTAACGACGATAACATACACTAGTGCAAGCCAAAGACGTGTCGTTGTCGACGCCCCTCCATCACCAGAGCTAGACAAAGCTTGTCGTAGTAGAGAAATTTAGCTCTGTTTACAATGTATGGTCCTTCCTCATGTTGATTTTGAAGAGGTCAGTGAAACAATCGTAGAGTCCCATAGCCCAGTCATTGTTGATCGAGCCAAAAAAAGGCGTCCCAAATTATTTTCTTACAATAAAATGGTGTTCCAGTGTTGATTGCTTTTTGAGAGGCAGTAGTAAGCTTGCACGTGCAATGCACGTCTCAAATTGAAACTTGTATGCATGTCTCAAATTCAAAGTTTGAACATGCAAAGCCAGCATATGTCAATCCACAGATTTCCTATCCTGTTATGCAATGATTTGGATTGGAGCAACCATTTTGAATAGACCACGTCCAATGCACATCTCAAATATAAAATTTAAATGCATATCTCAAATTCAAAATTTAAATATGTAAAGCTTAGATATGTCAATCCACATGTTTGCCATCATGTTGTGCAATGATTAGGATTGGAGCAACCATTTGCAGTCATGTGCACAATTTTGGTTTGACACAATATAGAGAAGCACCATTCTGCTTTAACACAATCAATCTTGTCCATTCATAATAACCAGATCCAATGGATAAGGATTTAATGTAGGTTACAAAAAACATGGCCGTAGCTGCAGTATTTTACGTACTTACTCCCTGAACCCGTCCTACTGTTCCTTGCCACATCTCATTGTCTTTTTACGAGCACATCATATCAGGATCCTCGCTACGTCCTCGCTCATTCAGCCACCCTCGTCACCACTCTCCCTGGCTGACATAGGCATCCCCAATGGGCCTGCCGAAGATGGTACCCGGGGTTTACTGAAGGCCCATGACTCGAAGAATAAGAAGATTCGGAAGCCCAAGTTATTGTTAAGAAAAGCTAGAGTTGTATTAGGAAGTACTACTTGTAATCTTGCGGGACGGGTTGGAAACCCTCCCGGACTCTGTAACTTGTGTATTATGAATCCCTTGGCTCCACCTCCTATATAAGGGGGAGTCGAGGGACAAAGATAGCATCGATTCATTGTTTCACGCAACCCTAGTTTTCATATCGTCGAGCACTTTTCGGCTGAAACCTTTGAGATCTACTTGCCCTCTACTTCCGAATAAAACCCTAGTCTACAATCTGTAGGCATTGATAAGTTAATCCCTTGTCAATTGGCACCGTCTGTGGGAATTAGAGGCGTCAAGGATCGATCTCGATGGCACGTTCAAGATCGTCGACTTTGTCAACTGCAAGCAACGCGATGGACAGAGGTAAACAGATCGAAAATGGTCTATTCGATTTTGTTCCTCACCCGCCCTCCCGTATGGATGCATATGCGTATCTGGAGGAGCCTATGGAGATGACGTTCGAAAGGTTCCACTTTCGCGTCGAGAAAGAAGGAGCGTATCGTCTAGAAATTCCGATCTCGTCGGGATTATCAGCGGTCGATCCCGATTTTTCGAGTTCAGCATCGTCAATCGAGTCAGGCGACGAGGAGACCGTCGCCACGCTTCATCAGCACCAGGGCAAGCGAAAAACTCGCCAAGATCTTCAGCGACATGTCCTTCGAGTCATCTGCGGACTCCGATATAAGTGATGACTCGAGCAACATCGATAACTTTAACTTCATCGACAGAACCACTACTATTGGAAAGGTCTTCACCAATCTCTATGATGGTGTCACCAAACCCAGCAAGGTTCAGAATCCAAAATATCATCAGATTTATGCCATTGGAGAACCAAGTCGCGATCGGAGGAGACATCAGAGGCTTTCGACGATGTGGGAAATCCATACGTCGATCCCGCGACCTTAGGCGAGGTTAGGCACTAAACATGTCGGGTCTACACCACGTTTAAGGTTCAACTTCCACAAGCAGCGTGGGATAGAGCCGCAAGAGCTATGGATGGTACAGAACCAATGACTACAACTGCTAGGTCGGAAGAATTGCAAGCGTACCAATATAGACTCGCCCGGGTTGGAAGAGAATTGGAAAAACAGACAGCCGCTCTGAACAGAAGAAGGGAGGCAGCTTCCGCGTCAAGCAGACGAATGGCGGAGTTAAGTCGACATTTAGGAACTTCGGGAGATAGTCACAGAGAAGCTTGAAACAGAGCAAGATCTCGGCTGCAAAACATACACAGGGCGAAGAGAAAATCGGTTCAAAACCTCGACATGTCCTTTATGTCGATAGACACGAGGGGGAATATTATCCCTAAAACACCGGAAGCGGGTATATGGCGACACAAGCCTTCATCCTCGCATCCAAGCCACCCCGGAGATCCAAGAGAAGCATTGTACAATATGGCCATGGCAGGAGTCGGAGCCATGGGAACGGCGTTTGTAACTTCGCCTCCCGAAGGATCAGCAAGGCAAAATAGTCCACGACCTACTGCAGCAGCACCAGGTCCCGAGAGAACAAGTGGAGCAAGAGACACAGCAGCACAAGCACGGGTGGACAGAGCACGACAAAATAGAAGGGAACATCGGCATTCCCTAGAGATAGATGACGAGGATATGTGTGGGCTGCCGTGCTTCACAAGGAGGGTCCGGAAAACTCGAGTTCCTTTAGGGTTTAAATTACCCGATAACTTCAAAAAATTCGACGACCTGCAAGATCCAAAGGATTGGCTAGTTGATTATCTCGAGACGGTGAAGTTGATAGGAGGAACCAGAGCAACAGCCATGCAGAGCATTCAAGTACATCTAAGCGGAGCCGCGCGATCTTGGATAAAGAAGCTTCCGCCAGGTTCCATCGACAGCTGGGACAGTTTTGAGGACGTGTTCGTCAAGAATTTCCGATCCACCTGCAAAAAACCCGCATCACTAGAAGAGTTGAGATCGTGTCGACAAAAGCATGATAAATCAATGAGAAAGTACATCCAAAGGTGGAACATCATTAAAAACTCGGCAGAAAACATATCTGACGAGAGAGCGATAGATGCGTTCGTAGCTGGAATTCGACGAGGAGATTTTGTCGAAGACTTGGGAAGAACCAACCCAAAGACAGTATCAGCACTGATGGAGATAGCAAACAGGTGGGCAGATGGAGAAGATGTTGTTCACAATAAGAGACACAGGTCACCAGAGGAGGACCGTGGTCGAAATTTCCAAAATAGACGACGATTTTCTCGGCAATTCTCGAGTTACGATGCTCCTGGCCATCTCGACTGGGTTTCGAGGAAGCGCTGGAGGAAACAATAGAGATGAATATCAAAGGAGTAGCGAGCAGCGAGGCGACAATAGAGATGACTCCCGAAATAACAGGCAAAATAGTGGACCAAGGTTCCAGAGACCTTTCGTGTCTCCCGAGGATATGATGAACGGGCCGTGTCAGATGCATTTTTATCTCGACAGCAATGGGAAGAGACAGTCGGGACATCTGCAGAAGGATTGTCGAAATTTTCAAGCAATGTTGAGGTTTGCGGGGCAAGCCAATGCTCAAGCAACAAATAGAAATCCTCAAGGGCCCAGGAGTGAGATCCACTTGCCACCTCCTCCCGCAATTACGGACGAAAATCGGCACCAACTCAGAATAGCGGCAGCACCACAACCACCTCCATATGTTGATCCTAACTCCAATGGTGCGGTCTCGATGATTCAGAAGGGTAGGCCATCCAATAGAGCTCAGAAAGTAATCTCGTGACAAGTGTTCATGGCAGAGAAGATGCCTCCACCAACGATTGAGTACTTAAATTGGTCGGGACAGGACATTGGCTTCACAATAGCGGATCACCCGCAGCAAGTTCCTCGACCAGGGCAGTCAGCACTTATCTTACCAGCAGTAATCGCATGTTTCGATGTATCTGGAGTATTCATAGATGGAGGCAGCAGTCTAAACCTTATGTACGCAGATACATTAAGGAAGATGAACATATCTCTAGCAAATCTGAAACCAACCGACACACGTTTCCATGGCATCACGCCAGAGAAGCCGAGTTATCTGTTGGGGAAGATCAATCTCGACGTTCAGTTTGGGACCCGAGAAAACTACATAATAGAAAGGCTGGAGTTTGAAGTCGTGGATTTCCCGTCGCAATATCACGCTTTGTTGGGACGGCCAGCGTACGCCAGGTTTATGGCGGTACCACATTACACATACCTGTTGTGGAGGTTACCTGGACCTAAAGGACCAATTACAGTCAAAGGAAGTTTCGCGTTAGCCGATAAATGCGACAAGGATTTTCATCGACTGTCAGAAACTTTCAGGATGCAAGCAGAATATATGGCGTCAAGGCTCACGACTGATTATGATGTGCTGCCAAATGCAGGGAGGCCTCTCAGGGAGCCAACCTTTAACACTACGAAAGATTCCAAGGAGGTGCAGATCCACCCAACAGATCTAAAGAAAACGACGTCCATCGCGACAGACATGGACCTCGCATAGGAAAGCGCGCTCGTCGAGTTCCTCCGTGAGCACTGGAAAATCTTCGCATGGTGTCCAGCTGACATGCCAGGAGTACCCAGGGAACTTGCCGAGCACCACCTAAACTTGGATCCACTAGCGAGATCAATTAAACAACCTTTGCGGCGTTTTTCGGAACCAAACCGCAAAGCTATGTTGTCAGAGATTGATCGACTCAGAGAAGCTGGTTTTATTAAAGAGCTGCATACAGAGGCCACGTGGGTAGCAAACCCAGTGCTGGTCCCGAAGAAAAACACTAAAGTCCTTCGCATGTGTGTCGACTTTACGTGTCTCAATAAACATTGTCCAAAGGATCACTTTCCCCTCCCAAGGATCGATCAAATCATCGACTCCACGGCAGGATGTGAACGTCTTTCCTTCCTGGACGCATATTCTGGTTATAACCAGATCAGGTTGAAAGAAGAGGATGAGGTCAAGACGGCATTCATTACACCTTACGGCGTGTTTTGCTACAAAACAATGCCTTTTGGTCTGAAAAATGCGAGAGCAACATATCAGCGGATGATGCAGAAGTGCTTAGCAACACAGATTGGAAAAAACGTACAAGTATACATTGACGATGTCGTCATAACATCAAAAAAGGGGACAACATTGATCGAGGACTTAAAGGAAACTTTTGACAACCTTGATAAGTTCTGCCTCAAGCTGAACCCGACGAAGTGTTCCTTCGGCGTCCCTGCGGGAGAACTTCTCGGGTTCCTAGTATCAGCAAGAGGGATTGAGGCTAATCCAGAAAAAATTCAAGCTATCGTAACAATGAGGAAGCCAACAAAGTTGAAAGAAATACAGTAGTTAATTGGGCATCGCAGCTTTAAGCAGATTCGTCGCTAGGCTGGGAAAAAAGGCGTTACCGTTCTACGCTTTGATCATGTAGGGATTCGTAGCATAGAAAACAAAAAATTTCCTACCGCGAGAACGCAATGCAATCTAGAAGACGGTAGCAACGAGGGGATGAACGAGACTAACCCTTGAAGATTTCAAAGCCTACGAGAGGAGGCTCTCGTTATTGCAGAAGATGATCACTTGCCGCTTTCAAAAGCGCGTAGAAGATCTTGACGGTGCCACAATCGGGTAGCACCTCCGTACTCGGTCACACGTTCGGTGTTGATGAAGACGACTCCTTCTCCCCGTTCCAGCGGGCAGCGGAAGTAGTAGCTCCTCCTTGAATCCCGGCAGCACGACGGCGTGGTGGCGGTGTCAATGGAGATCTCCGGCGGAGCTTCGCTAAGCGTTTGCGGGAGAGGTGGAGGAGGAGGGGGCGGCTAGGGTTTGGGAGAGGGGTGGCCGGCCACTATGGGGTGCGGCCAAGGCTTTGGCTTGAGGTGGCCGGCCCTCCCCTTGTTCCTCATTATATAGGTGGAACCCCAAGTGTTGGACTACAAGTCTTCGAATAAGACCCAAACCCAAAACCTTCCATGTGTAGGGAAACCTACCCAAGGTGGGATTCCCACTTGAGGTGGGACTCCCACCCTTCCATGAGGGGGGGTGGCCGGCCCCTGGAGTCCACCTAGGACTCCACCCCCTAGGTTTGGCCGGCCATGCTAGGTGGAGTCCCTCCGGGACTCCGCCTTCCATAGTGATTTCTTTCGGACTTTTCTAGAACCTTCTAGAACCTTCCATAAATGCACCGGATCATTTTCAAACTTATAAAATGACTTCCTATATATGAATCTTATTCTCCGGACCATTCCGGAACTCCTCGTGATGTCATGGATCCCATCCGAGACTCTGAACAAAACTTCGAACTCCATTCCATATTCAATATCTACTAATACGACATCAAACCTTAAGTGTGTCACCCTACGGTTCGCGAACTATGTGGACATGGTTGAGATCTCTCTCCGACCAATAACCAATAGCGGGATCTGGAGATCCATAATGGCTCCCACATATTCAACGATGACTTCAGTGATCGAATGAACCATTCACATACGATACCAATTCCCTTTGTCACGCAATATTTTACTTGTCCGAGGTTTGATCATCGGTATCACTCTATACCTTGTTCAACCTCGTCTCCTGACAAGTACTCTTTACTCGCACCGTGGTATGTGGTCTCTTATGAACCATTCATATGCTTGCAAGCTAATATAGACGACATTCCACCGAGAGGGCCCAGAGTATATCTATCCGTCATCGGGATGGACAAATCTCACTGTTGATCCATATGCCTCAACTCATACTTTTCGGATACTTAATCCCACCTTTATAACCACCCATTTACGCAGTGGCGTTTGATGTAATCAAAGTACCTTTCCGGTATAAGTGATTTACATGATCTCATGGTCGAAAGGACTAGGTAACTATGTATCGAAAGCTTATAGCAAATAACTTAATGACGTGATCTTATGCTACGCTTAATTGGGTGTGTCCATTACATCATTCATATAATGACATAACCTTGTTATTAATAACATCCAATGTTCATGATCATGAAACTATGATCATCTATTAATCAACAAGCTAGTTATACAAGAGGCTTACTAGGGACTCATTGTTGTTTAGATAACACACATGTATCAATGTTTCGGTTAATACAATTATAGCATGGTATATAAACATTTATCATAAACACAAACATATATAATAACCACTTTTATTATTGCCTCTTGGGCATATCTCCAACAGTCTCCCACTTGCACTAGAGTCAATAATCTAGATTACATTGTAATGTACCTAACACCCATGGCATTCTGGTGTTGGTCATGCTTTGCCCTAGGGAGAGCTTTAGTCAACGGATCTGCTACATTCAGATCAGTGTGTACTTTGCAAATCTTTACTTCTCCATCTTCGATGTACTCGCGAATCGAATGATAACGCAGCTTGATATGCTTCAGCATCTTGTGTGACCTTGGTTCTTGTGCATTGGCGATGGCACCCATGTTGTCACAATAGATGACTAGTGGGTCCAATGCACTAGGAAACACTCCGAGCTCTACAATGAACCTCTTCATCCATACCGCTTCTGATGAAGCGTCTAAAGCCGCTATGTACTCCGATTCTGTTGAAGACTTCGCCACTGTGCACTGCTTCGAGCTTGACCAGCTTACTACAGCACCATTCAATATAAACACGTACCTAGACTGAGACTTAGAGTCATCAGGATCAGTGTTCCAACTTGCATCGGTGTAACTGGTTACAACGAGCTCTTGGTCACCTCCATAACAAAGAAACATATCCTTAGTTCTTTTCAAGTACTTCAGGATATTCTTGACCGCTGTCCAGTGTTCCATTCCTGGATCACTTTGATATCTGCTAGTCAAACTAACAGCATGTGCTATATCCGGTCTAGTACATAGCATGGCATACATGATAGAGCCTACTGCCGAGGCATAGGGAATCTGATTCATCCTTTCTCTTTCTTGTGCCGTAGCCGGTCCTTGAGTCTTACTCAAGACCTTACCTGGTAACATAGGTAAGAACCCTTTCTTACTTTCGTCCATTCTAAACTTCTTTAGAATCTTGTCTAGATATGTACTCTGTGAAAGCCCTATTAGACGTCTTGATCTATCTCTATAAATCTTGATGCCTAATATGTACGATGCTTCACCAAGGTCTTTCATTGAAAAACTATTATTCAAATAACCTTTTACATTGCTTAATAGTTCTATATCATTCCCAATCAAAAATATGTCATCTACATATAATATCGGGAATACAGAGCTCCCACTCACTTTCTTGTAAATACATGCCTCTCCATGACACTGTATAAATCTGAAGTCTTTGATCATCTTATCAAAGCATCGGTTCCAACTTCTGGATGCTTGCTTCAGTCCATAAATTGAATGCTGAAGTTTGCACACCTTGTCGGCATTTTTAGGATCGACAAAACCTTTGGGTTGTACCATATACAACTCTTCCTCAATGTCTCCATTAAGGAACGCCGTTTTGACATCCATCTGCCAAATATCATAATCGAAAAATGCAGCTATTGCTAACAAAATCCTCCTGATTTTAGCTTCTTCTGTGAGAAAGTCTCATCGTAGTCAACACCTTGAATTTGTCGGAAACCTTTTGCGACAAGTCGAGCTTTATAGACAATAATATTACCATCAGCATCTGTTTTTTTTTGAAGATCCATTTATTCTCGACAGCCTTGCGGCTATCAGGTAAGTCTACCAAAGTCCACACTTTGTTATCATACATGGATCCCATTTCGGATTTCATGGCTTCTTGCCATTTGTTGGAATCTGGGCTCATCATCGCTTCTTCATACGTCGCAGGGTCTTCATTATTGTTGTCCACAATCATGACATTTAGACAAGGATCATACCAATCAGGAGTGGCACGTTCCCTTGTCGATCTGCGAGGTTCAGTAGCTATCTCGTTTGAAGTTTCATGATCATTATCATTAGCTTCCTCTGTTGCCGGTGCAGGCGGCACAGGAACAATTTCCGGTGCTGCTCTACTCTGATCAACGAGAGAAGATTCAGTAATCTCGTCGAGTTATACTTTTCTTCCAGTCACTTCTTTAGTGAGAAATTCTTTCTCAAGAAAGGTTCCGTTCTTAGCAACAAAGATTTTGCCTTCGGATCTGTGATAGAAAGTGTACCCTATAGTTTCCTTAGGGTATCCTATGAAGACGCATTTCTCCGCTTTGGGTTCTAGCTTGTCCGGTTGTAACTTTTTTACATAGGCTTCGCAACCCCAAACTTTAAGGAACGACACTTAGGTTTCTTATTAAACCATAATTCATACGGTGTCGTTTCAACGGATTTAGATGGTGCCCTATTTAAAGTGAATGCAGCTGTCTCTAATGCATAACTCCAAAATGATAACGACAAATCAGTAAGAGACATCATAGATTGAACCATATCTAAGAGAGTTCGATTACGACGTTCGGACACACCGTTTCGTTGTGGTGTTCCCGGCGGTGTCAATTGTGAAAGTATTCTGCATTTCTTTAAATGCATGCTAAACTCATAACTCAGATATTCAGCTCCGCGATCAGATCGTAGAAATTTAATCTTCTTGTTACGTTGATTTTCTACTTCACTTTGGAATTCCTTAAACTTCTCGAAAGTTTCGGATTTATGTTTCATGAAATAGATATACCCATATCTACTCAGATCATCTGTGAAGGTTAGAACATAACGATAACCACCGCGTGAGGCTACACTCATTGGTCCGCACACATCGGTATGTATGATTTCCAATAAAGTCCGTAGCTCGCTCCATAATACCAGAGAATGGAGTCTTAGTCATTTTTCCCATTAGACATGCTTCGCATCTATCAAGTGACTCAAAGTCAAGTGATTCAAGTAATCCATCGGTATGGAGTTTCTTCATGCGTTTCACTCCAATATGACCAAGACGACAGTGCCACATATAAGTAGAATTATCATTCAATTTAATTCGTTTAGCATCAACGTTATGAACATGTGTATCACTACTATCGAGATCTAATAGAAATAAACCATTCTTCTCAGGTGCTCGACCATAAAAGATATTATTCATAAAAATAGAACAACCATTATTCTCAGACTTGAATGAATAACCGTCTTGCATTAAACAAGATCCAGATATAATGTTCATGCTCAACGGGTACAAAATAACAATTATTGAGGTTTAAAACTAATCCCGAAGGTAGATGTAGAGGGAGTGTCCGATTGCGATCACATTGACCTTGGATCCATTTCCAACGCGCATCGTCACTTCATCCTTCAATAGTCTTCGTTTATTCTTTAGTTCTGTTTTGAGTTACAAATATGAGCAACCGAACCGGTATCAAATACCCAGGTACTAGTACGAGAACCAGTAAGATAAACATCTATAACATGTATATCGGATATACCTTCTTTCTTCTTCTTGACAAGGCCGCTCTTCAGATCAGCCAAATACTTGGAGCAATTACGCTTCCAGTGTCCCTTCTCCTTGCAGTAAAAGCACTCAGCATCAGGCTTAGGGCCAGTCTTAGGTTTCACAAGAGGCGTGGCAGCTTTCTTGCCACCCTTCTTGAATTTTCCTTGAGACTTGCCCTGTTTCTTGAAATGGTGGTCTTGTTGACCATCAACACTTGGTGCTCTTTCTTGATCTCAATCTTAGCAGATTTCAGCATGGCGAAGAGTTCAGGTAACTCTTTGTTCATGTTCTGCATATTGTAGTTCATCACAAAGTTCTTGTAACTAGGTGGTAGTGATTGAAGGACACGATTAATCCCCAGTATGTTAGGAATCACTATTCCCAGATCACTGAGTTTCTTCGCATGCCCGGTCAGGCGAGCATGTGCTCACTAACGGAGCAGCCTTCTTCCATCATGCAACTAAAGAAGTGTTTCGATGCTTCATAGCATTCCACGGCCGCATGAGTTTCAAAAATAGCTTTCAGCTCATTGACCAACTCATGAGGATCGTGGTGCTCAAAACGTTTTTGAAGATCGGCTTCCAGGCATAGGATGGCACATGAACTTGAGAGTACCGAGTTGTCGAGTCGCGTAAACATTCTTTACTTCATCGGTTTCAGTTTGCAGGAAGGTCACCTAGCGGTACATCAAGCACATATTGAGGAAAATCCTCACATGACGGAACCAGTCGGTGAAGTTGCTACCGTTGCTCTTAAGCTTTTCTTTCTCTAGGAACTGGTTAAAATTGATTGGGGATGCCATGATCTACAACATATATTTGCAATAGTTTAGACTAATGTTTATGACAAATTGAGTTCAAATTTTAATTTAACAAAATTAAAAACTAGGTGAACTCCCACTCAAAACAATATCCCTCGCATTGTCTTAGTGATCACACGAACCAAATCCACCACACCAAGTCCGATCATCACGAGACAAGATGTAATTTCAATGGCGAACACTCAAAGTGTTCATCATATCAATCATATGATTCATGCTCTACCTTTCGGGATCACGTGTTCCGAGACCATGTCTGTACATGCTAGTCTCGTCAAGGCAACCTTATATCCACGTGTGCAAAACTGGCTTGCACCCGTTGTATACACTTGTTGAATCTATCATACCCGATCATCACGAGATGCTTCGAAATGACAAGTATTAGTAATGGTGCTACTAAGGATGAACACTTTATTATCTTGATATTTTAGTGAGAGGGATCATCTTATAATGCTACCGTCGCGGTCTAAGCAAAATAAGATGCATAAAAGGATTAACATCACATGCAATTCATATGTGATATGATATGGCCCCTTTGTCTTTGCGCCTTTGATATTCATCTCCAAAGCACGGACATGATCTCCATCATCAACGTGCATGATCTCCATCATCGTCGGCGTAGCATCAAGGTCAATGGCGCCGTCTTCATGATTGTTCTCCCATGTAGCAACTATTACAACTTCTTTGAAATACTACTCAACATGAAATTTAAAGACAACCATAAGGCTCCTGCCGGTTGCCACAATACAATAATGATCATCTCATACATATTCATCATCACATTATGGCCATATCACATCACCAAAACCCTGCAAAAACAAGTTAGACGTCTCTAATTTGGTTTGCATATTTTACGTGGTTTAGGGTTTTCGAGTAAGATCTAATCTACCTACGAACATGAACCACAACGGTGATACTAGTGTTGTCAATAGAAGAGTAAATTGAATCTTCACTATAGTAGGAGAGACAGACACCCCAAAGCCACTTATGCAATACAAGTTGCATGTCGAGCGTGGAGCAAATCTCATGAACGCGGTCATGTAAAGTTAGCCCGAGCCGCTTCATCCCACTATGCCACAAAGATGCAAAGTACTCAAACTAAAGACAACAAAGCATCAACGCCCACAAAACAATTGTGTTCTACTCGTGCAACCATCTATGCATAGACACGGCTCTGATACCACTGTAGGGATTTGATGGCCCACAAGTATAGGGGATCGCAACAGTCTTCGAGGGAAGTAAAACCCAAATTTATTGATTCGACACAAGAGGAGGTAAAGAATACTTATAAGCCTTAACAACTGAGTTGTCAATTCAGCTGCACCTGGAAAAGCACTAGTAACGGGGGTGATGTGAAAGCAGCGGTAATATGAGAGCAATAGTGTGATAACACAGCAGCAATAGCAATAACAGAGGCGATGGCACCAGAAAATAGTTGATACTACTTCCAATGACATATAGAACGAGTATATGATGATGAGAGATGGACCGGGGTTCCCAGCAATCTACACTAGTGGTAACTCTCCAATAACAAGTGACAAGTGTTGGGTGAACAAATTACAGTTGGGCAATTGATAGGATTGAAATAGCATTAAGACAAAACATCAAGATTATTAATCATGTAGGCATGTTTTCCATATATAGTCATACGTGCTCGCAATGAGAAACTTGTACAACATCTTTTGTCCTACCAGCCGGTGGCAGCCGGGCCTCAAGGGAATCTACTGGCTATTAAGGTACTCCTTTTAATAGAGCACCGGAGCAAAGCATTAACACTTGGTGAAAACATGTGATCCTCATATCTATGCCTTCCCCTCCAGTTGTCCCAATTTCTGTCACTTTGGGGCCTTTGGTTCCGGACATAGACATGTGCATACAACTTGTAGATACAATCTAAGCAATAAGTATAGAGCTTAAATCTAAGATCATGCCACTCGGGCGCTAGTGAAAAGCATTAAACATAACAAGATTGCAGCAACAATAACTTCACAAACTTTATAGATAGACTAATCATAATGTATCATCCATCGGATCCCAACAAACACAACACCGATTACATCAGATGGATCTCAATCATGTAAGGCAGCTCATGAGATCATTGTATTGAAGTACATGGGATAGAGAGTACCAACTAGCTACTGCTAGAACCCGTCCATGGGGGAACTACTCACGGAGCATGATGGAGGTGGTGGCGTCGATGGAGATGGCTTGGGGCACTTCCCCGTCCGGCGGGTGCCGGAACGAGACTTCGTCCCCGGGTGGAGTTTCGCGATGGCGGCGGCGCCTGGAGTCTTTCGGAGTTTCGTCAATCGGTCGCGTTTTTAGGTCGAAAGGGCTTATATAGGCGAAGAGGCGGTGCGGAGGGCGCACAGGGCCTCCTCCCCATAGGCGCGGCCGGTGGAGCCCGCGTCCCTGGCGTGTGGTGGCCCCGGCCCGCCTCCGACTCTCCTTTGGTGTTCTGGGGTCTTCCGGGAAAAATAAGATACTGGGTCTTTGTTTCGTCGAATTCCGAGAATATTGCCCGAACAGCCTTTCTGGAACCAAAAACAGCAGAAAACAGGAACTGGCACTTCGGCATCTTGTTAATAGGTTAGTTCCGGAAAACGCATAAAAACATTATAAAGTGTGAGCAAAACATGTAGGTATTATCATAAAATAAGCATGGAACATCAGAAATTATAGATACGTTGGAGACGTATCAGCATCCCCAAGCTTAGTTCCTACTCGTCCTCGAGTAGGTAAACGATAAAAAGAATAATTTCTGTAGTGACATGCTACTTACATAACCTTGATCATACTATTGTAAAGCATATGAGATGAATGAAGTGACTCAAGGCAATGATCTATAGTTGCTAACAAATAGATAACATATAGCAAAACTTTTCATGAATAGTACTTTCAAGACAAGCATCAAAAGTCTTGCATAAGAGTTAACTCATAAAGCAATAAATTCAAAGTAAAGGCATCGAAGCAACACAAAGGAAGATATAAGTTTCAGTGGTTGCTTTCAACTTGTAACATGTATATCTCATGGATATTGTCAACATAAAGTAATATGATGAATGCAAATAAGCAAGTATGTAAGAATCAATGCATAGTTGACACAAGTGTTTTCTTCTAAGATGGAAGGAAGTAGGTAAACTGACTCAACATAAAGTAGAAGAATGGCCCTTCGCAGAGGGAAGCGGGGATTAAATCATGTGGTAGAGCTTTTTAAGTTTTGAAATCATATAGAGAGCATAAAAGTAAAGTTTTGAGAGGTGTTTGTTGTTGTCAACGAATGGTAGTGGGAACTCTAACCCCCTTGCCAAACAGACTTTCGAAGAGCGGCTCCCATGAACATTATCTCTCACATGTACTTTAGTTTAATTTATTTTTATTTTTGGGTGACACTCCTTCCAACCTTGCTTTCACAAACCATGGCAAACCGAATCCTCGGGTGCCTGCCAACAATCTCATACCATGAAGGAGTGCCTTTTTATTTTAGTTTTATTTAGATGACACTCCTCCCCACCTTTGCTTTCTCAAGCCATGGCTAACCGAATCCTCGGGTGCCTTCCAACATTTCACATACCATGGAGGAGTGTCTATTTGCAAAATTAAGTTGCTTACTGATGAATCAGAGCAAAACATGTGAAGAGAATTATTAATGAAAGTTGATTAATTGGGGCTGGGAACCCCGTTGCCAGCTCTTTTTGCAAAATTATTGGATAAGCGGATGAAGCCACTAGTCCATTGGTGAAAGCTGCCCAACAAGATTGAAAGATAAAACACCACATACTTCCTCATGAGCTATAAAACATTGACACAAATTGAGAAGCATTTTGAATTGTTTAAAGGTAGCACATGAAGTATTTACTTGGAATGGCAGGAAATACCACATAGTAGGTAGGTATGGTGGACACAAATGGCATAGGTTTTGGCTCAAGGTTTTGGATGCACGAGAAGCATTCCCTCTCAGTACAAGGCTTAGGCTAGCAAGGTTATTTGAAGCAAACACAAGTATGAACAGGTACAGCAAAACTTACATAAAAACATATTGCAAGCATTATAATACTCTACACTGTCTTCCTTGTTGCTCAAACACTTTTACCAGAAAATATCTAAACCTTAGAGAGACCAATCATGCAAACCAATTTCAACAAGCTCTACGGTAGTTCTCCACTAATAGGTTTAAACTACATGATGCAAGAACTTAATAATGATCTACTTGAGAGCTCAAAATAATTGCCAAGTATCAAATTATCCAAGTCAA
Organism: Lolium multiflorum; assembly: GCA_030979885.1. Taxonomy (NCBI): domain Eukaryota; kingdom Viridiplantae; phylum Streptophyta; class Magnoliopsida; order Poales; family Poaceae; genus Lolium; species Lolium multiflorum. Next base: position 89,569,966 of record CM061751.1, on the reverse strand, counting down.
AATGAGGCATTTTCTGTTTCCAACCAAATAGCAATAAATGCAACAGCTTCCAACTTCCGTCATTGAACATTAAAAGTAGAACAAAGAACAAGTGTTCATATGAAAAAGCGGAGCGTGTCTCTCTCCCAAACAAGGATTGCTAGGATCCGAATTTATTCAAACATAAACAAAACGAAAATAAACACACAGACGCTCCAAGTAAAGCACATAAGATGTGACCGAATAAAAATATAGTTTCAATAGAAGAAACCTGATAAATTGTTGATTAAGAAGGGGATGCCCAAGGCATCCCCAAGCTTAGATGCTTGAGTCTTCTTGAAATATGCAGGGATGAACCACGGGGGCATCCCCAAGCTTAGACTTTTCACTCTTCTTGATCATATATCATCCTCCTCTCTTGACCCTTGAAAACTTCCTTCACACCAAACTTCTCATAAACTTCATTAGAGGGTTAGTACTCAAAAAACTTAAATCCACCTTGGTCATGTAGTGACACATTGCGAGAACTCAATAAAACATTAGCTACACCTCTCCACGTCTAGAAAGCCTTGCTTAAAGTCCACAAGAGACAATGCAAAAAACAGAGACAGAATCTGCCAAAACAGAACAGCCAGTAAAGACGAATTTTAAGAGGTACTTCCGTTGCTCAAATCAGAAAACTCAAAACTAATGAAAGTTGCGTACATATCTGAGGAACACGCACGTAAATTGGCAGATTTTTTTGAGTTACCTACAGAGAATCTTACCCAAATTCGTGACAGATAGAAATCTGTTTCTGCGTAGTAATCCAAATCTAGTATCAACCTTCTATTAGCGACTTCACTTGGCACAACATTGCAATAAAATAAAGATAAGGAGAGGTTGCTACAGTAGTAACAACTTCCAAAACACAACAAAACAGTAGCAAAATAAAGACATGGGTTATCTCCCAAGAAGTGCTTTCTTTATAGCCATTAAGATGGGCTCAGCAATTTTAATGATGCACTCGCAAGAAATAAGAGTTGAAGCAAAAGAGAGCATCAAAAAGCAAATTCAAAACACATTTAAGTCTAACCCACTTCCTATGCATAGGAATCTTGTACACAAATAAATTCATGAAGAACAAAGCGACAAGCATAAGAAGATAAAACAAGAGTACCTTCAAAATTTTAAGCATATAGAGAGGTGTTTTTGTATCATGCAAATTTCTACAACCATATTTTCCTCTCTCATAATAATTTTCAGTAGCTTCATGAACAAACTCAACAATATAACTATCACATACAGCATGCTTTTCATGATCCACAAGCATATAATTTTTATCAAGCTCAAAAATAGTGGGATTAAAACTTTCAAACCCACTTTTATCAATAATATAACAAGATGATTGATCAATCTCAAGAGATATGGGACTCATAGATAAAGTCAAGACCTCTCCAATCCCATTTTCATTAGTAGTACAATTAATATTATCAAGTAACATAGGACCATCATCTAGAGATTTATCATAAACATTTGCTACGCAAAATTCTTTAGTACCATGCATTTCGACATCAGGCACAAACAAAGCATTATCATAAGATTTATCAAAGTAGCATGGATTATCATAGATAACAGTAGCATAATTATTCTCACAAGTTTTACTCATAGGTACTATTTCAAGAGAATCCACAGGAACATAACATTCATCCTTCTTCGGTAAGCATGGAGGACAATCAAATAGTGTAAGAGATAAAGAGTTACTCTCATTAGAAGGTTGGCATGGGTAGCTAATCCATTCTTCCTCCTTTTGTTCATCACTCTCCTCTTCTTTTTTATCCAATGAGCTTTCAGGTTCATCAATTTCTTCTTCCACAGGTTCCTGCAAATTATGAGTGCATTCTTGTGCATTAATGAGTCTCTCTTTATAATAAATGATATAAGGATTATCACTGTAACTTTCTATGCAAAAATTAAGGATAGAAGAGACATAATCTTTAAGGTCCTTGCAAACAACACAAGTTTCATAATTTTTAGACATGAAGGATTCTATCTCAGAGGCTCCCATAAATATGACAAATTGTTCTACTTCTTCGAACTCAAGATGAATATAGTTATTCCAATTGTAGTTCATAATTAAAACTTCTTCACTAAAGCCACATTGGAATTTCAGATGTTTAGTATCCTGTTGAGAGCAACAGTTTATATCATGGCATTTAAGCAAGATTTTAGCAATTGTATTCAATTTTTCTATCACAGCACTCATCACTTTACCAGTTCTTGATTCTCTATAATTATTATAAATTTCAATAAGCTCCAAATAGGTTGTGGGTTCTCCCATAACAACAGTTTTTAATTTTTAGGTTTTTCAATTTTTTATGGATTTTTGGGTATATGAGAAAAATAAAACAAGACAAAAAGAAACTAGACAAAAGTAAACTAAGCAAAATAATACTAGACAGAAATAAACTAAGCACAAATAAACTAGACAAAAGTAAACTAAACAAACAAAATAAAATAAAATAAAAACAGAGAGAGAGAGGTAGAGTGTACTCCCAGGTGAACTTATGAGCAGAGCTATGCCTCCCCGGCAACGGCGCCAGAAAATAGTCTTGATGACCCACAAGTATAGGGGATCGCAACAGTCTTCGAGGGAAGTAAAACCCAAATTTATTGATTCGACACAAGGGGAGGTAAAGAATACTTATAAGCCTTAACAACGAGTTGTCAATTCAGCTGCACCTGGAAAAGCACTAGTAACGGGGTGATGTGAAAGCGCAGTAATATGAGAGCAATAGTAACGATAACACAGCAGCAATAGCAATAACAGAGCGATGGCACCAGAAAATAGTTGATACTACTTCCAATGACATATAGAATGAGTATATGATGATGAGAGATGGACCGGGGTTCCCAGCAATCTACACTAGTGGTAACTCTCCAATAACAAGTGACAAGTGTTGGGTGAACAAATTACGGTTGGGCAATTGATAGGATTGAAATAGCATTAAGACAGAACATCAAGATTATTAATCATGTAGGCATGTTTTCCATATATAGTCATACGTGCTCGCAATGAGAAACTTGTACAACATCTTTTGTCCTACCAGCCGGTGGCAGCCGGGCCTCAAGGGAATCTACTGGCTATTAAGGTACTCCTTTTAATAGAGCACGGAGCAAAGCATTAACACTTGGTGAAAACATGTGATCCTCATATCTATGCCTTCCCTCCAGTTATCCCAATTTCTGTCACTTTGGGGCCTTTGGTTCCGGACATAGACATGTGCATACAACTTGTAGATACAATCTAAGCAATAAGTATAGAGCTTAAATCTAAGATCATGCCACTCGGGCCCTAGTGACAAGCATTAAACATAACAAGATTGCAGCAACAATAACCTCACAAACTTTATAGATAGACTAATCATAATGTATCATCCATCGGATCCCAACAAACACAACACCGATTACATCAGATGGATCTCAATCATGTAAGGCAGCTCATGAGATCATTGTATTGAAGTACATGGGATAGAGAGTACCAACTAGCTACAGCTAGAACCCGTAGTCCATGGGGGAACTACTCACGGAGCATGATGGAGGCGGTGGCGTCGATGGAGATGGCTTCGGGGCACTTCCCCGTCCGGGGTGCCGGAACAGAGACTTTGTCCCCGAATTGGAGTTTCGCGATGGTGGCGGCGCCCTGGAGTCTTTCTGGAGTTTCGTCAATCGGTCTCGCGTTTTTAGGTCGAAAGGGCTTATATAGGCGAAGAGGCGGCGCAGGAGGGCGCCTGGGGCCTCCTCCCCATAGGCCGGCGCGGCCAGGGTGGAGCCCGCGCGGCCCTGGCGTGTGGTGGCCCCCTGGCCCGCCTCCGACTCTCCTTCGGTGTTTTGGGGTCTTCCGGGAAAAATAAGATACTGCGTCTTTGTTTCATCGAATTCCGAGAATATTGCCCGAACAGCCTTTTTGGAACCAAAAACAACGAACGGCACTTCGGCATCTTGTTAATAGGTTAGTTCTGGAAAACGCATAAAACATTATAAAGTGTGAGCAAAACATGTAGGTATTATCATAAAACAAGCATGGAACATCAGAAATTATAGATACGTTGGAGACGTATCAGGATTCGTAGCATAGAAAACAAATATTTTCCTACCGCGAGAACGCAATCCAAGCCAAAATGCAATCTAGAAGACGGTAGCAACGAGGGGATGAACGAGACTAACCCTTGAAGATTTCCAAAGCCTACGAGAGGAGGCTCTCGTTGTTGCGAAGGTGATCACTTGCCGCTTTCAAAAGGGCGTAGAAGATCTTGACGGTGCCACAATCGGGCAGCACCTCCGTACTCGGTCACACGTTCGGTGTTGATGAAGACGACGTCCTTCTCCCGTTCCGGGCAGCGGAAGTAGTAGCTCCTCCTTGAATCCGGCAGCACGACGGCGTGGTGGCGGTGTCGATGAGATCTCCGGCGGAGCTTCGCTAAGCGTTTGCGGGAGAGGTGGAGGAAGTAGGGCGGCTAGGGTTTGGGAGAGGGGGTGGCCGGCCACTATGGGGCGCGGCCAAGGCTTTGGCTTGAGGTGGCCGGGGCCCTCCCCTTGTCCCTCATTATATAGGTGGAACCCCCAAGTGTTGGACTACAAGTCTTCGAATAAGACCCAAACCCAAAACCTTCCATGTGTAGGGAAACCTACCTAAGGTGGGATTCCCACTTGAGGTGGGACTCCCAGCCTCCATGAGGGGGTGGCCGGCCACCTGGTGGAGTCCACAGGACTCCACCCCCTAGGGTTGGCCGGCCATGCTAGGTGGAGTCCCTCCGGGACTCCGCCTTCCATAGTGATTTCTTCCGGACTTTTCTAGAACCTTCTAGAACCTTCCATAAATGCACCGGATCATTTTCAAACTTACAAAATGACTTCCTATATATGAATCTTATTCTACGGACCATTCCGGAACTCCTCGTGATGTTCTGGATCCCATCCGAGACTCCGAACGAAACTTCGAACTCCATTCCATATTCAATATCTACTAATACGACATCAAACCTTAAGTGTGTCACCCTACGGTTCGCGAACTATGTGGACATGGTTGAGATCTCTCTCCGACCAATAACCAATAGCGGGATCTGGAGATCCATAATGGCTCCCACATATTCAACGATGACTTAGTGATCGAATGAACCATTCACATACGATACCGATTCCCTTTGTCACGCGATATTTTACTTGTCCGAGGTTTGATCATCGGTATCTCTATACCTTGTTCAACCTCGTCTCTGACAAGTACTCTTTACTCGTACCGTGGTATGTGGTCTCTTATGAACCATTCATATGCTTGCAAGCTAATATAGACGACATTCCACCAAGAGGGCCCAGAGTATATCTATCCGTCATCGGGATGGACAAATCCCACTGTTGATCCATATGCCTCAACTCATACTTTCCGAATACTTAATCCCACCTTTATAACCACCCATTTACGCAGTGGCGTTTGATGTAATCAAAGTACCTTTCCGGTATAAGTGATTTACATGATCTCATGGTCGAAAGGACTAGGTAACTATGTATCGAAAGCTTATAGCAAATAACTTAATGACGTGATCTTATGCTACGCTTAATTGGGTGTGTCCATTACATCATTCATATAATGACATAACCTTGTTATTAATAACATCCAATGTTCATGATCATGAAAGTATGATCATCTATTAATCAACAAGCTAGCTATACAAGAGGCTTACTAGGGACTCATTGTTGTTTACATAACACACATGTATCAATGTTTCGGTTAATACAATTATAGCATGGTATATAAACATTTATCATAAACACAAAGATATATAATAACCACTTTTATTATTGCCTATTGGGCATATCTCCAACAGATCAAGCAAGGAGTGAAGTTCCAGTGGAACGAAGAGGCAGATAGAGCTTTCGAGGATCTCAAGCGCACAATTTCGACACCACCAATCTTGGTGGCACCTAAAGAGAAGGAACCCCTCCTGTTATACATTGCAGCCACACCTCAGGTGGTCAGCACGGCACTTGTCGTCAAAAGAGAAGAGGAAGGAAAACTCCATGGAGTGCAGAGGCCGGTATATTTCATCAGTGAAGTTTTATCGCCTTCAAAACAGCGGTATCCGCATAAGCTAGCATATGGAGTGTTTACGACCGCAAGAAAATTGCGGCACTATTTTTCGGTGCATCCGATAATAGTGGTCAACGAGGCGCCTTTATCCAATATACTAAACAATCCAGAGGTTACGGGTCGTGTCTCCCTTTGGGGAATAGAACTTTCTCCTCGGGACATCACGTACGAAAAAACAAAAGCAATAAAGTCGCAAATTCTACCAGATTTCATCGCAGAGTGGATGGAGCTACAAAATACAGGACCCCCAGATTTATCGAGAACCTGGACTATGAACTTTGACGGGTCCAAGAGATTAGAGGGAGCTGGAGCAGGCGTGATACTAATATCACCTGAAGGCGACAAATTAAAGTATGTCTTACGGATGACGTTTCCAAACGCGTCTAATAATGAGGCAGAAGCAAGTCATGAACCAATGTGATGCAGTCAATGATAGTATGGTAGTATACAAAGAAGTGTACAACGAGCTAGAGAAGCTGTTTGATGGATGCGAAGTAAATCACATCAGCAGGCTAAGCAATGATGAAGCCGATGTTCTTTCAAACATCAGGTCGCAGTGTCTCGCAATTCCACCAGGTGTGTTCTGGGAAGAGATAGCCGAGAGATCTACAAAGGCGAAGAAAGCACAGAAGAAGCGGAAGGATGAGAAACCCTCGGGGGCTCCAAAAGAAGCACTAGAAGAAGAAGAGGAACATGACCTAGTAATGATGGTGCAGATTCCATGGATGCAAGCGTACATATCATACATCCTAAGGAAAGAAATACCCGACAACCCAGTTGAAGCAAGGCGAGTTATTAGACGATCTAAAGCCTTTACTGTGGTCAAAGGGGAGTTGTACAAGCGAAGTATTTCGGGTGTGTTACAAAGGTGCGTCACACCCGAAGAAGGAAGGATAATTTTGAAGGACGTACACGAAGGAATATGTGGTCATCACTCAAGCAGTCGAGCTATCGCGGCCAAGGTTTTCAGAGCAGGATTTTATTGGTTGATGGCAATTGAGGATGCGAAGGAGATAGTGCGAACTTGCGATGCGTGCCAGAGATTTGCCGCGAAGCCTCATTCTCCGACAGCAGAGTTGATGCCAATACCGTTGTCTTGGCCCTTTGCTCAATGGGGCCTCGATATGGTGGGAAAGTTACACAAGGCCTCGCCAGGAGGATACGAGTATATGCTTGTCGCTGTCGACAAATTCACCAAGTGGATAGAAGCAAAGCCGATAAATTCACCAGACGGAGCGTCGGCAATCAAGTTCGTGAAAAGCATTGTCTTTCGGTTTGGAGTACCTCATAACATCGTCACGGACAATGGCAGTAATTTCACATCCAAGGAATTCAAGGCATACTGTGCAGAGGTGGGCATTAAACTGCACTTCGCGTCAGTTGCGCATCCGCAGGCCAATGGTCAAGTCAAGAAAGCCAATGGTATCATCTGCAACGGTATCAAGAAGCGCTTGTTAGGACCATTCGAAAAAGCTCGACATACTTGGCTAGAAGAGTTGCCGAGCGTGTTATGGAGTATTCGAACAACACCAAATACAGCGACACAGGAGACTCCGTTTTTTCTGGTCCATGGAGCTAAAGCAGTACTGCCGATAGAAATAGAGCATGATTCTCCAAGAGTCACGGAATACGATGAAGAAGCTTCCAGAAAAGCATTGGAAGACGATGTCGATGCACTTGACGAAGCTCGAGACGAAGTATTATCACGGGTCACTAAGTACAAGCAAGACTTGAAAAACTACCACAGTCGATGTTTGCGACCAAGGTCCTTTCAGGTCGGCGACTTAGTTCTACGGCTCAATCAAAAAATCCATGAAAAACTCGAGTCGCCGTGGCTTGGCCCTTACGTCGTCACAGAAGTGATCGAAGGAGGAGCGTACAGGATAAAGGACAAGAAGTCAGGAGTTGCCGAGCCAAATCCTTGGAACGTGGCGCAGCTGAGGCGTTTTTACGCCTGAAGTCGAAATATAGTCCTCCTTGTAAAAATAGAATGTACTGAAACGCCCGCGAGTTTTTAGACGCACTCTTTTCCTTTCAGGGCGCCGAGTGGGGCTGAAAGGTTTTTAATGAGGCGGACTCGCGGTGCTGCAATATAGTAAAAGATATTGGTGATATACATCTTTCTTCATCGACCGGCTCGGGGGCTCATAACCCGTGGCAACTATATATATACTCTCGCAAAACAGTAAATTCATCGAGGCACAGAAATAGCTTGAGCTCCGGCCAAAGGCTCGGGGGCTTTACAATATAGATTATACTTTACAATATAGACAACTTCATCATCAAGATAAATTCGACAAGAAAAAATATACAGGAATTCCCGCAAATATAGTAAAACTCAGTTGCTACCTAGTATATCATCTATGTTTATTCTGTCATTGTTTGCAGCACCAGTCGTATGTTCAGCATAGCTACCTTTTACAAAGAATTCTGAGTCCATCCGAAGAAGTTCGTCCATCATTTCTTCGGCTACAGGGGTTACAGTGTCGTTGATTTTGTCGATGTTCCTCTTCAGCTTCGTTTGCTTGCCCAGACACTTGGTGACAATTTTCGTCAGATCTAATTTCGGGTAGCAGATCTGTATCATAATCATGGCGAATCTTGCCCCAGCAGATAGCTGAGCCCGTACAAAATTATGGATACGAGGGGCATCTCGGAACTTCTCCATCAGAGCAGGCAGAGTGTCTGGTATCTTGTTACGAGGAAACATGGTACTATAAACTAGAGACAAGGTTCGTGTGCAGAAGTCGAGAAATCGCGGACCTGACTCGCGCGATCTTGAAATCTGATTATTTGGCGAGTACGCTCAGGAGTAACCCAGAAATTGGAACCATGTTGACGAGCAAGCCTGAGAAGCACATTGGTTCGGGCTTCCACGCGTTGATCTTCGGCAGCAGTATCCAAAAAAGAACATATTTCAGCGAGGGCATCAGTAAGGAATCAAGACAGTAAGAACAAAATACAGCATGACTACGTGTGCGAAGCGTACCTGTCATATCCAAGCTAGTATCGTTCATCAGTTGAAGCATAAAATTCTCTCGAGAAGTAGCTTCAGCAGCTTCAGCAACCGCAGTTTCCTTCAGCGCCATAGCTTCCTGTGCTTGCTGAACAGCCAGTTTTTCATTCTCAGATGATCTACGAGACTGTTCCATTATCACGAGAGCTTGTTTCTTCATCGATTGCAGTTGTTGACGGAGTTCGCCCAAGTCTTCATTTTGTGCAGCACTCGACGAACCTCCAATAAACTCGTCAGCAGAGGACCTTTTTGAGTAAGATGCAGCAGGCAAAGCAGTCGAGGGAGGCACCACGGTATAGTTGTCAAAAATTAACTGGAAAGAAATATTTCGATGTCAATATCTCGGCAACATAGCTTTTCATTCATAAAGTCAGATACTTACATAGCTATTACAAAGGAGGGTTCCCTACTGAACTACTGGGATAGTTGTCGCCAAAGTTACTTTGGTGACAGCCTCAAAAGAGAAGAAAAAACAAAAGAGAGACAAAGTGGTCTACTTGACCTCCGGCTTCGACGAACTGGGAGCGGGAGTTGGCTTGCATCCAAGGAAGGCGAGGATTGGCTTTGAGTTTGGCTTGGCAGCCTTAATCAAAGACTGCCATTTCTTCGTCTCCATCTCCTTTATATCGCCAACTTTAGCCCAGTCGACGTCTTGTTGGCTATCAGCAACCAAAGCAATGGTGCCTTCGACACCAATCTTCAGGCCTTCTTGTCGCAGATTGAGCCCAAGATCTTCCTTCGAATTGAAGCATTTGGCGAGAGCAGTAAAAGTCTTGGGCTCTTCTTTCTTAGCGAAGAAGTAGGGGAAAAGCTTCAACAGAACTGCTTTAGCATCAGCAAGGCCTTCGCGCGCCTCGTCTCCATGAATCTCAAGGAGGGAGAGCGCGTCAAGAAGTGTATTGCCTTCAGGACTTTCTAAGTCAAAATCCTGATGCGTTTTCCCTAAAAACAAGCAAAAGGAAGCTCGTCAAAAAATGCGCCAGGAAAAATATGATAACCCGAAGAAGTAACAATGGTTTGAAGTACTCACTGACAAAACGTCGACTCTGCGACTCCAAGCGGGCAAGGATTTCATCCTCATGAGCAGTCTGCTGAGCAATGTTTTCGTTTAAAGAAGTTTCCGCGTCTTGAAGTCTTTTCCGAAGATCTTCGACAGCGGCAGCATCTGCTTCAGCTTTCTTGCGAGCCTTTTCGCTTTGCTCCAATTTAAGAGCAAGAGAATCAGCGCGCTTGTTGGCTTCCGCAAGATTTGCTGGCAAAATAGTCGATAGTAATAAATGTCATGACAAAAATGATGGGGAAGTCATTTATCAAGAAGAAGCAGCAAAAATAGTACCATCAAGCTTTTTAGCATGGTCATCGTACCCGATGAATTGGGTACCGAGACGGATAAACTCCTTCATCAAAGGCTGCAAAGAAAAAATAGAGAGAGAAATATCAATATAGGAAGTAAAAAGTTCGACAACAAAAAGCAAAAGAGAAGCAAAAACAAAGAGGAGTCGACAACATTGAAATATTCGGAACAAAAAGGAAAAAGTGAACAACTTACATCATCCATTGGAGGAGTCGTGGAACTACCAAGTAGCAAGGTAGGCTCCTTGGTTGGCTCGACCCTAGCCCTCTTCAGCGAAGGGGCACGGGGGCTTACAACTGGAGGAGGATGCTCGATGTTTTGCTGAGGAGGCGAGGTTTCATCTCCATCAGGCTGAGCTTCAGAGACAACTAAAGTACGCGACGTACTCGTTCGAGCAGTCGCATCAATAGGTTGATCTTCATCCTCGTCACCACTACAACAAAAGGTGACAATATAAGAAGCAACATAGACAAAAATATCGAGAGCAAACAACAAGGAGTAGTAAGAACTCACGAGCTGACAAGGGCATCCTCGTAAGGGTTGAAAGTTGTCCTTTTTTCGGAAGGACCAACTTCTTCGGCAGGAGATGTGCCGGCTTTGGAGGTGCCAGAATCGGCGACCCCGTCCCTTCTCCTCTTGTTCCTTGGAGAAACGGTGGAAGGAAGGGAGTGTGTTGAGGCGGTAGCCTCAGATTTGACTTCTTTTTCAGAGGAAGCCGCGGATTTCTGAGAACCCACGACTTCACTCTCAGGGCGAGAAGTGCCCTGGTTGTCGCCGGTGACAACAGTCCATTCTTCGACTTCTCCACCTTCAGGAAGAGGAGGAAGAGAAGCTAGAACTGGGTGGTTCTGCAGCAACAAGGAGTGTCGACAAAAAGTTACGGAAAGGACGCCAGCAAAATAGTAGTCGACAAATACTAAAATATCGAGAGGACAAGATAGTAGTCGAGGGAAAAATTACCTCGGGGAGGGCGTTGGTGCCACTGTATGGCTCAACGCGGCAAGAAGATGGAATAGTATCCTTCTTGCTGAGCGACGAAATTCTTCGGATCAGTTTCTCCAAATCCTTCACATGAAGGTCTTTGGAGAGCATGTCGACATCTTCTTCACCAGCATACATCCAAAGGGGATTTTTGCGAGCTTGTAAAGGCTGCACTCTAATCCTAAGGAAGTAGGCTGTGATCTGGATACCCGACAATTCCTTGCCACGGGTGTTCTGAAGCTCATGGATGCGAGACATCAGCGCTTCTGTCGCCTTTTTCTCTTCTTCGGTGGCTTCAGCGTCCCAGGATCGGCGGCGAAGAATCTTGGCGCCTCCATCGAAAGGAGCAATGTTGTACTCCACTGAGTCAGAGCTTTCTTCGTGCACATAAAGCCACCTTTTGCGCCACCCCTGGACGGAGTCAGAGAATTTGACGTCGAAGTACTCGACATCGGGGCGAACGCAAATGACAACGCCGCCTATATTGTAGGCGACGTTGTGGGAGCCACGGAGGCAGAAGATGCGCTTCCACATAGCCCAATTAGGATGGACTCCGAGGAAGCATTCACAGAGGGTGATGAAAATCGACACGTGGAGGATAGAGTTGGGCGTCAGCTGATGCAGTTGCAGCCCGTAGACAAAGAGGAGACCACGGAGGAACTCGTGGATAGGGGGAGAAAGACTGCGAATAAGGTGGTCAACGAAACTGACCCGATATTCGATTGGAGGCGACGGATAGCTTTCCTCCTTGGGGAAGCGCAACGCGTTCTCCTTCTTCATGAACCCGAGCTTCTTCAGCAGGTTCATGTCTTGGTTGGAGATGTTGGATCTCTCCCACTCCAGATCTTCAGCTGCCATCTTCGACTCCGGAGTGCTGTGCCTAGTGAGCCGCGCGCGCGGTGGCATCAACAATGGTGTAGGAGAAAGGTGCGAGCGTGGTTGAGCTCAAGAAGTGATGGGCGCAATGGAGGATTTTTCGCAGAGGAAAGCAAAGGTGCGGCGCGAGCGAAAGTGCGAACGGAGGAAGACGATGACCTTAAGTAGGGGTGCGGCGAATCGACGCACCGTTGGATGGAGAAATTGTGAGATGGATGATGTACACGTGGATAAGGGGTAACAACGTAATTTCACTATGAAGGAAAGGAACAGGCGCTACAGTGCGTGCGCCAGGAAAAGTGGAGGACGTGTGTCCCCCACTTGCACGACGTGTCAACTTGATGAGGATTTTGGGCCCGCAAGACAGAGAGAGCAGTACTCGCGTCTTCCCGATACAGTGATCGTGGCTATCGTCAGCGATGATGTCACCTTGACAAGAGAAAATCTCGGCTGTGAAGATTCGTAAAAATGGCGGCAGCAGAAGATTATTGATTATTTCGAGGGCCTTTGGTCAAATACAAATTTTTTATCAAATGCTCGACTGGCTCAACAAAGCTCGACTCAATGATCCCAACTAATGCAGCCCTTGAAAAGGTTCATCTCACCATCTTCGACAATGTTGATTTCCCAAACCGAAGGAAACCCCCACAAAACAACAAGTGCATCTCCAAATATTGTCAGTCCCCCATCAGAAAAACCACCACCACAATCATTGGTTTTAGGAGTAAGCAACTCCCGCCGTACTTTTGTAAGTTTAGCCTTACCAAAGAAATAACTCTTAACTACAGTGAAAATTTATCTAAAAATAGTACTAAGAGCTTAACATTAGGAGATGCTCATAATTATCAAATCATAAAGAAGAATAAAATCAATTACCTATTGATGTGCATTTTTCATCCCTAGATGCAAGCTCTTACATAGTGCAGCATATAACCCCAGCAGAGCATTGATGTGGCTCTCATGCAACAGTTATGCGGTTCATGTACAACACATGAAGCATTCTATCAGATTTGATAAAATCAACAACATCCATACACTGTCGATAATCCAGATTAAAAACTGGTATCACCACCATATGGGTTGACATGAAGTAAGGCAAGGTATATGCAACAACAACACAATAATTAAGGCATAGCTTTTTGTCAAATGGCTAAACTGTTTGTAAGCTGCTTCTTAATATTGCTAGACAATAGCACGATGTACATTGTAATAGATTCTGTTAATTGAAATGAAGGGATAGGAACCTCAAATCACCATCAGAAGAGCAAGATTGTGCAATGGATTTGTTCTTCTGCGCCTTTGACATCTGACAACTAAAAGAGAAGTCCAGAACATAAGCCCAGGGTTCAGACATGGATAAATTTGCATTTGAATGTCCATTGCTCATTTTTCAAGTCCTTCAAGAGAGTATTGACACGATTCCTATAAGACTAACACTCAGTTTCTCACTACTTCACAACAATTTCAGTACTATCAAGCGGTAATACCAAACCAAGACATCGAATAATCATAATTTCAAACCCATAATTTTATCCACTTCAGTACTTCAGAACTACTGGACAAAATTATCACCATTACATTGTAAGCAGTCTATGTGCTTGTGCAGCCCCTCACCCTGCGGACCACTGAGGCTGCAGCGCGGCGGCGAAGGAGAGGTGCAGTTGACGGATCTTACAAATCTTCAGCGTTGACTTCAAATTTTACATCAAATCCTACAGGTAATTTAGTGAAAACAATAATAGTTTGTATGATATGAGACTCAAATTGTTCTTGGAATCATATATCTAAATTCCAATAGTGAAAAGCAAGAAATCAGTAGCATCAGGCTCTAAGAAACGACATGTGTTCATCCAGTGTACTACCCTAGCAAGAGATATATTCCTTGCAGCAAATTATAGTTTCCTTAGGTATTAAAAAACTGAGATACTGCATAGGTCTTAATGTCTTATTCAGTAGTGATTCTAAACAGGTGTTTATAAAAACTACGAATAGCAATTCTAAGAAGGTATTGTTAATACCAACAAATAGCAATAGGAATTCTCAAAGTGAGAGGTTAACACTATATCACAGAAAAAAGATCTTAGTCATGCAGTAGTCAATAAGGAATATCACTCGCAGATGGCACATAGGATTGAAATACAATTTTTTGTGGGATGGACACGTGACATGTTAATTAGTATTCCTCCCTACCAGCCATAATGAGGTGAGGGTGTAAAAAATTGCTGCATCAGTATCTACCGTAGCTTTATGATGTCTACAGCCATGCTGGTATTTCATTGCTTGGATGCAGCAAAGGAAGATATTTCAATCTTACCAGGCTGGGATTATAATTTGTAGCAGAGATATGGATGAACATATGATGGGACCAGTGCAGCCCTCATTCCGTCATATATGTTGCTCATAAGTGTGTTGAGCTTGGTGTTCATTTTAATCTTGGTTGGACGGTTACAGTTTACCATGAAGAAATCCAAAATGCAAAGCACAATAACACCTTGTCAGAACCCATTTATCTCCTCCCAAGCATAAATCTTGGCTGGGCTGTTATAGGTTACATGAAAATGTGATAACAAAGTCTATGTAACTACAACTTATCTCCCCCAAATGTTACAGCTTAGAAATATATCCTTTTTCCCTATTACCAAAATTTGTTGGGCTCTCATTTGGTTTCTCCCCCAAAATCACCAAAATGAATCTCAAGCATGAACAAGAGCATACCAAACATTTGATACTTTGACGAACCCCAACTCAACGCTTGTTCAATCCCAGAGAAAAAGCACATCAGGACACCTATAGACAGTGGCTGATTCGGCGGCGCAACGCATGGAGGACTGCTGTCGGCTCGTGGATGTGTAAATCACAATAGTAGAAAATAAGGTTAGAACTCTATCCATCAAGAACCTGAAAATGAGAATGAGAATATTTGATAGACATGAATTGTGCAATACAGAACTAACGATCAGAAGTGCAAAAAGGAGAAAACAACAATAAAAAAAAGACTAAAAAAGTCGTAGACTTGTAGTGTCTTCAGGAAAAAAAGAGGTCAACATCTTATTGAAGTTTCAACACAAGATTTCAATATGAAAAGTTGAAAACATAACAAACAATGAGACTATATGGTACCTATGGAAATTAAATATTATCGATATTTCAGATCAATTATGTCCTTTGTAGAAGCATGATTCGTTATCAAGTAGACATGCTGAATTTGACTTCGATGCAAGTGAAATACATGGGTCTTCTAGGCAGGCTGGCCAACATTGCTACCAGCGATCCTCCTTTTCTTCTCTAATGGTGAATATTTTCCTATACTTCACTTGTCATATGCTTCGTGCATGTCCTCGAACCTGCAGGATTAAAAGGTATCCTGTGATTAAATTTTGAATGACAGAAAAATTGGCAGCAACCTAGCTAGTACATATACATTTGATCTTTTAATCATTTACTGACGTGTGGTGCAATTTTCTTTGCGGGGGAGATGTGTGCTGCACTTAATCAAACAAGTATAATAGACGCCCATGCTTTCAGTTTTGGAGCCTGATTAGTCTTTGTCAAAGCCGCTGATATCATAATGTGCTGCTTGCTCCTGTAGTGTCATTCCTCAATGGATTACCAAGCATTCTAGTATCCATCCACGCGAATGTTGAAACAGTGCATCGATTCAGAAAGAACAATGAAATGTCAGCGCTAACTATAGCTTGAACAAAAAAAAACTCCAAATAATAGCTGCGGGACAAACTCGTGTGAATTTTCCATCAAGGCTAGGACAACTATACCTAAACATATATGTGTGCCTCTAGCAAAGCAAATCAGCAGATGTATGGCCAGTTGGACACTCAATCGCGTCAATCCAAGAAACAATGGAGTAATAAGAATGAAAAACAAAACGACAACCAGACCTGTAAAGTATCTACCTCATGAGGAGCACATCGAGAAGAACGATTGGAGATGCTGTTCAGCAGCACCGCTTGCTTCTCGGCCGAATAGGCTCGACGCGCTGTAATCGCCAACATGGTCGCCAGGTGGAGGCGACGGAGCTGCTCGGCCAAAGCGATGGCGGAGCCTGGTTGCCGGCGAGCGTAAAAGCGGCCGCGATCCCTGCTGCCTGCTTGTAGCCTTGTAGGATTCGGTTTAAACGATGGATGAGGGGACAGGACGATCCGGCGGGTCTGCCTGTGGGCGCGCAACGGCCGACCTGGTGACTGGAGGCGGCGACAGCGGCGCTGGGGACGTGCGGCCATGCAGTTGGGAGAAAACGGGGGCGATTCCAGACTCGTCAGTTCAGTCCTCTTTTAACGCTAAATTAGCTGGACGTGGGTGTGGTCCGCTCCGTCAAACACGGAGAAGCTGTGGTGCGTTCGATTTTTTGATTGTACGGTCTAGATCGTTTGGATCAGAGGGTCTTTTATTAGTAGTGGTGATGGAATAGTGTGGCTGCCACAAAAGGTATGGCAAAATATTAGCACTATAATAAGTGTAACAAAATTTAGTTAGATTAAGTTTCTCGACGAGGAAAATTTAAGTCTGTGATGTGTGTTCTTAGTTGCTAATTTGGAAGGAACATTTTTCATTGCTTCCACAAAACAAAAATGTTCTTAGCTAGGGACAGTACCAAATCACGGAAAAGTGGTTCGTGAACATCGTCCATCGGGATATTTGAAGCTACGCATGGAAAAGGCTTGGTAAACCAGCTTCCGGCCAATGCACGCGTCAACGGCCGCGCCAAGACCGATTGCTGCGCAGCAGGTTCACTCCTCCATAGCCAGAGACCTCGAGCACGTATTTAACTAGGCGACACATCGATACGAACGCTACTATATATGTGTAAATTATTGAAAAGTCTTCCGAGGTGCTCATAGGGGTAGGGTGTGCGTGTGTGCGCTTATAGGGGAGAGTGTATACGCGTGTTTGTGCGCGTCTGCGTTTGTACTGTGTTTCTTAAAAAAAATATTAAAAAACCTGCTCCCTCCATCATAAATTTATATAGTTTTAGTTTAAACTTAAACTAAAATCACGATAAGAATTATGTAACGAAGTAGTAAAACATACTAAAGAGGTGAAGTAATGGACTAGCTAGCCTTTTCTCGTGAAACATCTAGGAGTACTTGAGAACTATTGACGCCGAGTCACCTTGCAGTGACCCCCTCCTCACCAATAGATGGCTGGTCTTGGCCAAGTGGTTGACCGATACTTGGATGATGTGTGCTCGCTATAGTTGGACAGTCAACTCTAGATGACAGTATATGGTAGTCTCAGGCGAGAGGGTGTTTGTTTCGTGCACACGAGGTCTCGTGCACGTATTCACCGTTTAGTCCAATGTGTTTGTTTTGAGATTGGCACATCAATGAAATGTTTCCATGTAGCCTATCCTAGACCTAGTATCATCTCTCTTATTTTTTAGTACATAAATTTAATATCTAGTGTGTTGAATGTAGATGGACTGCGGTCCAATAAAGCAGTCCATGGAGTCTACAATTCCTGAAATCTTAAGACACATCACGTTGGCAGCTTGGGACAGCCTTGGAGACAAAGTTTAGTCTCACATTGCTAGATGGGAGAGAGTTGGAGTGGTATATAAGGGATGTTGTTCTAGTCCTTCCAAGTGAGTGAGAATAGAAGGAGCCCTCGCGCACTCCTCCTCCTCCGCTCGCCCCGCCTCGGCACGTCACGTCACGTCACGTCACGTCACGTTTCTCGAGTTCGAGACACACTCAAGGAAGCCTAATTTTTTGTTTGGTGCACCAACTGAGTTGGGTACGTGTCGACCTGCATGTGCATGCTCGCAACGCGGTCGGGGCGACTCTCCTCCCAGGCTATACAAAGAGACAGATCAGATCTGGAGAAACAACTCTAAGAACTCTCTAGTCCGTCTCTCTCACGAAGTTCCTTTTGCTGCGCTACTCTCTTATCTTCCCCATCCCGGTGACTGCGTGCACAGCCGTCCGGAAGAGCAGGCCTCTGAAACCCCGCCCGTTGAGATCCTGCACCGGGAGACGGGCGATAAGCTTTTTGGGGAGCGTCTCGGCGCGACTGCTCGCTGTTGTTCGTGCTCTTCTTCGCCGGTTCGACCGCTTCATCGACGACTCCGACTAAACCATGGGCGACATCAACAACTCCCATGGTGGTGCTGGTGCTGCTGCTGGTGCGACCTTCCCGATCGCGATGTACGTGCTTTTCCTCTTCTACCTTGCACCGCTACTTGTTCCATGTTCAGATCTGATGCATGTGCTTAGTATGATGTGTGTGGTTAAGTATGCTCGTGCATCTGTAACATTGCTTTCGGTAATTAAACTCACACGAAAATTGCCTAATAATCCAACAATCCAAAAACCTTATATGCTTAGGCAATTTTCACCGTCTGGTTTTGCTGCTGTGCTCAAACCGAGCCCGTTTACGGGTTCTCATTTCAAGAGATGGCAGAATAAGACCCTCTTGTGGCTCACTTCTATGGGCGTGCACCGAGTTGCGGAAGGTACTCCCAGAGGTCCGCTTACTCCTGAAGAGGATAAAGCGTTCGGGGATGCCACCGTAATCTTTGTGGGTGCCGTTCTAAGTGTGCTTGGAGACAAGTTGGTTGATGCTTATCTGCACATCCGAAATGGGAAGGAACTGTGGGATGCACTGGACGCTAAGTTTGGTGCTGCCGATGCCGGAGGTGAACTGTATGCTATGGAGCAGTTCAATGACTACAGAATGGTTGAGAACCGATCTGTAGTAGAACAGGCTCATGAGATATAGATCATGGCAAAGGAACTTGAGCTCCTCAAGTGTGTGCTACCTGACAAATTTGTCGCGGGATGCATTGTCGCTAAGCTTTCCCTTTCATGAAGGAACTTTGCCACTTCTCTGAAACATCAGAGGCATGAGTTCTCTGTTGAGAATATCATGGGCTCTCTAGATGTTGAGGAGAAGGCGAGGGCAAAAGACAAACACACTGGAGGAACCGAGGGACGTTCTGTTGCCAATATGGTATAGAAAAATGCCCACAAGTTCAAGGGAAAGAACAAGGGAATCTCCCAGACCACCAACTTCAAGAAGAAGGGGAAAACGGAGAAGAAAGATCCTTACTGGGTGTGTGTGAGATAGGCCATTGGGCTAATCGTTGTCCACAATGCAAAGGAAAGAAAGGTCAGGCTGGACATAACTCAAATTCTGTCAACATGATCATTGGCAACACGGAGGAAGGAACTACAGGGTATGGTAATATATTACCTACTGTTCTTTCGGTGTTTCAGCCCACAGAATGGTGGGTTGATACAGGTGCTAATGTTCATGTGTGTGCTGACACTCCATGTTTACCTCTTATAAGGCCCGAGGTTCCTCAGTAATTATGGGGAATGGGTTACATGCTACTGTTCGTGGTGTTGGCATGTGATACGTCCAAAACGTATCTACTTTCCTGAACACTTTTGCTATTGTTTTGCCTCTAATTTGTGTATTTTGGATACAACTAACACGGACTAACGCTGTTTTCAGCAGAATTGCTCTGATGTCTCGTTTTTGTGCAGAAATCCAACTTTTAGGAAAATCCCCGGAATTTATGTCGAAGGTCTTATTTTTCCAGAAGAATTACGGAGCCGAAGGGCAAGCCGGTGGAGGCCCGAGGCCCCCACACACTAGGCCGGCGCGGCCCAGGAGGGGGGCGCGCCGCCCTACTGTGTGGCCGCCTCGGCTGGCCTCCGACGCCCTCCTCTGGACTACTTAAGGGGTTTCGACCTAAAAAACACGGGAGAGAAGTCGAAGTCGCCAGAAACCATCCAGAACGCCGCCACATCGCGATACTCCATCTCGGGACCAGAAACTCCGTTCTGGCACTCCGTCGGGACGGGGAATTGGAGGAGATCATCGCCATCATCACCACCGACGCCTCTCCATCGACCAGCAATGTTTCCCCATCCATGTGTGAGTAATTCCCCCGCTGTAGGCTGAAGGGGATGGTAGAGATTGGATGAGATTGGTCATGTAATAGCATAAGATTGTTAGGGCATAGTGCCTAGTGTCCGTAATTGGTACTTTGATGATATTGTTGCAACTTGTTATGCTTAATGCTTGTCACTAGGCCCGAGTGCCATGATCTCAGATCTGAACATGTTATTGTTTCATGATGATATGCATTGTTTTATGATCTTACCTGCAAGTTGTATACACATGTCGCTGTCAACCCGAGGCCCCAAAGTGACAGAAATTGGGACAACCGGAGGGGAAGGCGGTGATGTGAGGATCACATGTGTTCACGGAGTGTTAATGCTTTGCTCGGTGCTCTATTAAAAGGAGTACCTTAATTTCCAGTAGATTTCCTAGAGGCCCGGCTGCCACCGGCTGGTAGGACAAAATATGTTGTGCAAGTTTCTCATTGCGAGCACGTACGACTATATATGGAACACATGCCTATGGATTGCTTAGTACTTGGACACCGTTTATTATTATCTGCAAATGCCCTGCTTTGATTGTTACATGAGTTTCTCTCATCCATGCAACGCCCGTCATCCATCCCCGTGCCTACGTATTTTAATCCTGCTGTTTACTATAATCACTACTGCTGTCTTTGTTCCCTCGTCTGTTATTTCTACTACTGCTATAAAACTGTTACTCGATAAACTCTTGCGAGCAAGTCTGTTTCCAGGTGCAGCTGAATTGACAACTCCGCTGTTAGGGCTTTCAAGTATTCTTTGTCTCCCCTTGTGTCGAATCAATAAATTGGGTTTTACTTCCCGCGAAGACTGTTGCGATCCCCTATACTTGTGGGTTATCAAGACTATTTTCTGGCGCCGTTGCCGGGAGCATAGCTTTATTTGGAAGTTCACTTGGATTGATATTGTTCGCTGCAAATTCTCCATCATGGGTAAATCTCGCGATTCTAAAGTCGCCATATTACCATCCACTACAAGAAAAGGTACAACCCTGAGTACCTCTGCTGCTCTTGATTCACCATCTGTGATAAGTCAACTTGTTTCACCACCACAAGCTTCACTTGCTGGTACTTCTGCTGAATCTGAAAATTCTCATAATATTGATGATGTTTCTGCTGTGCTTGATGATAGTGGTTCATTGGGATCTTTTCTAGATGCTACAATTGCTAGGTCTAGACAAATTGAAAATACTGAAACTCCTAATGAAAATGCTGCTACACCTGTTAATTCACCTGAGCTTGAATACTCTAGTGATGATCCTGATGAGGATTATGTGGAGCTTGATGATGATTTTATTGATAAATGCAATGCTATTACTGATGCAAGAAAAATTAAAAAGTTTCTCGCATAACATACTGTTAGATATAAGCTGTCTCCTGATCCTAAATTTGCTACATCTCCTATAAACATTAAGGATAAAGATTATGATTTTTCTCTTGATCTATCTCATATAGCTATTGTTGAGAAAACACCCTTTTGTGGTACTGAAAAAGAAAGTGTTGTAGAACATATGAATGAACTTTCTTCTATGAGTAGCTTGTTTTCTGATGATGTCAAGTGCACTTATTTTGTTGCTAAAATTTTTCCTTTCTCATTAAAGGACGATGCTAAAATTGGTATAATAGTTTGCCTCCTGGTTCTATTAATAGTCCAGGTGATTTGCTTGATGTTTTCTTTCGGAAATACTTTCCTGCTAGTGCTCAACATGCTGCTTTACAGAAAATTTATAGCTTTGACCAGGAAGATGGAGAGAAATTGCCCGAAGCTTGGGCAAGATTTTGCTCTCTTATCAGAGCTCGACATGGACATGATTTGGAGAAGCATGATTTACTTGATATATTTTATAGTGGACTAACCATTGAGTCTATGGCATATTTGGATAGTTGTGCTGGTTGTGTTTTCAGGAAAAGAACTCCAGACGAAGCTGAAGAATTATTGGCTAAAATAGGCCGGAATCATGATGATTGGACTACACCTGAACCAGCCCCGACGCCGATATTGAAGAAGAGGGGTTTGATTAAATTAAATGATGAAGATATGAGGGAAGCCAAGAAATCTCTTAAGGAGAAAGGTATTAAATCCGAAGATGTGAAGAATTTACCCCCCATAGAAGATTTATGCAAGATAATTCCCCCTTCATGCATGATCGAGGTAAACTCTCTTCAACGCTTTACTAGGGAAGATATTCCGTATTCAAAACCTCCTGCTCAATGCTTAGATGAGTTTGACAATTATATTATTAAGCAAAAAAAATTCAATATGAGAGTAGAGAATCATTTAATGGAAAATTCTCAAGCTATTAGTAACTTGCATGATATTGTGGAGAGAACCTCCAATGATGTTAAGATGCTTGTTAAACATTTTCAAATGGTTCAAACTCAAATTGATCAACTCACTAAAGTGCAAAATGACTTGTTAAAAAATAATTCTAAAGAGAAACATGCTTATGAAGTAACAACTAGAGGCGGTGTTTCTACCCAGGATCCTCTATATCTTGAAGGGCATCCCAAAAGAGTTGAACAAGATTCTCAACGAATTGAACCTAGTGCTCCTTCTAAGAAAAAGAAGAAGAAACATAAAAATGTTGTAGAATCCTCTGAACCTGTTAATGATCCAAATAGTATTTCTATTTCTGATGCTGAAACTGAAAGTGGTAATGAACATGATAAAGATAATGATAAGAATGATGCTTCTGATAAAGAAGAAGTTGAAGATGAACCTGAAAAGCATGCTAAAAATAAAAAGTATACTAAAGAAGATTTTATTGCTAAGAAACATGGTAATGAAAGGGAACCTTGGGTACAAAAGCAAATGCCTTTTCCTGCTAAGAAACTAAAATCAAAGGAAGAAGAACACTATAATAAATTTTGCGATTGGATGAAACCTTTATTCTTGCAAATCCCTTTGACTGATGCTATTAAATTGCCTCCTTATTCAAAGTATATGAAAGATATTGTCTCTAACAAAAGGAAAATTCCTAATGAGGAGATTTCCACTATGCTTGCTAATTACTCTTTCAATGGCAAAGTTCCAAAGAAGTTGGGCGACCCAGGTATACCGACTATTCCTTGTTCTATTAAGAATAATTATGTTAGAACTGCTCTATGTGATTTGGGAGCGGTGTTAGTGTTATGCCTTTTTCTCTTTACAAGAGACTTTATTTAGATAAGTTGATACCCACTGATATATCTTTGCAAATGGCTGATAAATCTACTGCTATTCCTGTTGGTATATGTGAGGATGTTCCTGTTCAAGTTACTAATAACTGCTTGATATTAACTGATTTTGTTGTGTTGAAAATGCCTGAAGATGATAATATGTCTATTATTCTTGGGAGACCTTTTCTTAACACCGCAGGGGCTGTTATTGATTGCAATAAAGGAAAAGTTACTTTCAATGTCGATGACAAGGAGCATACCGTTTATTTCCCCAAGAGGATTGATAAAGTATGTGGAGTTAATACAATTTCTAATGTGAGAACTATCAAAATTGGAGCTATTGATTGTCCTATATATGAGCCTAAAGAAGGATATCAAAATATTATGATTGGATCCATATCAATACAATTCAAGGTAACATGATTGATTTGAGGTTTATTTCTTCTTATGCTATGTAAAATTTATTTGGTGGCAAGACTTGATCAACCTTGTTAACAAATACTTTTTATATGCATAGAGGAGGTAAACAACATTTCTTTCTTCCTCCACTTGTTCTACTTGCTGTAGCACTTTTGTTTTGCAAAGTTCTTTAGTCAATTAGAGATTTCAAAATCTTTTTCTGCCCAGTAATAATAAATTTAATACCCAGAAATGTGCATTTTTCAAAGTTTTCAAAAATTCACAAAAATTATACCGTTGGTCTTATTTTTGAAAGACACACTGGGAGCACCTGGGGATGACCAGTGGGGCACCCAGGGTGGCACCCCACAGGCCGGCGCGGCCCAAGGTGGGCGCGCCACCTGTTGTGTGGGCCCCTCCTTGCCCCACTTATCCATCTCTTCCTCCCACTCTCTCTCTCTCGAAAAAACCAGCACCAGCTTTCTCTCACTCGTGTTGCTCTGCTCAAGAGCTCAAGATTTCTCGATCTCTTTGCTCAGCCCAGATTTCTGTCTGAAATTTGGCACATTTGCTCTCCGGTATGTGACTCCTCCGATTATCCAAGTAGAATTTTGTTTGGTTGAGTATATCTTGAATATTTTGCTGCTGTAGATAACATGTTTAGTGAGCTTGCATGCTTGTTCTAAGTTGTAAAAACTAGTTTTAATGCATGATTAGTACCCTAGCAAGTTCCTATAGTAGTTTCCCTCAATTATATGTCACCAAATCAAATTTTATAATGTTTGTTGAAAAATTTCAGAAAATGGAGTGGAATAGGCATCAACTAAACCAACAAGAATTGGAGGTGCAACAAGTCATGAGAGTTAACCGCGAAGAGGGAGTATACCCCTCTTACTACCCGTGCACAGATTTCATGAGAAGTGCAGGAATCTTGGGAGATGTTCAGAATCTAATTTCTCGTGCAGGGTTGGATGATTTTGTTGTTGGAGAACCATGCCAATATGCAAAATTGACTATGTCTGTAGTGCAGGATTTTGAATTCAATTGGTCGCAATCTAACCCCATGGTTCGGTACAAAATTTATAACAAAACTGTCAACTTGCCATTCGATGATTTTTGTGCAGCAATTAGAGTGCCGCAATGGGGATCATGCGAGAAGATAAGGGGATCGCCGCAAGAGCTCTTGAACCTCTTCGAGATGATTTGTCATGGAAGAAGCTTCTCAGAGGATGGTGGTAAAATCAGTAGCATTCAACTCCCAGCTATTCGCTACTTTGCTTATTTTATTACTAAGTGCGTTCTTTCTAGAAAGAATGCAAGTAAATTATCTATCCAGGATTTAGCTTTTCTAACTGCTGCATTGGCTTTTCTAGCTGATGCATTGCAAGGTAATAAGACCTATACTTTGGGTGCGTTGATAGCCTATAGACTTGCTACTAACCGTGAGAAGGGCGGAATTTGTGGAGGTCTCATCGCATCTCGTTTATTAGCTATGCATGGTGTAGAACCTCACCATCTTGATATTCAGCTTCCATAGAGAAACTTGACATAGTCTCCATGATTAAACATGAATTTGTTTCTGATTTATCTAATTTGGGTAACCTGTCTTACAAGATAACATTTTACAAGAAAACTTGGAGAACAACTAAGAAAACTGAAAAACTAGTAGAATTGCCTGCACCTGTTCTATTTAACCTTGATTCCAGGGAGGATTGGTCAGTCACGGAAGGTGCACTGAATGCATACATAGAGGAAGGATGAAAGAACATCTCTCACAGTATGTTTTGTGTGTTTGATGTCAATATATATGATACACTAATGTTTGTTTAAGTGGTACAGGGATTACATAGATATTTATTCATGTGTGTTGGATTTGATCGTCTGTCAAAAGAATTCAGAAAAAGTTGGCCAGGCCGGATAATCCGGGCCGGTTGAAATATCCGGCCCCCTGTTTTTGGCTAAGTCGTCGAGGAAATGCAGCTCTATATGGGGGCCGGACATTTGCCCGGATAATGTCCCGGTATTGTACCAGGGCCGGATTATCCGGGCCGGATATTTTGGAAATATCCGGCCCCCTCGTTTTTGGCTAAGGACTGGAAGAAATGTGAATCTGTATGTGGGACATTTGGCCGGACAATGTCACACTTTTGTCCCGATGGCCGGATTATCCGGGGGGGGCGGATTATCCGGCCCTTACTTAGGCCGGATTATCCGGCCCCCCGGAAGCAGCAACGGCTCAATTTTGTGAGGGGGTATAAATACCCCCCTTCTTCTTCCTTGGTTGCTTGCTCAATCATTACACAAGAAATCTGCCAAGCCACCTCCATTAGAGCCACCTCAAGAAAGTCAAGATTTACAAGATCTCCTTCCTCCCCCAACCAAATCTCTTGATCTTTGGAGATTCGAAGGAGAAGACACCGATCTACATCCTCACCGAAGCGTTCTTCATTTCCCCCTCTCTTGTTTGAGGGATCTCATGCTAGTGTTCCTATTTGGTTCCCTAGTTGATTTGTGTTGATGTATTGTTGTTGATTGTTGTGTTGTAACAGATTTGGGAGCCTCCAATTTGGTTGTGGATGTGTGCCCCAAGAACCTTGTAAAGGCCCGGTTTCCGCCTCGAGGAAATCCCTTAGTGGAAGTGGGCTAGGCCTTCGTGGCGTTGCTCACCGGAGATCTGAGTGAAGCCTTCGTGGCTGTTGGTTTGGCTTTCGTAGCAACCACACTCCTCCAAACGTAGACGTACCTTCTTGCAAAGGAAGGGAACTACGGGAATCATCTCCGTGTCATCGTGTGCTCCACTCTCGGTTACCTCTATCCCACTCTATCTCTTATATATTGCGTAGCTATATCTTGCCTAGTTGATAACCTTGTCATATAGGTAAATTCACTTAGTTGCATATCTAGAGAATTTACCTTTGTGTCAAGCCTAAATTGAAAAAGAACTAAAAATTGGTTAGCACCTATTCACCCCCCCTCTAGGTGCGGCATACGATCCTTTCAATTGGTATCAGAGCCTCGGCTCTTATTTCGGGCTTAACCGCCTAAGAGTATGCCGGACGAGGAGTCCTCGGAAGGGGCCGCCAAGATGGTCTCCGTGGAAGACTTCAATTCGTTGAAGTCCTCCATGGAAGCCCAAATGGAAAGCATGAAAAAGATGATTGCCGAGCTTTTGGCTCCGGCCCTTCCCAAGGCTCCTAGTGTAGAGGTAAAAGACACGGGTGCGTTAGATAAGGGAGAGGCTTCGGACCTACCCTCATCTACCAAACCCGTGGAAGGTGATAACTTAAACACTATCAAATCTCCCATTGCATCTCCTAGGGGAACCGATGGGAGTGAGAGCTACAATCGAGTACCTCCACCTTTCCAATCACCCGATATACCGGTTCCCCATCCCCATTTGAACATTCGGGGCGACCCACCTAAGTTTTCTATTGAAAATTTCGATACTTGGCAATTTGAGTTCCGCTCTCATGTTTGTAGTGCCTCCAATGAATTATGGAGAATCATCTTGGTGGGCTTCAAGCCATACAACCCCGACAATTTGACTAGAAGAGAAGCGGTTGATAGTCAACTCAACAACACCGCCTTGCACATGATTCAAACTAGTGTGGGGACAAAGGAATTGCATCGTGTCCGGAACTACACCACCGCCAAGGAAGCTTGGGATGGTTTGACCGCTAGTTGCATTGGAAGTGAGAGCACAAGGAGGAACAAGTATAATGCTCTCAAGAATAAAGCCGAAGGGTTCTTGAGGCTACCGGATGAAGATCATGAAGACATGTATGGAAGACTTCTCACCGTTGCCGATGCCTTCCGGCTTATTGGTGCCACCCACATAAATGACTCTTGGATCAAGGAGAAGTACATTGAATGCATGATGCCATTTGTACCCATTGATGTCAAGACTCTTGTGGGGAGGGAATGCTATTCCTCTCTCACCTCTCAACAAGTCGTGCACGAGATGCAAGCTCTCAAGGTGCTTGAGGAAGCCTCTCATGATTCTCGCAATCGTGCTCTTGGGATGGCAAAAGGTTCCAACCTTGCCTTGGTGGTCAACTCCGTCGATGAAGTGATTCCTCAAGAATCTTATAGGGCATCTTGGAGCATGACCTATCCGGAAGATTTGCAATGCCACTACCATGACCACATGGCCTTCCATGCAAAGTCGTTTTGGATTGATCCCTCCAAGGCCAAGGAAGACAACATCAAGAGGAACAACAAAAGTGGGTTCACTAGCTTTGGTCCAAAGACAAGATCATGCTACAATTGTGATGACAAGCGCCACTTCATTGCCGAATGCCCCTATGAAAATAGAGAGCTTCATAATGGAAGGCTCATTCCCAAGGACAAGAGCAAAGACTCAAAGGGCAAATATTCAAAGCCCCTCAACAAGAAGTTCTACAACAACAAGACCAAGAAGGGCAAGAGGCCCTCAAGAGTTGTGCTAGTAACAAGGGAAGAATATTCTTCCGATGAAGTTGAAAGTTCTAGTGGTGATGAAGATGAAGAAAGCTCAAAGGAATTGGCCGCCATCGTCACCACCAACACACCCTCTTCATCTCTCTTTGAATCTCCCAATGAGAACCCTCATATCAAGAATGCACATTGCTTCATGGCAAGGTCCTCCTTGGACACACCTATTGTGCTATCAACTCAAGAAGAGTATACCTCCGGAGATGATGATGTTGATGATGAAGAAGATGCAACCTCTAATGGATTGGTCGCTCTTGCCTCCCTCTCCACTAACTCTTCATCACCAAGTGAATCCCCCAATGAGGTCATTCATGTGGAGGAAGAAAGTTGCCTTATGGCTAAATCCTCCGAGGTATCATCCCCTAACCCCTCTATGCCTAACTTATCTAGTGATCTAGGGGTTGATGATGCTAGTCTAAAAGTGAAACAAGAAATGCTAGAGTTTGATGATTTCATTCTTAACCTACAAGGTAACACTAAGAAGCATGTTTCTAGCCTCATGGTTCGTATAGCTCAACAAAGTGATATGCTTGAGAAAAAGGGTCAAATAGAGAGAGAAGACTCTCTTGAAATCCATGCTCTTAAAAATGCTCTTGAGGAAAGTCAAGAAACTATAGCTTCTCTTGAGGAGAGGCTAGAAACTCTTGAAGAGCCTCAAGATAAAATTAACAAGCTCACAAAAGCTAGAGATCTTGCTAGGGCTAAGTCTAAAGTGCTTAAAAAGGAAAAGGCCAAATTTGAGGTTGATCATGAGAAACTTGTGAAAGATCTAGATGAACTAGACAAAGCTCACAAAGCTTTGAAGAGTGAATACACTCTCTTATCCAAGTCTTATGAGCAACTTCAAATTAGGCTTGCCTCATATGATGTGCCTAGCTCCTCTACTCCTTCATGTGATCATGCAAATGTTATTGAGGAAAATGCTAGGTTGAAAGATGAACTTGCTAGGACCTCCTCTCCCCAAAGTAAACTTTCCTTGGATGATCTTTTGAGTAAGCAAAGGTCAAACAATGGGAAGGAGGGACTTGGTTTTAATTCCAAGGCTAAAAAGGCAAACAAGAAAAAGACCAAGCCCGCACATGAGAAAGCTAATGGTGAACCCCGAAAGGGCAACACCATTAATGATGATGGTGCGGGAATAGATAATCCTCACTATGTTCTCTTTAAAGATTATTATGGTGATGTTTATGCTAAGTATGTTGGTCCTTATGATGGTTATGTTGCTTGGTCTATTTGGGTCCCAAAGACCCTTGTTGCTAACAAAAGAGGACCCATTGAAAAATGGGTACCTAAATCCAAGAATTGATCTCATGTAGGACTATGCCGCCGGAGGTTCAAAATGGGTACTTGATAGTGGATGTACAAGTCATATGACCGGCGGCAAGAACCTCGTCAAGGAGTTGAGGCCTAACATAAATGATATCACCGTCTCCTTTGGCGATAATTCTACATCCGAGGTATTGGGTTTTGGCAAGGTTGTGGTTGCACACAACATTACTCTTGTGGATGTCATGCTTGTCAAAACCCTTGGTTACAATTTGCTTTCCGTTTCCGCCCTTGGCAAGATGGGTTTCGCCGTCTTTATTGATAATGATATTGTGGTCCTCTTGTGGAGCAAGACTCTAAAAGTCGCATTCGTTGGGTATCGCGAACACAACTTGTATGTGGTGGACTTTTCGGGGACCACCACGTCAAGTGCGATGTGCCTATTCGGAAAGGCGGACGTGGGTTGGTTGTGGCATCGCCGCCTAGCCCATGTCAACATGAGAACTTTGCAAAGTCTTCACAAGGGGAACCATATTGTGGGACTAATGGAAAATGTGTCTTTTGCCAAAGATCGTGTTTGTAGGGCTTGTGTTGAAGGCAAAATGCATGACTCTCCGCATCCAAGCAAGACCATCATCTCTTCCAAGAGGATCTTGGAGCTCCTTCATGTGGATCTCTTTGGTCCCGTTACTCATGCAAGTCTTGGTGCGAAGAAACATTGCTTGGTGATTGTCGATGACTACTCAAGATACACTTGGGTCTACTTTCTCAAGACGAAAGATGAGACTCAACAAATATTCATTGACTTTGCTACCGAGGTGCAACGCCAACACAACCTCCTCATTATGGCAATAAGAAGTGACAACGGCTCCGAGTTCAAGAACTACACACTCAATGATTTTCTTAGTGATGAGGGGATTCGTCATCAATATTCCGCTGCTTACACCCCTCAACAAAATGGTGTTGTGGAGAGGAAGAACCGGACTCTTATGGATATGGCAAGGTCTATGATGGCGGAGTATAAATCCCGCTATAACTTTTGGGCCGAAGCCATCTCCACCGCTTGTCACTCCTCCAACCGGCTCTATCTCCGCAAGGGCTTGAACAAGACTCCATATGAAATACTCACCGGGAACAAGCCTAATATCTCATACTTCAAGGTGTTCGGGTGTAAGTGTTTCTACAAAATCAAAGGGGTTCGTTTGTCTAAATTTGCTCCTAAAGCTTTGGAGGGTATATTTGTTGGTTACGGTGCCGAATCTCACACTTATAGAATCTTTGATGTATCCTCCGGGATTATCATTGAATCTTGTAGTGTGAAGTTCGAAGAAAATGATGGCTCCCAAGTGGGGCAAGTTGATGTTTGTGCAGGTGATGAAATACCTCAAGATGCCATAGTAAGAATGGGTGTGGGATTTTTCCGCCCCATTGAGGGACACGGTGTGGCGTCTCGGGAAGAACTATGCTCTACCACGGTGGAGCCCTCATCTTCTCAACATCAACAAACCTTACCTAGTGAAGCAAATGATGCACCAACCCAAGAACAAGAACAAGACCCTCCCTCTTATGTGCAAGATCAAGGACAAGATCAAGGTCAAGATCAACCAATCATTCATAATGGCTCCAATGAGGATCCAATCAACTCTTGCCCTTCTCCGAACATTGTTCAAGATCAAGCACATGAGATTGAGCAACCCCAAGCAATTGAGGAAGCTCAAGTTCAAGGTCAAGACGGGGACCCAAATGATCAAGTTGATCAAGTGACACCTCCAAGGCCTAGAAGAACCAAGGAGGAGATCGAGGCCCGTCGTTTAGCAAGAAGAGAAAGGACCCTTGAAATTCGTGGACACACTCATGACAAGGTCCTTGGTGATGTTCGAGCAAAAGTCTCCACAAGAAGGCAATTGGCTAACTTTAGCAATCATCATGCTTATATCTCCGTAGTGGAACCCAAGAAAGTGTTTGAAGCCCTTGAAGATTCGGATTGGGTGGAAGCTATGCATGAGGAACTCAACAACTTCAAGCGCAACAAAGTGTGGACCTTAGTAGAGAAGCCAAAGGAGTGCCGCAATGTTATAGGCACTAAATGGATATTCAAGAACAAGCAAGATGAGTTTGGAAATATTGTGAGGAACAAGGCAAGATTGGTGGCTCAAGGTTTCTCTCAAGTTGAAGGGATTGACTTTGGAGAGACCTATGCTCCCGTGGCTCGTCTTGAGTCCATCCGTATCCTTCTTGCTTATGCATCGCATCATAACTTTAAGTTACAACAAATGGATGTGAAAAGTGCTTTTCTTAATGGTCCTTTGCATGAAGAGGTTTATGTTAAGCAACCCCCGGGGTTCGAGGATCTCAACTTTCCTAACCATGTCTACAAGCTTGATAAAGCACTTTATGGTCTCAAACAAGCTCCTAGAGCTTGGTATGAGCACCTTAAGGAATTGTTGGTAGACCGTGGGTTTGATGTTGGGCTAATCGACCCCACTCTTTTTACTAAGAGGGTCAATGGGGAGCTTTTCGTTTGCCAATTATATGTTGATGATATTATATTTGGCTCTACTAACAAAGCTTTCAATGATGAATTCTCAAAGCTTATGACCGATAGGTTTGAGATGTCTATGATGGGAGAGATGAAGTTTTTCCTTGGTTTTGAGATCAAGCAATTGAGAGAAGGAACCTTCATCAACCAAGCAAAATATCTCCAAGACATGCTCAAGAGGTTCAAGATGACCGAGTTGAAGGGTGTGGCCACTCCTATGGTTACCAAATGTCATCTTGCACTAGATCCCAATGGTAAAGAGGTGGATCAAAAGGTATATCGCTCCATGATTGGATCCTTGCTTTACCTTTGTGCATCTAGACCGGACATAGTGTTGAGTGTTGGTGTGTGTGCAAGGTATCAAGCTTCTCCTAAGGAGAGCCACATGATGGCTCTCAAAAGAATCTTTCGATATTTGGTTGATACCCCAAGATATGGTATTTGGTACCCCAAAGGCTCAAGTTTTATTCTCAATGGATACACCGATGCGGATTGGGCGGGTGACAAGGATGATAGGAAATCAACCTCCGGGGCTTGCCAATTCCTTGGGAGGTCCTTGGTGTGTTGGTCATCTAAGAAGCAAAATTGCATATCTCTCTCCACCGCCGAAGCCGAATATGTTGCCGCCGCAAGTGGATGCACTCAATTGTTATGGATGAGGCAAACTTTAAAGGAATACGGTGTCATTTGTGACAAAGTGCCTCTATTATGTGACAATGAAAGTGCTATCAAGATTGCCTATAATCCGGTGCAACATTCAAGAACGAAGCATATTGAGATCCGGAATCATTTCATTAGGGATCATGTTGCCCGTGGTGATATTGAGCTTATATATGTTCCTACCAAAGATCAACTTGCCGATATATTCACGAAGCCTCTTGATGAAGCAAGGTTCACTTATTTGAGGAATGAGCTAAATATCATCGATTCAAGGAGTATAGCTTGACCATCTTGCAAACACACCTTCGTCTCAAAACTTTATTTGGTTTAGATGTGGGCATGGAAATAGGGGGAGTGCGGTTTAAATTATTGAGCTATCCCTCCCCCATAATGCCAACATTAAAGATTTCATTCTCGTTATATCATATGTTGATATGTGAGCTTAAATGATGAGTATTGGTTTGGACCCAAGATATATCTTCGCGGTGCCATACCATAACACTCATATATGGTGGCCTAGGCCACCACACTCTTCTTCGTGAAGAGTTGGAGTTGTTTGGTTTTTCATTGGATTTTATTGACATCTCCATGTTCTTATGGGAAATCACTCTAGTTTGGCCTTATTTGCTCATATCTTGCAAACTTGAGTGACCATGTACCATTAACAGTTTGTATCTTCTAAAACCTAAGCCTACTCTCTCCTATAAGCCATTTCCATCTTGCTCATTTGTCATGTTTGGTAAAAACTTGGAGTTTGAGGTTTTTCGGTCGGATGATCTAGGGTGCTCCATCTTATTGGTAAATTTGCACCTTATATGTGACGTGATACTTTATTACATCATATATGGGTCTTGCAAATAACCAACGAAAGATGGGCCGGATTCCCGGTGATTCTGGAATTTTCCAGAACCCCGGATAATCCGGCCCCAGGCGACCCCGGAATATCCGGCCCGGCCGGATTATCCGCCCTAAGCTAGGGCCGGATTATCCGGCCTGGGCAGATCTTGAAAGGGTTGAGGTCGAGGCCGCGGGGGCAAACGGTTCACACCACCCCCCACGCGCCTCTCTCCTCTTTCTCCTCTCAAGACCGCCGGATCTCCTCCTCCTCGCCGGAGACGCTCCGTCCGCCCCCTCTCGGAGTTCTTGGGTGGATCGGGTGCATCTCCTCCCTAGCTACCTTCTCCTCCAAGCGGTTTCCACAATGGATGTGGGTATGATTCACAATCTCTAACCCTAGATGTTGTGTTTTATATGTGCTATTTTCTTGGTGGAATTGGTGTCTAGTTGTTCCAAATCACGTGTAGTGTACTCCTCTTGCATGCTATGAGGCCGATCTAGTCTTAGACAAGTTTTTGATTGAAAATCTGCACATCTCGCAGGGCCGGATTATCCGCCCCCCGAGCAGGCCGGATTATCCGGCCGGGCCGGATTATCCGCCCCCAGGGGACACCGGATTATCCGGCCTGGAGCTTCATCGCCGCTGCAGTTTTGCTTCAATCTATCATGTCTAGATTTGTACCGACTTATAGCATGTTTCTCGAGTATATTACTATATCTTACATGACTTATGAGCATTACCTTCTCTTTGCTTCCCGCCTTTGCTTCTCACAGGTGGTGCTTCTCGGGGTGGTCGGAGACGCCAAAGGCATGATCGATCTAGTGACGAGTTTGCACCCAATGCACCTCGCAAGTCCGTCACTTCAAGGAGGAAGAACAAGGAAGTGAGGGAGAACTACAAGACCATGGATCCAGTTTCTTATTCCGCTATTCGCTTGAAGAACTGGTATGAAGATGTTCCAAGGGATGAAGAAATAGAGGGCAGGAGATTCTGGTGCATGGAGCAAGTGTTCATCTACAAGGACATCTATGAGCCTATGAAGAATCTGAGACCCATGCAAGCTATCAATGTGGACATTCTGGCTGAAAACAATCACTTTGAAGATGCTATCTGGGTAGCTGGAAGAATGGGCTTGAAAGATATCATGAAGATTCAATGTGACTATAGCCCAGAGTTGGTGAAGCAATTCTTTGCCACTTTGGCAATCAAGAATGATGAGGAACGCACTTTGGAATGGATGTCTGGCTCCACTCACTGCAGTGCCACTCTGCGCCGTTTTGCTGGTATTCTTGGAGTTCCTATTGATGAGGGTCGTCGTCTTCATGGACCACAACAGACAGATAAGAATGCTCTTGCGAATCTCTATACCTCAGCGGGAAGGATTGGTTATACTAAGGGGCTGCTCCTCATATACAGTCAGTTGCTCCGGTTCTTTCGGGCAACCATTTGCCCAAGTGGTGGTAACAATGATGCTATCCGGGGAGTCCTTGTGGATCTTATGCACCTCAGCTTTAAGTGTGCTCGTGATGGTAATGAGGTGCGGGACTACACTCTTGATATCATGGACTTTATCTTCCATGAGATCCGTGATGCCATGGTCTCCCGGACCACCATACCTTATGCACCCTACATCCAGCTTCTCATCAACAACTCTGTGTCTGTGAGTGAAGATTTGAGTGGGTATCCGTTGGTGAAGCACCATGTCAAGAAGGCCTACAAGCTTAAGCCAGTCTCTTCAGCTGTACCTGCACCTGACTCTTTCATGGGTGATGCTCGTTCTAGTGGTGTTGCTCCTGCTCGTCATCCTGATGTCCCGGCTATGAGGAAGGAAGTGACCCGGCTTAGTTGGTTTCAGCGTCACATCCTTTGCATGAACATTGAGATCCATAAGGAGAACTATGCGGCTAGCCGAGAGCGTTCTGAGATTAAGCATACTCAGGCGGTTATTCTACACAAGCTCAGTGGTGATCAAGGACCCCCGCCTCAGCCTCCAGCTCACCAGGGTTACAGTGGATGGCACTCTGCACAGGTTCCATGGAGTGATCTTGATGATTGCCTTCAAAGGTCCAACACCTCTCATCGTTCTCCGGATGCTCCTGACACTGATGAAGAGGAAGAAGAAGAAGAAGAAGAGGCGCAAGAGTCCGATGATGATTATGCCTCCGAGTGATTCCCATGGGACGTGTAGCATCGCGCTTGTCCCCTTTTTGGCGTCTCGATGCCAAAGGGGGAGAAGTGTTCTATTAGGATTCTCGGGGATTTGCATGGTTTGGGCACAAGCATATGCGTTTATCATTCTTATATTGCTTGTGTTCCCTCTTATTTGAACTATTTGGTTTGTTTGTGTGCCGTTCAAAACTATGTGTTATGTGGTGTGAGACATTGTTATGGTTTTCGGATTTCTATGTGTTGAGATCAAGGATATTACATTATGTGTGATGCTATATCTCCGCATTATATATCTACACATGGGTATGATTTCTTGCATTCTATCTCAACTTCATATGTGTCAATGTCTTTTGTTAGAGCTCATGTTGGATATCTCTTGTGTTGAGGCACCATACTCCTATGTGTTGTGTATTTGTATTCAAATGCAAATTACTTATATGCACACATGTAGGGGAGTGCCTCTATGTTTTGCCATCATGCTTGTCTCTATAGTGATTCTCTTGCAAATCCGTATATTGTCATCAAACACCAAAAAGGGGGAGATTGAAAGAACATCTCTCACAGTATGTTTTGTGTGTTTGATGTCAATATATATGATACACTAATATTTGTTTAAGTGGTACAGGGATTACATAGATATTTATTCATGTGTGTTGGATTTGATCGTCTGTCAAAAGAATTCAGAAAAAGTTGGCCAGGCCGGATAATCCGGGCCGGATATTGTTGAAATATCCGGCCCCCTGTTTTTGGCTAAGTCGTCGAGGAAATGCAGCTCTGTATGGGGGCCGGACATTTGCCCGGATAATGTCCGGTATTGTACCGGGCCGGATTATCCGGGCCGGATATTTGGAAATATCCGGCCCCCTCGTTTTTGGCTAAGGACTGGAAGAAATGTGAATGTATGTGGGCCGGACATTTGGCCGGACAATGTCACACTTTTGTCCCGATGGCCGGATTATCCGGGCGGATTATCCGGCCCTTACTTAGGCCGGATTATCCGGCCCCAAAGCAACGGCTCAATTTTGTGAGGGGGTATAAATACCCCCTTCTTCTTCCTTGGTTGCTTGCTCAATCATTACACAAGAAATCTGCCAAGCCACCTCCATTAGAGCCACCTCAAGAAAGTCAAGATTTACAAGATCTCCTTCCTCCCCCAACCAAATCTCTTGATCTTTGGAGATGCGAAGGAGAAGACACCGATCTACATCCTCACCGAAGCGTTCTTCATTTCCCCCTCTCTTGTTTGAGGGATCTCATGCTAGTGTTCCTATTTGGTTCCCTAGTTGATTTGTGTTGATGTATTGTTGTTGATTGTTGTGTTGTAACAGATTTGGGAGCCTCCAATTTGGTTGTGGATGTGTGCCCCAAGAACCTTGTAAAGGCCCGGTTTCCGCCTCGAGGAAATCCCTTAGTGGAAGTGGGCTAGGCCTTCGTGGCGTTGCTCACCGGAGATCTGAGTGAAGCCTTCGTGGCTGTTGGTTTGGCTTTCGTAGCAACCACACTCCTCCAAACGTAGACGTACCTTCTTGCAAAGGAAGGGAACTACGGGAATCATCTCCGTGTCATCGTGTGCTCCACTCTCGGTTACCTCTATCCCACTCTATCTCTTATATATTGCGTAGCTATATCTTGCCTAGTTGATAACCTTGTCATATAGGTAAATTCACTTAGTTGCATATCTAGAGAATTTACCTTTGTGTCAAGCCTAAATTGAAAAAGAACTAAAAATTGGTTAGCACCTATTCACCCCCCTCTAGGTGCGGCATACGATCCTTTCAAAGGAGGCCATCATGCAAGAGACAACACGGAGGAGGCCGAGGAACACCTCGACTCGTCATCCGATGCAGCAAGCTCTTCGCATCAACATTTTGAGCATGTGGAGCCTTCACCCTTTTCTTCTGCACCGGGACCTTTTTATGACTACGCCATGTATGATCCACCGGAGTGGAACAGCGACCCTCGCTGGGGTTGATCTCCACTTAGGCCAAAAGCCTAAGCTTGGGGGGAGGTATACCGGCATCACTCATTCTTTGCATATTATGGTTGCTGGA
Source organism: Lolium multiflorum (assembly GCA_030979885.1). Lineage (NCBI taxonomy): Eukaryota > Viridiplantae > Streptophyta > Magnoliopsida > Poales > Poaceae > Lolium > Lolium multiflorum. The sequence continues at coordinate 89,532,176 of CM061751.1, read as the reverse complement.
TACTTGTATATACTTGTTTAGTTTCTTAAAGTGGTTTTCTAATAAGAGGGAGATGATATTTGGGGAGGTGCTGCCTGAAAACAGATTCTGGACTGATACCAAAAAAAATCTCAAAAACTGCCAAAACGTTATTTTGCGAAGCCAATTTTTGTACATGTTCCACAGTTTGTTATCTAACTTTCATTAGTTGAACACTTTTCGAGCTGAGCAGCGGAAGAATTTCTTAAAAATTGATTACTGTACTGCTGTCAAGTTTGACGAATTCCTGCTGCCTTGTGTTTATTTGACTCTTCTAGTTTTCATTTTCTTGTTTTTGCTTTGTTTCTTTCCTAAAATATAAAAGGACCAAAAATATTTCTTTTGTTTCTCTTCACCATTTGCTTATTTTGATTTCTTGCTTTTATTTTGCTTTATTTGCTATCGTTGGTTTGCTATAAGAAAATCCAAAAATATTTTGCTTTGTTTGATTGTTTCCTTTTATTCTTATTTCCAATTCGAAAACACCAAAAATATTTGTTGTTCTTCTTTGGTTTTGTAAAGTTCATTTTGGAGTTCAATGGTTTTCGGTGGCTGGAGCTTGGTTTTCAGTCCATATTATTCAAGCTACACAAGTGAAAGGCAATAATGACGATCTACGACAATTCGACTGTGGTGAGAGGCTGGTATGAACTCTATTTGTTTTCATTTTTGTACATATAATCATCCATGTGAGCATGCTTAGTTGGTTCATGTGAGGTATATGTCATTTAAGAAAGTCTAGTAGTTCATGATCTCTCATGATTAGCTCCAGCTTATTAATATGAGTAGCATGTCATGGATGTTTGCTTGCATTGTCTTATTCATAAATAGGTATGACATTGTGGTATCCTCCTCTGAATAATTCATTCGAATCGAGTTGGCACATGCTCACGCATGCATATGACTGAACAAAAGTCAATTAAGCCTCGATGATTTACTTTGCCTCAGAGTTCTTCTATCACTTTTATGCCTCCGTTAATTTATTTTGCCGCAAGCATGATTATGACATTTGCTCTCTTGATTGTCGCTCCCAGTCTATTGCTAGCCTTCACTTGTACCGAGCGGGAACGCTGCTCGTGCTTCCAAACCCCTGAAAACCAAGTTATTCCAAAGTGTCCACCATAAATACCTATGCATGGCATTTCAAACCATTCCAAGTAAATTATCATGCGCTACCTTTAAACCTTCAAAATGCTTCTCAATTTGTGTTAATGTTTTATAGCTCATGAGGAAGTATGTGGTGTTTATCTTTCGAATCATTTACGTTTGACAGACTTGCATAATAGGCAGCGGGGTGCCCAGCCCCAACTAATAACTTCATTAATAATTCTCTTCACATGTTTTGCTATGATTCATCAGTAAGCTTAATTTTGCAAATAGACACTCCTCCATGGTATGAGATTGATGGAAGGCACCCGAGGATTCGGTTAGCCATGGCTTGTGTAAGCAAAGATTGGGGGGAGTGTCACCCATAATAAAACTAAAGTACGTGTGTAAACAAAAGAGAAGAGGGATGATCTACCTAGCTGGTAGAAATAACGTCCTTCATGGGAGCCGCTCTTGAAAGTCTGGTTGGCGAGGTAGTTGGTGTACCCATTACCATTCGTTGACAACAACAAACACCTCTCAAAATAATTTTACTCCTGTTTTAAAAATGAAAAGCTCTAGCGCATGTTAATCCCTGCTTCCCTCTGCGAAGGGTCAATCTTTTACTTTCATGTTGTGTCACCATCCTTTCTTTGAGCACTTTCTTGACGCGGCTTGCTGATATGAGTTTAATTCCGAAATTCACCTTTGTCAAAGGCTCTAAGTGGCATGCTTGTGTGCAAGCAAAGCAGTCTCGCAAGCCTCACAAGCCTGCGAAGGAAAGAAACTTGGCACCACTAGAGCTTATACATTCAGATCTATGTGAAATGAATGGTGAGTTGACAAGAGGTGGAAAGAATTATTTTATATGACTTTGATTGATGATTCCACTAGGTACTGTTATGTGTATCTCCTGAAAACTAAAGATGAGGCTCCTGATTTCTTTAAAATCTATAAGGATGAAGTTGAGAATCAACTTGAAAGAAAGATAAAAAGGGTTCGGTCCGATCGTGGTGGAGAGTACTTTTCTAGTGAGTTCAATTTATTCTGTGCGGAACATGGTATAATCCATGAGAGGACGCCTCCCAATTCCCCACAATCCAATGGGATTGCGGAAAGGAAAAACCGTACTCTAACAGATTTGGTTAACGCCATGTTAGATGTTTCGGGTTTATCCAAGGAATGGTGGGGGAAGGCTATATTGACTTCGTGTCATGTCCTAAACCATGTTTCAACCAAGAATAAAGAGATTACCCCTTATGAGGAATAGGAAAAGAAAAGGCCATCACTCTCCTACCTATGAACTTAGGGCTGTTTGGCTAAAGTGAATTTGCCAATCACCAAGAAGCGAAAGCTTGGACCAAAAACCATGGACTGCGTCTTTCTTGGCTATGCTGCCCATAGCATTGCTTATAGATTTCTTGTGGTGAAATCTGGAGTGGACGACATGAATGTTGGCACTATCTTTGAATCAAGAGATGCTACATTCTTTGAGGACATATTTCCTATGAGACATATGCATGGCATGTCTAGTTGGGAATCTGATCCAATACATGAAACTCCTATGGAGTATGATGAGGAATCTGATGATGAGAGTTCAAATTCTGATGAAGATTACAATGAAGCTCCCACAAGGAGCAAGAGACAAAGGATTGCAAAGTCTTTTAGTAATGATTTCATTGTATATCTTGTGGATGATACTCCCACTATCATTTCAGAAGCTCTCGCATCTCCTGATGCAGACTACTGGAAGGAAGCGGTTCAAAGCAAGATGGATTCCATCTTGGCTAATGGAACGTGGGAGTTAACTGAGCGTCCTTATGGGTGCAAACCTGTAGGATGTAAATGGGTATTTAAGAAGAAGCTTCGAGCTGATGGTACTATTGAGAAGTACAAAGCTCGGCTTGTAGCCAAAGGCTATACCCAAAAGGAAGGTGAAGATTTCTTCGATACCTACTCACATGTGGAGAGATTGACCACCATTCGAGTACTACTGTCCTTGGCTACCTCACACGGTCTTCTCGTTCACCAAATGGACGTTAAGACGGCTTTCCTAAATGGAGAGTTGGGCGAGGAAATTTACATGGAACAGCCTGATGGTTTTGTACTAGAAGGTCAAGAAAGAAAGGTGTGTAAATTAAACAAATCTTTGTATGGTCTCAAACAAGCTCAAAAACAATGGCATGAAAAGTTTGAAAGAATTTTGACATCTGTGGGCTTTGTTGTCAATGAAGCTGAAAAATGTGTGTACTACTGCCATGGTGGGGGTGAGGGAATTGTCCTATGCCTGTATGTGGATGACATACTAATTTTTGGGACAAGTCTCAAAGTGATTGAGGAGGTAAAAACCTTCCTATCTCAGTGTTTCGAGATGAAAGATCTTGGAGAAGCTGATGTTATATTGAACATCAAGTTATTGAGAGATGAGAATAATGGGATTACACTTGTGCAATCTCATTATGTTGAGAAGGTGTTGAGAAGATTTGGCTATGCTGATTGCAAATCTTCTCTCACACCTTATGATCCTAGTGTCTTGCTTCGAAAGAATGAAAAGGCAACTAAAGATCAACTAAGATACTCTCAAATCATTGGTTCACTCGTGTATTTAGCTTGCGCTACGAGGCCTGATATCTCGTTTGATGTATGCAAACTTAGCCGGCTTGTGGCCAACCCGGGAGATGATCATTTGCATGCTCTTGAGAGAGTAATGCGCTATCTAAAGGGAACCATGAGTTATGGAATTCATTATACCGGGTATCCAAGAGCACTTGAAGGGTATAGTGATTCCAATTGGATTTCAGATGCTAAGATGAAGGCCACAAGTCGATATGTTTTCACACTTGGTGGTGGCGCTGTTTTCTGGAAGTCTTGCAAGCAGACCATCTTAACGAGTTCAACTATGGAAGCAGAACTCACAGCATTAGATACAGCTACTGTCGAAGCGGAATGGCTTTGTGAGCTCTTGATGGACTTGTCTATGGTTGAAAAACCAATACCGGCCATTCTCATGAATTGTGATAATCAAACTGTGATTATCAAAGTGAAAAGTTCTAAGGATAATATGAAAAGTTCCAAACATATCAAGAGGAGACTGAAGTCTGTCAGAAAACTGAAGAACTCCGGAGTGATAGCATTGGATTATGTCCAAAGTGCTAAAAATCTGGCAGATCTTTTCACAAAAGGACTATCAAGAAACATGATAGACCTTGCATCGAGGGAGATGGGTTTGACACCCACTTGAGTTGCCGAGGGGGTAACCCAACCTATGTGATCGGAAATTCCGTGAACTAGGACCTAGGAAAACAAACCGGAGCAACTGAGTTGAGAGAAAATTTAATACTCCCACTCCGCTGCAGATGCAATTCTCTCATAGTTACTGTAAGGCAGGTTGACAATGTCTTAATGTGTTCTGAGCGGCTCTTGATGAGCGAAGATGCTGTCCTACAGGGCGATCTTTGAAGAACACACCTATATGAGTGACACTACTGGTCATAGTGTGGGAGATTTGGGTGAATCTCTAGTAAGCTCATGAAGGACCGAGGAGTATGACTTATAAGCTCCACCCGAGGGGAAGGCTATGGTAGCCTAGTACCCTGCCGACATTGAGTGGAACTTGCTGCACAAAGACTGACAATTCAAGGCATAGTCCATTGTTCGGTTGTAGTCAAGCGTAACTTCTTGTCTAGGTGGAAGTTCAACTTAACAGTCTCCACTGAAGTGTATGTATATTAAACAGTGAATGGAACTAATGTGCCATCTGATGTGCATATGAGATCTGGTGGGGGATTGTTGAATGTAGATGGGCTGCAGCCCAATAAGGCAGCCCATGTAGTCTACAATTCCTGAAATCTCAAGGCCCATCACGTTGGCAGCTTGGGACAGTCTTGGGGGACAAAGTTTAGTCTCACATTGCTAGTTGGGAGAGAGTTGGAGTGGTATATAAGGGATGGTGTTCTAGTCCTTCCAAGTGAGTGAGAATAGAAGGAGCCCTCGCGCACTCCTCCTCCTCCGCCCGCCCCGCCTCGGCACGGCACGTACGTCGCGTTTCGTGACTCGAGTTCAAGTTCGAGACACACTCAAGAAAAATTTTGTTTGGTGCACCAACTGAGTTGGGTACGTGTCGACCTGCATGTGCATGCTCGCCGCGTGGCAACGCGGTCGGGGTGGCTCTCCTCCCAGGCTATACAAGGAGACATATCAGATCTGGAGAAACAACTCTAAGAACTCTCTCGTCCGTCTCTCTCACGAAGTTCCTTTTGCTGCGTTACTCTCTAGTCTTCCCCATCCTGGCGACTGCGTGCACAGCCGTCCAGGAGAGCAGTCCTCCGAAACCCCGTCCATTGAGATCCTGCACCGGGAGACGGCGATAAGGTTTTGGGAGCGTCTCGGCGCGACTGCTCGCTGTTGTTCGTGCTCTTCTTTGCCGGTTCGACCGCTTCATCGACGACTCCGACTACACCATGGGCGACATCAACAACTCCCATGGTGGTGCTGGTGCTGCTGCTGGTGCGACCTTCCCGGTCGCGATGTACGTGTTTTTCCTCTTCTACCTTGCACTGCTACTTGTTCCATGTTCAGATCTGATGCATGTGCTTAGTCTGATGTGTGTGGTTAAGTATGCTTGTGCATCTATAATGTTGCTTTTGGTAATTAAACTCACACGAAAATTGCCTAATAATCCAACATAGTGTTGGATTTAAAAGAGCCACATTTACCGGGAAATATATCAGATTAACAATTCATTTAAATTTGTGTATTTCATTCGAGATATCCCTTAAGCAAGCCTAAAAGTTAGTTTCAAAAAAAATTCAAAATTCTAATTATGAAACACATTGAAACATGATGCATAATAGAACTCGATAAAACTATATACGGAAAATTGTATCTCCGAATTGAACTCTAAGGCAATTGCAAAATATTTTTTTAACTCTCATGAACCAAGTTCGAAACAAACTGAAGCAATTTGTTTCAACGAAATTTTTCACCAAGTTTCAAAAGCCGATTTTTGAAAATTATCAATATACATTCAATATTGGCCTTCACTGGAACTCGGATATTCAAGCGGTTTCCAAATAAGCATCTGGTTCAAAATCTAAGGAAGTTTCAAGTTTTGAAATTTAGATCTAATAACTACACAAAATCTGTAAAATAGGCAAAGATAGATAAGGTGGGCCATGCACGGGATGTCCCTGAATAAACCCATTTCTGTCTCAGGCTGAGACATGGGTGGGCAGGGTGGCAAGCACATTGCCGAATTGGATTAGGTGCAAACATTTTGGTTCTTCGAAAACTGCTCCATGATTTTTCAGTTTGAAAATCCACGATCTAATGTTTCCCTTTTGAAAACTTCTCCACTTCAAACATGTGAGCCGTGGACTGAGATTAGCAAGACCGAGCGAGAAACTTGCCCCAATTTATCTTTGTTTTGCATGCACAAGCAGACTTACACACTATCGCCAAAAGAAGAACAGATACACACGCTGGCGAGTTGGCGACGGTGCCACAATGGCCGGAGCGAGTGGTGTTCGTGGTCACCCCTGTTTCTCCTCACTTCGCGCCTAATCATCCTTTCCCCTCCACCCAATCAACCCAATAAAAGAAAAATGAGATGCATACATGCGTGCGTGCAGCGTGCAGCGTGCTTGCTTGCTTCTTGATGGGAAATAGAAAGAGGGGTAGATCGATTTGACCCTAATTTGATTATTGATCGGTATAGTCTTTCCCAAGCCCAAGCAAAGAGCGCCAAGCTCAAGATCGATCGATATATAATTTGAGGCCAAAAGGAGGCGCCATTCTCGCCTTCTCCGACGATCCGACGCCGGAACCGGAGTCGCTGATTTTTCGGGGATTCATCATCGTGTTCAAAGATCAGGTGCGTCGCCGATCGGAATGTATATTGCTGCTGTTCTTCTCACTGTTTTCGTTGTGTGTTCAGTCGACACATCTCGTGTTGTTTCTTGGCAATGGCATTTGTAGCCAATGCCAGTTTGTGCATGCTTAATTTTCGTTTTCTGATAAGCTAGGCCTTAGTGCATGATCTAGCTAGCTGGAAGGAGACGAAGGGGAAGATGCCGCTGTTTGATCGAGATCGGTACCAGAGGCTGCCGCTAGATATCAGCGGTGGCGGTGGGGGCGGCGCACGGCGTCCAGCTTCGTCCTGCGCGAGCGCCACCATCATCCTGTTCGTGGGGCTCTGCCTCGTGGGCGCGTGGATGATGGCGTCCACGACCACGAGCAACGTCGCCATGAGCGTGTCGTCCGAGAACAGCTCCGACGAGGACATGCCCGCCGACATGACCCGCAGCGTAGTCAATGAAGGCGCTAGCGGCGACGCGCCGCAGACCACAAAGAATGCTGGCAAGGAGGAGGAGGACGGTCCCGGAGATACCACGCGGACGGGCGACTTCGCCGCCGGGGACACCGGCAAGAAAGACGACGACAGTGGCGCAGGGCAAACGACGGAGGATGCCACCGGCAACAACGACGGTGAACGCCGGCAAGGAGGAGGCAGCGGCGAAGTCGACACGCCGCAAACGACAGAGAACGCCAGCAAGGAGGAGGACGACGGCCCCGGCGATACGGCGCGGACGGGCGACGCCGCAGCCGGGGACACCAACAAGAAAGAGGACGACGGTGGCGCCGTGCAAACGACGGAGGCTGCCGTCGACCAGAGCGGCACCGTGGTTGTCGAGCTGACGGATGCCGCTTCCAACGGCACCCCCGTCGCCGGGGCTGGCGAATCGCCGTCCACGAACGTGACATTCTCCGACGAGAGCGGCATGACGGAAGGCGGCGACGTGGCGAGGCCAGATGATACTGACAAGAAAGCCAACAGTGGCACGGAGGAGGCCACGACCGGTGTCCAGACAGACAAGAGCGCGGAGGATGCGGCGACAGGCACGGATCAGAAGGGCGGCGACAACGCCGAGCAGAACACGGAGGAGGCGCCACGAGACACGGCGAACACCGGCGACCAGGTTGACAAGAGCTCCGACAAGGCGTCCCTGGACACTGCGGAGACCGGCGGCCAGGACGAGAAGAACAACGAGGCGGCGCCGACGGAGAAAAAGGAGGAGGCCGGCGGTCAGCCTGACAACATCACCGACAAGAGCAGCGCCGAAGAGACGCCGGCCTACGCAAAAGATGCCGGCGACGACGGCACGGCGAAGAACCAGACGGCCTTCGACGACCGTAACGGAAACCTGGACGGCGACCAGAACGGCGATAAGGTCGTCACCGGGGACGACGGCACGGCGAAGAACCAGACGGCCTTCGACGACCGTAACGGCAACCTGGACGGCGACCAGAACGGCAAAAAGGTCGTCACCGGCGACGACACGGCTGCATCGAACAACCAAACTTCTTCCGTGGACAAGAACGATGCGCCCAAGAACCAGACATCTGCAGCGCTAGATGACACGATCTCTCAAGAAGCCGAGCTGGTTCCGACGAGCAGTAGCACCACTACCACCGAAGGCGAAGAGAAGCCGGTGACTGAGCCGGTGACGGGCGGCGACAAAGAAACGGTGGAGCTGGTACCGAGCGAGCAAGCAGAGCTTCTGAACGAGACGACGACAACGGCGGCGCAGAACGGCACGTTCCCGTCACAGGCTACGGAGTCGAGCGAGGAGAAGAAGAAGGCGCGCTCGCGCAGCAGCAGCAGCAGCAAGGACAGCAACGGCAACGTCGTGGTCGGCGAGACGTCGACGGAGGAGTCGTCGTACGCGTGGAAGCTCTGCAACGCGAGCACCGGCGCGGACTACATCCCGTGCCTGGACAACGAGGCGGCCATCAAGCGGCTGCGGAGCACCAAGCACTACGAGCACCGCGAGCGGCACTGCCCGTCCCCGGAGCCGTCGTGCCTGGTGCCGCTGCCGGAGGGGTACCGCCGGCCGATCCCGTGGCCGCGCAGCCGCGACACGATCTGGTACAACAACGTGCCGTACACGAAGCTGGCGTCGTACAAGGGGCACCAGAACTGGGTGAGGGTCTCCGGCGACGGCGAGCACCTGTCGTTCCCGGGCGGGGGCACGCAGTTCCTCAACGGGGCCTCGCACTACATCGACGTGATCCAGGAGGCGCTCCCGGCGGTGGCGTGGGGCACGCGCAGCCGCGTGGTGCTGGACGTCGGCTGCGGCGTGGCGAGCTTCGGCGGGTACCTCTTCGACAAGGACGCGCTGACCATGTCGTTCGCGCCCAAGGACGAGCACGAGGCGCAGGTGCAGTTCGCGCTGGAGCGCGGCATCCCGGCTATCTCCGCCGTGATGGGCACCAAGCGTCTCCCCTACCCCGGCGGCGCCTTCGACGTCGTGCACTGCGCGCGGTGCCGCGTGCCGTGGCACATCGAGGGTGGCAAGCTGCTGCTGGAGGTGAACCGGCTGCTCCGGCCCGGCGGCCTCTTCGTGTGGTCGGCGACGCCGGTGTACCGGAAGGACGAGGAGAACGTCGGGATCTGGCAGGCCATGGCCGCGCTCACCAAGTCCATGTGCTGGGAGATGGTGACGAGGACCAGCGACACGGTGGACCAGACCGCCTTGGTGATCTTCAAGAAGCCGTCCAGCAACGAGTGCTACGGCAAGAGGAGCCACCCGGAGCCGCCGCTGTGCGAGGAGTCCGACAACCCCGACGCCGCATGGTGTCCATTCATTGCCAACACTCGATCTCTCTAACTTGCTCTAGAATTACTTGCTCTGACGCTTGCAGTTGCATCGCAGGAACATAACGCTGCAGTCGTGCATGCACAAAGTGCCCACCGAGTCGGCGGCGCGAGGCTCGCGGTGGCCGGAGCAGTGGCCGGAGAGGCTGACGACGGCACCCTACTGGCTGAGCGACAGCCAGGTCGGCGTCTACGGGAAGCCCGCGCCGGACGACTTCGCCGCAGACACGGAGCACTGGAGGAAGGCCGTCAACAGCTCGTACCTCACCGGCATGGGCATCGATTGGACCAACGTCAGGAACGTCATGGACATGCGGTCCGTCTACGGCGGGTAAGCTGCGTCAACTCCTTCTTCCTCCCCCTTTCGTTGCGTCGATGGAGGAGCACTGACACCATGCCGGCGTCGAGCAGATTCGCGGCGGCGCTGCGGGACATGAAGGTGTGGGTGATGAACATCGTGCCGGTGGACTCGCCGGACACGCTGCCCATCATCTACGAGCGTGGACTGTTCGGGATGTACCACGACTGGTGCGAATCCTTCAGCACGTACCCGAGGTCGTACGATCTCGTCCACGCCGACCATCTCTTCTCCAAGCTCAAGTACAGGTCAGAATCATCATCTCCTTGCCATCAACTCCAGTTCGGGAAGTTCTCACTGGTCGCCATCCATTGCTTCCTTCCTTCGTTGCAGGTGCAAGCTGAGGCTGGTGGTCGCCGAGGTGGACCGGATCCTGAGACCGGAGGGGAAGATGATCGTTCGAGAAGACAGGGAGACTGCCGAGGAGATCGAGAGGATAGCAAAGTCTCTGCATTGGGAGGTCCGAATGGACGTGTCCAAGGAGGGGGAGAGGCTGCTCTGCTTCGAAAAGACCATGTGGCGACCCACCCAAGTCGAAGCACAGAGTTAGCACAACCTAGTTAGCAAACACATGTTCAATAATAAGAAATAAGTAACTGGATATAGATGTTGGTCTGTAGCAGAGCTGTGGTTCAGAGTTTTGTAGTTGTACAAGTGATTAGTTCAGAATATATACTATGTCTGTGTAACTGAGAAACTAAACACTCCAGAGTTGTATGCTAAAACTCAATAATGGAATACAAAATTTGATCTACAAGAATACTTTGTCCAGGCAGCACTGGTGGTTATTTACTGATCATTCAGACATAACACAACAAATAGTATGAATTATCACAACACTTGCAATAACAGGCTGACACAATCAGGTTTCTTGATAATCCAAGTATTACGCTAGTAAAGTAAATCCATTCCACGGGAAAATTGCGTCACACCCCAGTGCCATAATATCAAGCTATCTATCAAAATCTTACAGCCCCAAGTGACTTACAAGTTACAAACTCTCATATTAAGGATTCGCTGGGACATCTTAAACAACCGAAAGACTGGCCACTTAGAATCTTGCAAATTGCCTGTTATCATCACCTCCTTTCCTTCCGTAAGGATTTGCGGCGTTGATACCATGCCTCCTTCCACCACCATCCACTTTCCTCGTCTTCCTACGTTTAGAAGCGCTGCTCTCCAAGTCGAGATTCACTTTTGGAGGGTTCTTAAAACAGAATGATGCTGCCACGGACTGCCACAATAATAAGGAAATACTTAAGTCATCCATTTTCCTGCCAGACTCTGAAACTCTTTACTGTACACACAAATAACTAAAGTTTCATGCTTATGAAACACCCACTCATACAAAGGTGAGGATTATAAATACTGGCCACTTCCCTGGGATAAGCTCACTTCTAAACCAAGGCAAAAGATGCTTTCCAGGGATAAGCACACTGCCAAAATTCAACTGTGCCTCTACATGACCGCGAAAATATTTGGAAATGTGTAAAGTGGATAAAATAAAGTAAAATGCCAATAAGACAGTAGACAAATAAGCCCACAAACCAGCATTGTCAAGTCCAAGAAACGCATAGCATGAAGAGGATAACAATTAGTGCAAAGGAACCAAAGGCCGTGCTTCTAGCTAAAATATTTGACAAATGCAGTGAATAAATCATGTTACGTCAGTAGACAGTGGACAAATATGTTACCAGAGACTAGCATTCCCAGTGGATCGTAATGATAAACGAAAACAAATATGGAGAGGATAATTGTAGTGCAAAGGGAGCAAAAACTGAGCCTTCAAAAACCTTAAGAGTAACTGTACCTTCATATCGAGGTCATGAACATTGAAAATGTCCTTCATGGCATGTGAGTTGTATGCCAAAATGTAGGATCTGTAGGCTTCTTTAGCTGACTGATTTAGGAAGTAGTTCTCACCAACAATATTCTCCTGCTCAAACACTTGAGTTATGAATTCTGAACGTATATAAAAAATGAATCGGAAATAATTTAATAATTGCACAAGATGCACTTACAAGGTGTGATTGTAAATTTGGCACATTCTTATTATTGAACTCATATTCTGTGAGAGAAATCTTGGCTGCCTGCAGGTACCATGGTATAGTTTTTATTAACTTTAGAGAGAGAGAGAGAGAGAGAGAGAGAGAGAAGTCAATTACTGTGTAGAATTGATTACCTTCAGGTAAATAAGAAATTTTAGTTCTTGTGGCAACAAGAACAATAATGCACTTCCTTTGCCTTTTTCACCACGTGCAGTACGACCAACTCTGTGAATGTAATCCTGAACATCAAATTTGAATGGGTCAGCAAATTGAAACAATAAAAATACATAGCATAACTAGGACAGTTCACATCACAAACCTTTGGTTCATCTGGAGGATCATACTGCACAATATAATCCTAAACAAGGGCAATTATCATTCAGTTAGCAAGGGGGAAAGAATTGGGCCCACTGGTTTTAAAACATATAAGACAAAAACCCACCACGTCTGGAATATCAAGTCCACGTGCTGCAACATTAGTGCATAATAAGATACCCTTCTCTGCCTTGCAAAAGTTAAAGAATGTTGTAGTTCGTTTCTGCTGCTTTTGTTTCCCATGGATATCCTCACACTCTATCTGGAGAAAATTTAGAAGTTCTGCATGGAACTTTACTGAACTACATGATGAAAAGAACACCATGACCTTCTTAGACTGTTTCTTTTTTAGGAAAGCATATAGAACCAAGAACCGCTTCTCGCTAGGAATAACACAATAGCCCTGCTGTAAGCCTTCCACAGTAGCCTGCACGAGGATCATTGTTATTTTGACTACAGAAGTTCTTAACATAGAGAGATTAAGAGTTTGGTGAACTAGTTCCTTACATTTGATTTACCATCATCAACTGAGATATAAACAGGTTTTTCTTTCCTTTCTTCGTTTTTCTCAAATGACAACTTGGCAAACTCTTCAACCTGTGGATTCAAAACACCAGCTGATTCATGTAAAGAGAAAAACAACAAGAATCAACTTCAAAAATGGTCTGAATGACAGATCCACTAACCTCCCTAGTTTGTGTTGCGGAAAAAAGAACAGTCTGCCGATTCTGTGTATCATGCACAGTGATTAAACAGAAATAAATAGTTAAATGTCAGTAAAATTGATGAACAGTGGTATGTATATCAAGTGAGAACCATCAAATGGCTAGACGAAAATGTACCAGAGGAAGGCGTTTAAATATTTGCTTCATATCTTCCTCGAAGTTTTGCTCAAGAATACGATCAGCTTCATCAATGATAAGACACTACAAAAAATAGGGTAAGGGAAGTCAGAGAGACTAATTAAGAGGGGGAAAGGAGTCATTCCCTGCACTAATCAGGAAGCAATGGCACAAGAAATCAAGCAAGCAAGCATTGCACATGCTTAACATTAGCACTACACACTGCTAAAATAAACAGCTGGGCTGGACTTGTTGTCCAGTTGGGTTTACTATACCTCAAGTCAAGCTTTTTGGGCCTATAAAGTTTAAGGTCAACAAACTGCAGCCCATGTAAGTTCAAAAACAAATATAATATATATTTATGCTGTTCCATTAATTTATAATAATCAATATAGGAAAATGGGTATGAATCTTAGCTATAGAAGTAAACAATTTTCTTTTCCCATATCAACATAATCCCCAAAACAAGATAATATGAAGCATGTAGTTAATGCATGAAGAAAGTGCCGATAAAGTGCATAGAACACAAACACATGTAACCATGGCCATTGCTGTTACTACTTTATTGCATAAAAACAAGATATTATGTATATCAGAGATTTGTGGGTATAGCAAGGGAGCCTGACTTAGACGGTGTCATGTCGACACATCAGTATCAACCACTTGAAAACGGCAACGGAAGTTGTGGCTAGATCAAAAGGGCTTAGAGATAAGATAGGTTATCTTCCATTGTTTTATTTCGAGGCTAGGATGGTTTCCAACGTTAAACCTACTAGTCAGCTAAGTTTCTAACGTTACAAATTAATAGCTCAGGTTTGTTAGGACACATCTCAATTTTAAGATATCAGATGGGTACTTTGAGGGAAGTAGTCAACAAAATTTATCTTTCAATATCCTGCATTTCTAGGGCTAAGTGACCAGACATTGCACTGGTCCAGGTGTTCGACCGGCCATGTCAACAACTAGCAGCTTCATTGTCAAGCATGTGACAGCCAGGCTTGAGCCTAGCACTTTTAGGTCATACAAACTCAGCAAAGACCAGGTTTAGATGGTCTAGTCAAGCTACTATGGTAGTAGATACCCGTTAAATCAAATGAAAAGCTAAATATGTTGCTGCAAACGGAACATGTGCCATATCTTTTGTTGAATGAAAAAAAAATAGACAAATTACTTGTGTTAACTGATAAGCATCCAAGAATCCAATTTAATGGACATGAAAATGATTCAATGTAAACCATTGACATTTACAACACGCAAAGTATGAACTGATGAGCACTAAATTGATCTTAACTCTAGTTCAATACTGAAGTATGGCTCCATGTATGTACTATACTACAAGTGTGAATCAATTTCTCTTAGGATCATCATGTGACAATCCAAATATCTGCATTGCTTACACAAACAAATCTTCCCCATGCTTTTACAGGAAGGTGGTGAATAATAGTTATTTACCTTTAGTCTCTTATATATGAAACCCTTTGTGTTTTGCAGATGGTCCAACAGCCTGCCTGGTGTAGCTACTAACAGATTGACCCCCTTTGCAAGCTGGTCAGCTTCAGTTCTCCGGCCATTGCCACCAATGACATACCCGAGAGTTTGTGAGTGATTCTTCATCAATTCCTTGGCAACATTGTGTGTCTGAACCACAACAATAAGAAGTGATTGAGGTGCAAAGCTTTCAAAAGTCGACTATGGCAATACAATTAGTTAGAGTAATTAATTTGCCAATATTATTAAACAGAATTGACAAAAGGCAGTTTTCTTGACCGCCAAAAGCATAGTTTAATCTAAAATGTAGCACAATGAAACAACCGCGTTCACTATATGTATAAGCCATTTTACCAACAAACTATAACCTTATCTTACTTGGCACATCATATTTCTATCGTTTCACTCGTGGCCATAGCAGATTCCTGAGCAGTGTTACCACAGCTAAACTGAACAGTAAGCAAGCAATCGTACCTGGATGGCAAGCTCCCTTGTAGGGCAAACAACGATAACCCCTGTTCCATTCCTGGGCGAGAAATGAAGGTTATAGAGCAGCTCAATAGCTGGTATGAGAAACGCAAGGGTCTTTCCCGAGCCCGTTTTGGCAGCTCCCATCACATCCCTTCCTGCCAGCAGATGTGGTATCGACCTAGCTTGAATCTGCAAGCAGAAAAGATCAACGATGTCAATTAACGACACAAATGCCATTTATAGTAAATTCAGTAGAGGCATGTACCAAGGCACTGAACTATTTCACAGAAACGTGCACCATTCTTAATGCAATCAACTTGTGCAGCGAATACAATAAGTAATTCTCATAGCAGGTTAAAATTCAGGAGGGTTGGCGGGCCGAACCTGGGCGAGGTGGGTGTAGTTCATCTCCGCGACGGCCTTGGAGGTGAGGCCGGAGATGGGGAGCTCCGAGAAGAGCATGCTCGTGAGGATCCCTGACCCCTCCTTCTCCTTCTTCTCCTTCTTCTGCTTCATCTTCTTTTTCTCACTGCCCGTCTCCTCCTGCTCCTCGTCCGCGCCCACAGCCTCCTCCTGCTGCTGCTGTTCCTCGCCATCGCCTCCGGCATCCGCCTGCTGCTCCTCTTCGTTCGATTCCTCGGCGGCGGCCTCGTGGACCGTCTGCTCCGGCTCGGAGTCCGACTCTGGCGGCGGGGCGACGGGTTTCCGCTTCTTCGACGACTTGGTCGAGCCCATGGTGGCTGTTGCCGGCGGCGGCGGCGGCGGCGGGGGGGGAAGGGGAGGGTCGGCTTCTAGGGTTTAATGGTTGGGGAGTGTTGGCGGTGGGAGGTTTTGTGTAGGAGGAGCGAGATGGAGGAGGAGAGAGGGACGCGTCGGATTTCAGGCAAGGGCACCTCTTCTGCAAGATATCTAGGGTTTGTTTTACTTCTGTCTCGCCCATCCGATTTCGATCGGACGGCACAGAAATAGCCAGCACTTTCTGGCCAGCACGGATGGCTACGATTTATCCATAAGGCCTCGTTTGGCCATTGAGTTTTGACAGGTTTTCTATATATACTAGTATTATATTGGAGTTGGTCGTAGGTCATACAACGTGTTTGCTGAAGGAGATTTGGAGCATCTGGACCGTTCGATCAAATCTCACCGTCTCCGCTTCATCCCGATGTAATTAGGAAAGATATATTTACTTGCAAAAAAATTAACAGCCATATCAAGTGCTCACAGGAGGTGACTCACGCGAGGAAGACAACGTACAGGGGACGGCAAGATGGCGAATACCTGCCGATCTAGGTTCTGATGACCGCCGCCGCCGGTGACGGATGATTTCCCTGGTGTCTTGCAAGGCAATTCAGGTATATTAGTCCCCATTAAGGGTTTTTTCTCCTCCCCCAGAATCAATCTGGCGGCGAGTCTCTTCGTGGTAGAAGTTTTGCTTGAGGTGGAGATCTGAGCTTTGTGGGGAAGTCGGATCTGTTTGTTGATTTTGTTCAGAGCTAGATCGGTTGAATTCAATGATCGTAGAAGGATGGAACTGTCAGGGAGCAAAAGCTTCCCGGGCAGTTCGTGCGCTGATGGACGTCCATAAGCAAACAAAGCCAGATGTGTTCTTCCTGTCTGAGACGCATCTGTCGAAAGCTAAGGCAGAAACAATAATGAAAAGGTGCAGTTATGATCATATGATCATTTAATGAAAGCGATGGAAGAAGTGGCGGTTTACTCATGATGTGGCGAAACAATATCAGTGTCACTGAGCTGAGTGTAAGTAAGAATCACATTGATGTAATAATTGATGATGGTAAGGAGTGGAGATTAACAGGAATTTATGGGGAACAGAGTGGGAAAACAAGCACAGAACTTGGACAATTCTCAGAGACCTGCATGCTCTATATAAAATTCCTTGGTTGGTCATAGGAGATTTTAACGAAATTCTGTTGAATACGGAGAAGGAGGGTGGCAATCCCAGACCGATCAGAGTTATTGAAGCTTTCCAGAATTGCTTGGATGATTGTGGCTTAATGGACATGGACTACATAGGAGATAAATTTACGTGGAGAAGAGGTAAAATAAGAGAGAGACTGGACATATCCGTTTGCAATTCTGAATGGCACAATTTGTATCCTTTTGCTGCTTTGATAAATGAAGGTATGACGAAGTCTGACCATAGACCAATCGTGGTAGATACCGAATACCACAAGGAACAAGTTGTTTCTTCTCGAAACACTCCAAAGTGTTTTGAAGCTAGATGGCTTGAAGAACCTTCGGTGGAGGATGTGGTGAACAAGCTATGGGAAAAAGCAAGGCTATCGGGGAATGCTCTTATTAAAACATTAGAAGAGGTACATTGTGACTTGCATGCCTGGGACAAGAACATTTTAAAAAGTCCAAAGAAGAGGATTGATAATCTAAAGAAAAAATTAGAAGAGCTGCGGAGGGGGCCAATGTCAGATGAGGCCTTAAATCGTCAACATGATATTTTATTAACCTTGGAAAATCTCTTTGAACAGGAGGAGATCGTGTGGCTGCAGAGGGGGCGTGCAAACTGGTTAAGACAAGGAGATAGGAACACTAGTTTCTTTCATCATTCTGCTACGGCAAGAAAAAAGAAAAACTTAATAAAAGGGTTGATTGATGATAATGGAGATTATGTCGAAGGGGCTGATAATTTAGGCCCTCTTATTATGGAGTATTTTAATAATTTATTCACTTCTGAGGTGCACGAGTTAGATATGTCAGTGCTGAATAAAGTTGATGTCCGAGTGATAGATGATACGTCTCCGACGTATCGATAATTTCTTATGTTCCATGCCACATTATTGATGTTATCTACATGTTTTATGCACACTTTATGTCATATTCGTGCATTTTGGAACTAACCTATTAACAAGATGCCGAAGTGCAGTTGCTGTTTTCTGTTTTTGGTTTCGAAATCCTAGTAAGGAAATATTCTCGGAATGGACGAAATCAAAGCCCGGGGCCTATTTTCCACGAAGCTTCGAAGTCCGAAGGAGAGACGAAAGGGGCGACGAGGGGGCCACACCCTAGGGCGGCGCGGCCCCCCTTGGCGCGCGGCCTGTGGTGTGGGGCCCCGTGCCGCTCTTGACCGGCCTTCCGCCTACAAATAGCCTCCGTGACGAAACCCCGGTCGAGAGCCACGATACGGAAAACCTTCGAGACGCCGCCGCCGCCGATCCCATCTCGGGATCCAGGAGATCGCCTCCGGCACCTGCGGAGAGGGGAATCATCTCCCGGAGGACTCTACGCCGCCATGGTCGCCTCCGGTGTGATGTGTGAGTAGTCTACCCCTGGACTATGGGTCCATAGCGTAGCTAGATGGTTGTCTTCTCCCATTGTGCTATCATTGTCGGATCTTGTGAGCTGCCTAACATGATCAAGATCATCTATCGTAATTCTATATGTTGCGTTTGTTGGGATCCGATGAATAGAGAATACTTGTTATGTTGATTATCAAAGTTATGCTTATGTGTTGTTTATGATCTTGCATGCTCTCCGTTACTAGTAGATGCTCTGGCCAAGTAGATGCTTGTAACTCCAAGAGGGAGTATTTATGCTCGATAGTGGGTTCATGCCTGCATTGACACTGGGACAGTGACAGAAAGTTCTAAGGTTGTGTTGTGCTGTTGCCACTAGGGATAAAACATTGATGCTATGTCTAAGGATGTAGTTGTTGATTACATTACGCACCATACTTAATGCAATTGTGTTGTTAGCAACTTAATACTGGAGGGTTCGGATGATAACCTGAAGGTGGACTTTTTAGGCATAGATGCGGTTGGATGGCGGTCTATGTACTTTGTCGTAATGCCCAATTAAATCTCACTATACTCATCATGATATGTATGTGCATGGTCATGCTCTCTTTATTTGTCAATTGCCCATTGTAATTTGTTCACCCAACATCTGTTCGTCTTATGGGAGAGACACCTCTAGTGAGCTGTGGACCCGGTCCAATTCTCTTTCTTGAAATACAATCTCTGCAATACTTGTTCTATTGTTTTCTGCAAACAATCATCTTCCACACAATACGGTTAATCCTTTGTTCAGCAAGCCGGTGAGATTGACAACCTCACTGTTTCGTTGGGGCAAAGTACTTTGGTTGTGTTGTGCGGGTTCCACGTTGGCGCCGGAATCCCCGGTGTTGCGCCGCACTACATCCGCCGCCATCAACCTTCAACGTGCTCCTTGACTCCTACTGGTCCGATTAAACCTTGGTTTCTTCGAGGGAAACTTGCCGCGTGCGCATCACACCTTCCTCTTGGGGTTCCCAACGGACGTGCCAACCACACGCATCAAGCAAATTTCTGGCACCGTTGAGATCAAGACACGCTGCAAGGGAGTCTCCACTTCTCAATCTCTTTACTTTGTTTTTGTCTTGCTTAGTTTTATTTACTACTTTGTTTGCTGCATTAAATCAAAATACAAAAAAATTAGTTGCTAGTTTTACTTTGTTTGCTATCTTGTTTACTATATCAAAAACACAAAAAAATTAGTTTACTTGCATTTACTTTATCTAGTTTGCTTTATTTACTGTTGCTAAAATGGCCAACGCTGAAAATACTAAGTTGTGTGACTTCACAACCACAAATAATAATGATTTCTTATGCACACCTATTGCTCCACCTGCTACTACAGCAGAATTCTTTGAAATTAAACCTGCTTTACTGAATCTTGTTATGCGAGAGCAATTTTCAGTGTTAGTTCTGATGATGCTGCTGCCCATCTTAATAATTTTGTTGAATTATGTGAAATGCAAAAATATAAAGATGTAGATGGTGATATTATTAAACTAAAATTGTTTCCTTTCTCATTAAGAGGAAGAGCTAAAAATTGGTTGCTATCTCTGCCTAAGAATAGTATTGATTCATGGACTAAATGCAAGGATGCTTTTATTGGTAGATATTATCCCCCTGCTAAAATTATATCTTTGAGGAGTAGCATAATGAATTTTAAACAATTAGATACTGAACATGTTGCTCAAGCTTGGGAAAGAATGAAATCTCTGGTTAAAAATTGCCCAACCCATGGATGACTACTTGGATGATCATCCAAACCTTCTATGCAGGACTAAATTTTTCTTCACGGAATTTATTGGATTCAGCTGCTGGAGGTACCTTTATGTCCATCACTCTTGGTGAAGCAACAAGGCTTCTTGATAATATGATGATCAATTACTCTGAATGGCACACGGAAAGAGCTCCACAAGGTAAGAAGGTAAATTTTGTCGAAGAAACCTCTTCCTTGAGTGATAAGATTGATGCTATTATGTCTATGCTTGTGAATGATAGGACTAATATTGATCCTAATAATGTTCCGTTAGCTTCATTGGTTGCACAAGAAGAACATGTTGATGTAAACTTCATTAAAAATAATAATTTCAACAACAATGCTTACAGGAACAATTCTAGTAACAACTATAGGCCATATCCTTATAATAATGGCAACGGCTATGGTAATTCTTATGGGAATTCTTACAAAAATAATAGGAGTTCACCCCTGGACTTGAAGCCATGCTTAAAGAATTTATTAGTACACAAACTGCTTTTAACAAATCTGTTGAAGAAAAGCTTGGGAAAATTGATATACTTGCTTCTAAAGTCGATAGTCTTGCTGCTGATGTTGATCTTTTGAAATCAAAAGTTTTGCCTAATGAGAATCATCATAATAAAATTGTTACTACAGCAAATGCCATTCAAGTTAGAATTAATGAGAATATAAGATTAATGGCTGAACTGCGTGCTAGGTGGGATAGAGAAGAAAATGAAAAACTAGCTAAAGAGAAGAATGTAGCTAAAGTTTGGACTATTACCACCACTAGTAATGCTAATGCTACACATGTTGCTGCACCTCCTACTAATACTAATAAAAGAATTGGTGTTAGCAATGTTTCCACTTCTAATGCAAAGCGCAAAACTGATACTAAAACTGCTGAAACTGCCTGTGATAAAGCTGCTGAAATTTTTTCCAACATTGGGGATGATGATCCCATTGCTTTAGATTATAATGGTTTGAATTTTGATGATTGCCACATCTCTGAAGTTATAAAGTTCTTGCAAAAACTTGCTAAAAGTCCTAATGCTAGTGCTATAAATTTGGCTTTCACGCATCATATTACAAATGCTCTCATAAAAGCTAGAGAAGAGAAATTAGAGCGTGAAGCCTCTATTCCTAAAAAGCTAGAGGATAGTTGGGAGCCAATCATTAAGATAAAGGTTAAAGATTTTGATTGTAATGCTTTATGTGATCTTGGTGCAAGTATTTCTGTTATGCCTAAGAAAATTTATAATATGCTTGACTTGCCACCTGAAAAATTGTTATTTGGATGTTAATCTTGCTGATCATTCTATAAAGAAACCTTTGGGTAAAGTTGATAATGTTCATATTACCGTTAACAATAACCTTGTTCCCGTTGATTTTGTTGTCTTGGATATTGAATGCAATGCATCTTGTCCCATTATATTGGGAAGACCTTTTCTTCGAACTGTTGGTGCTATTATTGATATGAAGGAAGGTAATATAAAATATCAATTTCCTCTCAAGAAAGGTATGGAACACTTCCCTAGAAAGAGAATGAAGGTACCTTTTGATTCTATTATGAGAACAAATTATGATGTTGACACTTCGTCTCTTGATAATACTTGATACACACTTTCTGCGCCTAGCTGAAAGGCGTTAAAGAAAAGCGCTTATGGGAGACAACCCATGTTTTTACCTACAGTACTTTGTTTTTATTTTGTGTCTTGGAAGTTGTTTACTACTGTAGCAACCTCTCCTTATCTTAGTTTTGTGTTTTGTTGTGCCAAGTTAAGCCGTTGATAGAAAAGTAAGTACTAGATTTGGATTACTGCACAGTTCCAGATTTCTTTGCTGTCACGAATCTGGGTCCACCTCCCTGTAGGTAGCTCAGAAAATTAAGCCAATTTACA
This sequence comes from Lolium multiflorum, assembly GCA_030979885.1. Lineage (NCBI taxonomy): Eukaryota > Viridiplantae > Streptophyta > Magnoliopsida > Poales > Poaceae > Lolium > Lolium multiflorum. The sequence continues at coordinate 89,509,953 of CM061751.1, read as the reverse complement.
TGCATGATCCTCAGATATGTACGCAACTTTCATTCAATTTGAGCATTTTCATTTGAGCAAGTCTGGTGCCATTTTAAAATTCGTCAATACGAACTGTTCTGTTTTGACAGATTCTGCCTTTTATTTCGCATTGCCTCTTTTGCTATGTTGGATGAATTTCTTTGATCCACTAATGTCCAGTAGCATTATGCAATGTCCAGAAGTGTTAAGAATGATTGTGTCACCTCTGAATATGTCAATTTATATTGTGCACTAACCCTCTAATGAGTTGTTTGGAGTTTGGTGTGGAGGAAGTTTTCAAGGATCAAGAGAGGAGTATGATGCAACATGATCAAGGAGAGTGAAAGCTCTAAGCTTGGGGATGCCCCGGTGGTTCACCCCTGCATATATCAAGAAGACTCAAGCGTCTAAGCTTGGGGATGCCCAAGGCATCCCTTCTTCATCGACATCATCAGGTTCCTCCTGAAACTATATTTTTATTCCATCACATCTTATGTGCTTTTTCTTGGAGCGTCGGTTTGTTTTTGTTTTATTTTGTTTGAATAAAATGGATCCTAGCATTCACTTTATGGGAGAGAGACACGCTCCGCTGTAGCATATGGACAAGTATGTCCTTGGTTTCTACTCATAGTATTCATGGCGAAGTTTCTCCTTCGTTAAATTGTTATATGGTTGGAATTGGAAAATGATACATGTAGTAATTGCTATAAATGTCTTGGGTAATGTGATACTTGGCAATTGTTGTGCTCATGATTAAGCTCTTGCATCATATGCTTTGCACCCATTAATGAAGAAATACATAGAGCATGCTAAAATTTGGTTTGCATATTTGGTTTCTCTAAGGTCTAGATAATTTCTAGTATTGAGTTTGAACAACAAGGAAGACGGTGTAGAGTCTTATAATGTTTTCAATATGTCTTTTATGTGAGTTTTGCTGCACCGGTTCATCCTTATGTTTGTTTCAAATAAGCCATGCTAGCCTAAACCTTGTATCGAGAGGGAATACTTCATGCATCCAAAATACTTGAGCCAACCACTATGCCATTTGTGTCCACCATACCTACCTACTACATGGTATTTTCCGCCATTCCAAAGTAAATTGCTTGAGTGCTACCTTTAAAATTCCATCATTTACCTTTGCAATATATAGCTCATGGGACAAATAGCTTAAAAACTATTGTGGTATCGAATATGTAATTATGCACTTTATCTCTTATTAAGTTGCTTGTTGTGCGATAACCATGTTCCTGGGGACGCCATCAACTATTCATTGTTGAATTTCATGTGAGTTGCTATGCATGTTCGTCTTGTCTGAAGTAAGGCGATCTACACTGAGTTGAATGGTTTGAGCATGCATATTGTGAGAGAAGAACATTGGGCCGCTAACTAAAGCCATGATCCATGGTGGAAGTTTCAGTTTTGGACAAACATCCTCAAATCTCTAATGAGAAAAGAATTAATTGTTGTTGAATGCTTAAAGCATTAAAAGAGGAGTCCATTATCTGTTGTCTATGTTGTCCCGGTATGGATGTCTAAGTTGAGAATAATCAAAAGCGAGAAATCCAAATGCGAGCTTTCTCCTTAGACCTTTGTACAGGCGGCATAGAGGTACCCCTTTGTGAAACTTGGTTAAAGCATATGTATTGCGGTGATAATCCAGGTAGTCCAAGCTAATTAGGACAAGGTGCGGGCACTATTAGTACACTATGCATGAGGCTTGCAACTTATAAGATATAATTTGCATGATGCATATGCTTTATTACTACCGTTGACAAAATTGTTTCATGTTTTCAAAATCAAAGCTCTAGCACAAATATAGCAATCGATGCTTTTCCTCTATGGAGGACCATTCTTTTACTTTCAATGTTGAGTCAGTTCACCTATTTCTCTCCACCTCAAGAAGCAAACACTTGTGTGAACTGTGCATTGATTCCTACATACTTGCTTATTGCACTTATTATATTACTCTATGTTGACAATATCCATGAGATATACATGTTACAAGTTGAAAGCAACCGCTGAAACTTAATCTTCTTTGTGTTGCTTCAATGCCTTTACTTTGAATTATTGCTTTATGAGTTAACTTTTATGCAAGACTTATTGATGCTTGTCTTGAAGTGCTATTCATGAAAAGTCTTTGCTTTATGATTCACTTGTTTACTCATGTCATATACATTGTTTTGATCGCTGCATTCACTACATATGCTTTACAAATAGTATGATCAAGATTATGATGGCATGTCACTCGGAAATTATCTGTGTTATCGTTTTACCTGCTCGGGACGAGCAGAACTAAGCTTGGGGATGCTGATACGTCTCAGACGTATCGATAATTTCTTATGTTCCATGCCACATTATTGATGTTATCTACATGTTTTATGCACACTTTATGTCATATTCGTGCATTTTCTGGAACTAACCTATTAACAAGATGCCGAAGTGTCGGTTCTTTGTTCTGCTGTTTTGGTTTCAGAAATCCTAGTAAGGAAATATTCTCGGAATTGGACGAAATCAAAGCCCGGGGCCTATTTTTCCACGAAGCTTCAGAAGTCCGAAGGAGAGACGAGAGAGGGGGGGCACGGGGGCCACACCCGGGCGGCGCGGCCCCTTGGTCGCGCGGCCCCGTGGTGTGGGGCCCCGTGCCGCCTCTTGACCTGCCCTTCCGCCTACAAATAGCCTCCGTGTGAAACCCCGTTCGAGAGCCACGATACGGAAAACCTTCCGGAGACGCCGCCGCCGCCGATCCCATCTCGGGGGGATCAGAGATCGCCTCGGCACCACTGCCGGAGGGGAATCATCTCCCGGAGGACTCTACGCCGCCATGGTCGCCTCCGGTGTGATGTGTGAGTAGTCTACCCCTGGACTATGGGTCCATAGCAGTAGCTAGATGGTTGTCTTCTCCCCATTGTGCTATCATTGTCGGATCTTGTGAGCTGTCTAACATGATCAAGATCATCTATCTGTAATTCTATATGTTGCGTTTGTTGGGATCCGATGAATAGAGAATACTTGTTATGTTGATTATCAAAGTTATGCTTATGTGTTGTTTATGATCTTGCATGCTCTCCGTTACTAGTAGATGCTCTGGCCAAGTAGATGCTTGTAACTCCAAGAGAGTATTTATGCTCACAGTGGGTTCATGCTGCATTGACACAGGACGTGACGAAAGTTCTAAGGTTGTGTTGTGTTGTTGCCACTAGGGATAAAACATTGATGCTATGTCTAAGGATGTAGTTGTTGATTACATTACGCACCATACTTAATGCAATTGTGTTGTTGCAACTTATACTGGAGGGGGTTCGGATGATAACTGAAGGTGGACTTTTTAGGCATAGATGCGTTGGATGGCGGTCTATGTACTTTGTCGTAATGCCCAATTAAATCTCACTATACTCATCATGATATGTATGTGCATGGTCATGCTCTCTTTATTTGTCAATTGCCCAACTATAATTTGTTCACCCAACATGCGTTCGTCTTATGGGAGAGACACCTCTAGTGAACTGTGGACCCCGGTCCAATTCTCTTTCTTGAAAACAATCTCTACGCAATACTTGTTCTACTGTTTCTGCAAACAATCATCTTCCACACAATACGGTTAATCCTTTGTTACAGCAAGCCGGTGAGATTGACAACCTCACTGTTTCGTTGGGGCAAAGTACTTTGGTTGTGTTGTGCAGGTTCCACGTGGCGCGGAATCCTGGTGTTGCGCCGCACTACATCCCGCCGCCATCAACCTTCAACGTGCTCCTTGACTCCTACTGGTCCGATTAAACCTTGGTTTCTTACTGAGGGAAACTTGCCGCTGTGCGCATCACACCTTCCTCTTGGGGTTCCCAACGGACGTGCCAACCACACGCATCAATAGACTCTATGAATGATATGCTTCTAGTTCCGTTTACTCCAGAAGAGGTTAAAAATGCCTTATGGGGAATTGGTGATCTCAAGGCTCCAGGGCCAGATGAGTTACATGCCATATTTTATAAACGTTTTTGGCTGATGCTAGAGGATGAACTAATCTTGGAGGTCCTTAATGCGGTGAATACAGGAGTGATCCCTGAGGGATGGAATAACACTACTATTGTGATGATACCAAAGGTGGATAACCCGGAGAAGGTAACTCAATTTCGCCCGATTAGTCTTTGTAATGTCATCTATAAAATTATAAGTAAGATGTTGGCTAACCGTTTGAAGAGAGTTTTACCGAAAATTATTGGTGAAACACAAAGTGTTTTTGTAGCTGGAAGGTTGATTACGGACAATGTCCTTGTGGCCTACGAAAGTATTCATGCAATAAAGAAGAAACAAGGAAAAAGTGGATTATGTGCTGTAAAACTTGATATGCACAAGTGAAAGTATAGAGATGGTAAACCTAGAGGGGGTGAATAGGTTTCTACAGTTTTAATTCTTTCTTTGCAATATTAGGCTTTGCGGAATATAAAGGTGAGCCTAATGCAAACTAGGTGAAGCAACCTATATGAGGATACAACTAACTCGAGCACGAAGGCTCTCACAGGCAGTTAAATCACAAGTAAGGAGTTCGGTTAGAGATAACCGATAGCACGCGGAGACGAGGATGTATTCCCGTGTTCCCTTGCTTTGCAACAAGGTACGTCACGTTTGGAGGGTGGAGGTCCCACGAAGGATTCCCCACGCCACGAAGGCTCACCCTATTCTCCGGAGCCTATCCCACGAAGGAACAGCTCACTCACTTGTGGTAGACTTTGAGGTAGCCTCCAAACCTTCACAATCTTGCCCGGAGCAAACCACAGCCCGGATGCTTCCGGACTCCTCTTGCCCACCTAGGGTTTCCAAGGAACCCTAGGAAGCAAGCTTCTTGATGAATACAAGGGGAATGAGATTTGGCTTGGTAGAACGGTAGATCGGGTCCTCCTCTAACGATTCCCGGAGGGATTTGAGTTTGGGTGGAGGAGAGGGAGATCTGAGGCTTTTGGTGTTTCTAGCAATGGAGTAAGAGAGAGAGAGCTCAAGAACAGCTTGTAGTGTAGTGCCTAACTTCAGAGGTAGGAGAAGGCCTATTTATAGTGTTCTTCGAAATATGGCCGTTGGTCACTTGCCACATCAGCAGATTCCTCGAGGAACCCGGTCGACCGGATTTGGCGCCGGACAGGCCGGTTGATACGTCCATTTTGCATCACTATTTTATATCATAATTTACTGTTATTCATTGATATATTTCATATTTAGAGATGATACTTATGTTATTTCATCTATTTTGCATGTTTCATGATTATTGGAGGATCGCGCACCGAGTCAGGATTCTATAAAAAAGCACCATCGAATGCAATATTTCTAAGATCAGCAATTGACGGAATTATACGGAAAATCTTATTTTCCGGAAGAGACAACGAGAAGGAGGAGTCGAGGAGGGCCGCCATGGGCCCCCCATAGGCGGCGCGGGCCCGGCCTGGTCGCCGCCTTGTGGGAGGGGCCCACAGCCCCTCGCCTCCTCTCCTTCGCGTACTTCTTCGTCCCAAAAACCTAAGCTCCGGGGATAATCGCGAAGAGTCACAGCCGCCTCTGGGGGAAAACACCAGAGAGAAAAGAGCTCTCCGCAGCTGAAATCTGCCGGGAAATTCCCTGGAGGGGAAATCGACGCCATCGTCACCGTCATCGAGCTGGACATCATCTCCATCGTCATCACCATCATCTCCATCATCATCACCGCCATCTCCATCGCTGCACATCGTCACCGCTGTAACAATTTGGGTTGGATCTTGATTGTTTGATAGGGGAAACTCTCCCGGTGTTGATTTCTACTTGTTATTGATGCTATTGAGTGAAACCATTGAACCAAGGTTTATGTTCAGATTGTTATTCATCATCATATCACCTCTGATCATGTTCCATATGATGTCTCGTGAGTAGTTCGTTTAGTTCTTGAGGACATCGGTGAAGTCTAAATGTTAGTAGTGAACTATGGTTGAGTAATATTCAATGTTATGATATTTAAGTTGTGGTGTTATTTTTCTAGTGGTGTCATGTGAACGTCGACTACATGATACTTCACCTTTATGGGCCTAGGGGAATACATCTTGTACTCGTTTGCCAATTGTGGGGTTGCCGGAGTGACAAACCTGAACCCCCATTGGTGTATCGATGCAGGAGGGATAGCAGATCTCGAGTTTAAGGCGTGGTTAGATTTATCTTAATTACTTTCTTGTATTTGCGGATGCTTGCAAGGGGTATAATCACAAGTATGTATTAGTCCTGAAGGGTGGTGCATTAGCATAGGTTCACCCACACAACACTTATCAAAACAATGAAGATTAATTAGCCGTATGAAAGCACTAGACTAAATTCCCGTGTGTCCTCAAGAACGTTTGGTCATTATAAGTAAACAAACCGGCTTGTCCTTTGTGCTAAAAAGGATTGGGCCACTTGCTGCAATTATTTCTCTCGCATTTTACTTACTCATACTTTATTTATCTGCTATATCAAAACCCCCTGAATACTTGTCTTTGAGCATTTACAGTGAATCCTTCATCGAAACTGCTTGTCAACACCTTCTGCTCCTCGTTGGGTTCGACACTCTTATTTATCGAAAGTACTACGATACATCCCCTATACTTGTGGGTCATCAAGACTATTTTCCGGCGCCGTTGCGAGTGAAGCGCTATTGGTAAGTGGAATTGGTAAGAAACTTTTGTTTGTGCTGATTTTATTGCCTGCTGCCATAATTCATTATGGAGAGATCTTCTGAATTCCTATTTGGAAAATCTACTACTGCAAAGGTAGTGGATGAGGCGCCAGGTGAGAAAGAGGTTCCATACAAAATACCTATGAAAATTATTGAACGTGTTATGGATAACCGCTATGAAGGGGATGGAACTGTCCATCCTGGTGATCATTTACTTTTTTTACATGAATTATGCGGGTTATTCAAATGTGTAGGTATTGCTATGGATGAAGTTAGAAAGAAACTATTCTCTATATCGTTGTGCAAAGCGGCGCATTGGTATAAATTGCTGAAGAATGGTGATTCTCTTGATTGGGAGGACATTGTGCCCTTATTTTATTCTAAATTCTATCCTCCAAGTGAAATTCACAAAGATCGGAACCGCATATATAATTTCTGGCCTCATGATGGAGAGAGTATTGCCCAAGCATGGGGAGATTGAAGTCTTTAATGCGCAAATGCCCCATTCATGAGCTTCCTGGTAATGTTATCATTGATAATTTCTATGCAAGACTTTCTTTTCAAGACAAGACCTTGCTGGATACTTCTTGTTCTGGATCATTTACACGCAACAAAGAAGAATTTAAAAGGGACCTTCTTAATCGGATTCAGGAGAATACTGAAGGATGGGAGAACGACAAAGATAGAGAGTCGGGTATAAATTATGATTATAAATGCATTGAAGCTTTTATGGATACTGATAAATTTCGTAATATGAGTGCTACTTATGGTCTTGATTCTCAAGTTGTTGCAAATCTTTATAGAGCCTTTGCCTCTCATTACGAATTGCCTAAGAAGAATTTTGATAAGTATCATGAACCGTATAAAGATAAAATTGATTCATCTATAAATAAATGTGTTGTAATTGAAACTGTTGATCATGTTATTCCTGAAGCTTATATTGAAAAACTCCTTTCCCTGCTAAAATGAAGGAGTACTCTGTTATAAATAGTGCGGTTAATAAAAGTGAAAAGAAACCTATAGAACCCGAAGAGCAAATAAAAGTTGAACCTGCTATTGCAATAGTTAAAGATCTTGTGACTGAAAATGTGGAAGATGGTCATATTATTTTCTGTGAAGATGCTTCTAATATTGTTTCACATCCTAATAACTCTAGAAAAACTAGTGTCCCTATGCTATCTGTTAGAATTGGTGATCATTGTTATTATGGTTTATGTGATATTGGTGCAAGTATTAGTGCTATTCATTATGATCTTTACAAGGAGATTATGCACGAAATTGGTTCTTGTGAACTTGAAGATATTGATGTGGTTATTCGCTAGCTAATAGAGAAACTATCTCTCCAATTGGTATTGTTCGAGATGTGGAAGTTTTATGTGGTAAGATTAAATATCCTGCTGACTTTTTGGTACTTGGTTCTGCTGCTAGTAAGTATCGTCCTATCATTTTTGGTAGACCTTTTCTAAATACTTGTGGAGCTGTTATAGATTGCAAGAAGGAGAAAATTTTGACTAAATTTACTGGTGAATCTTATGAGTTTAATTTCTCTAAATTTGCCAAAACTCCTTATAAAGCTGATTCGCCTAATAATGATTTTAGAGTTGAACAGTGTGCATCTATTGCTCTTGCTCCTATAATCCTTTGCACAACATTTGGAGGATAGGATAGTGAGAGCGAAGTCTTTAAGGAAGAAAGAAATGAGCTTGATGAAATTTTCCTTTGTCAACCTATTCTTAAACATGACTTGCGGTTGAAGATTTAGGTACAACACCACCAAAGGAAGATCCTGTTTTTGATTTAAAGCCTTTACCCGATAATCTTAAATATGCTCATATTGATGATAAGAAAATATATCATGTTATTATTAGTTCTAAGCTTTGAGATTGAGGAAGAAAGGTTATTGGAAATATTGAAGAAACACCGAGGAGCTATTGGCTACACTCTTGATGATTTGAAGGGGATTTCTCCCTCTATTTGCCAACATGCCATCAACATGGAAGATGATGCAAAGCCCGTTGTTGAACATCAACATCGTCTAATTCATAAGATGAAGGATGTGGTAAGGAATGAGGTATTAAAACTTCTTGAAGCTGGTATTATATATCCTATTGCTGATAGTAGATGGGTTAGTCCTGTGCATTGTGTTCCTAAGAAAGGAGGAATGACTGTTGTACCTAATGATAATGATGAGCTCATCCCTCAAAGAGTAGTTGTAGGGTATAGAATGTGCATTGATTATCGAAAAGTTAATAAGGTTACTAAGAAAGATCATTACCCTTTACCTTTTATTGATCAAATGTTAGAAAGGTTGTCTAAGAATAATCACTTTTGTTTTCTTGATGGTTATTCTGGGTTTTCACTGTTAAAACTAAGGATCAAGAGAAAACCACTTTCACTTGTCCCTATGGAACTTATGCTTATAGACGTATGCCTTTTGGTTTATGTAATGCTCTGCTACATTTCAAAGATGCATGTCTGCTATTTTTCATGGCTTTTAGAATATTGTAGAGGTATTCATGGATGATTTTTTGTCTATGGGAATTCTTTTGATAATTGCTTGCGAAACCTTGATAAAGTTTTGCAGAGATGTGAAGAAACTAACCTTGTTCTCAATTGGGAGAAATGCCACTTTATGGTTAATGAAGGAATTGTATTGGGACATAAAATTTACGAGAGGTATTGAAGTTGATAGAGCTAAAGTTGAAGCAATTGAAGATGCCCTATCCCAGGGATGTTAAAGGTATTCGTAGTGTTCTTGGTCATGCTGGGTTTATAGGAGATTTATTAAAGATTTCTCCAAGATTTCAAAGCCTCTTACTAATCTTCTTCAAAAAGATGTACCTTTGTTTTTGATGATGATTGTAAAGGCTTTTGAAACTCTAAAGAAAGCCTTAACAAGCTCCTGTAGTTGAACCTCCTGATTGGAACTTACCTTTTGAAATTATGTGTGATGCTAGTGATTTTCCGTAGGCGCTGTTCTTGGACGAGTAGATAAAAAAATTGAATGTTATTCATTATGCTAGTAATACTCTTGATGCTGCTCAAAGAAATTATGCTACAACTGAAAAAGAATTGTTAGTTGTAGTCTTTGTTTGTGACAAGTTTAGATCCTATATTGTCGATTCAAAAGTCACGATTCATACTGATCATGCTGCAATTAGATACCTTATGACGAAGAAAGATGCTAAGCCAAGGCTTATTAGATGCTTCTGTTGCAAGAATTTGATTTACATATTGTAGATAGGAAAGGTGCTGATAATCCTGTTGGCGATAATTTGTCTAGATTGGAAAATATTACTTATGATCCGGTTCCTGTTAATGATAGTTTTCCAAATGAACAATTGGCTGTAATAAAGGTGAGCTCGCGAGATAGTCCTTGGTATGCCGATTATGCTAACTTTATTGTTTCGAAGTATTTGCCTCCAACCTTTTCAGCTCAGCAAAGGAGGAAATTCTTTTATGACTTGAGGCATTATTTTTGGGATGACCCACACTTATATAAAGAAGGAGTGGATGGTATTATGCGAAGATGTGTTCCTGAATATGAACAACACGAGATATTGAGTAAATGTCATGGTAGTGCTTATGGAGGACATCACGCCGGAGATAGAACCGCGCAAAAGGTTCTACAGGTTTTTATTGCCAACTCTCTTCAAAGATGCAAGGAAGTTTATTTTATCTTGTGATGAGTGTCAAAGGGTTGGTAATATCTCGACGCAATGAAATGCCTATGAATTATACTCTTGTTATTGAACCATTCGATTGTTGGGGATTTGACTTCATGGGTCCTTTCCCTTCTTCAGAAGGTAACACTCATATACTTGTCGTTGTTGATTATGTTACTAAATGGGTGGAAGCCATACCCACAAAAAGTGCTGATGGTGAGACTTCTTTAAAAATGCTTTTAGATATTATTTTTCCTAGATTTGGAGTACCTAGATATATTATGACTGATGGAGGTTCTCATTTTATTCATGGAGGTTTTAGAAAAACTCTTGCTAAGTATGGTATTAATCATAGAATTGCTTCCGCTTATCATCCTCAAACTAGTGGGCAAGTAGAATTATCAAATAGAGAGATTAAATCTATTTTGGGAAAGACTGTTAATAAATCTAGAAAGAATTGGGCTAGTAAATTAAAGGAAGCACTATGGGCTTATAGAACTGCTTATAAAAATCCCATGGGTATGTCACCTTATAAAATGGTTTATGGGAAAGCTTGTCATTTACCTTTAGAACTAGAGCACAAAGCTTATTGGGATGTAAGGGAACTTAATAAAGATTTCAAACTTGCCGGTAAGAAGAGATTGCTACAATTGAGTTCTCTAGATGAATGGAGAAGTGAAGATTATGAAAATGCTAAACTCTTTAAAGAGAAAGTTAAGAAATGGCATGATAGAAGAATTATCAAAAGAGAATTTAATGTTGGAGATAAAGTCCTATTGTATCGGTCTCATCTCAGATTCTTTGCAGGAAAATTGCTCTCAAAATGGGAAGGACCATATGTCATTGTGGAGGTGTATCGTTCAGGGGCAATTAAAATTAGCTCTCTGCAAGGTGATGCCACACAAGTAGTGAATGGACAAAGACTCAAGCACTATATTTCTGGAGATTCTTATAATGAAGATGTTGATGTTATCCAAGTGGTGACTCCGGAAGCTTTCATCAAAGGGCAAATTGACAGTTCTACAGAGTTCGACTTTGAATAGGTAACATTACTTGTAATAAAAAGTCCGCATTTAACTTTGCGAACAATGTTTTTGGAAAAGTCCGCGTTTAACTTTGAGTGGAGGAGACGCACGGGCGTGCCCATAGGCCGGCGCGGGCCCCCTGGCCGCGCCGCCCTATGAGGACGGCGCCTCGTTGTCCCTCTCCGACTCTTGTTCGACCTGGTACTTTCCTTCTGTCGTGAAAATTACTGCTATATAATCCCGACCCCCGGAGGTCCGTATATCGTTTTCTCGTTGTGTTTTGTTTCGAGCTGTTCTGCCAGGATCTGTTTTGATTTAGAAGCACCATGGTCTCCAACAACAAGGACAAGGGAACCTTTGAAGGAGATATTCAAGACCCCGATTTGAGGAAGAAGTCGAGAGCGAGGATGAAGGAGAAGTTGAGGAAGTTCCGCGAGTATACCCGCGTGCCACCGTCGCAAGCATCGGAGTGGTGGCAAATCCGTTCAACACCAAGAAAAGCGCACGGATTAGCACCGGAGGAGGAGTTCCACGTCATTACCTAGCTCCAAGGACATCTCCTCCAAGCACCTACAAAACCTTCCACATTCTAATTCATAATAGTCAGACTGAAAGGTCCCAAGGCAGCATTGCCTAGCAATTGGGATATAGATCGTTCTAACACTGCAGGAAGGATGAAGCCTGAAGCTGAAGAGTGGGGAAACAACTCTAAGAGTTGGGACTCGCCGTCGGACATACTTCTTAACCGCGTTGAGCAAAATTCGGAGCTGATCCGCAACCTCACTTACGAGATTGATGAGCTAAAGGAGCTGGTCAAGAAGCTTATTAAGGATTCACCATCACCATCATCGCCGAAGGAGTAATTCATCATCGGTATTGGCATCCCCTTGGTTTGTTCCAAGCTTGGGGGAGTGCCGCGGTATCACATCATCACTATCTTTTACCTTTTTACTATCAAGTAGTGTCATATCATGAGTAGGGAAGTTATCATATAAGATAGTTTGCAGTGTGGAAGTATCTCTCTTTAGTTGGTTATCTATGTATCCCTTTGTGTGAGTTATCGTTATGGAATATTAATGAGAAGTTTTATCATTTACATATTGCACATCTTATTTTAGTTTGCAATCTCTATTATGTGATTGATCTTGTTGTTAGTATTGATATCACTTTGGGAGCATCAAGTAAATCTATTTGGTTTTGGCAAACTTAGCATTGGTCAATAGCAACAACACTTTGAGTTTAAAAAGAAAAGAGGAAGTACATGTAGATATGTTAGTTCATTATACTTCTTTCTTGATTAACTATGAGCTTGGTATTCTGAAGTTAAAATTGTTTGTGTTTACAAGTAAGATGCATGATTGTTTATCACATGTATATTTGTTTGTTTCCCTCAACTCTTATGCTTGCTAATCAACCTTGCTAGCCAAAGACCTGTATGAGAGGGAATGCTTCTCGTGCATCCAAACCTTTAAACCAAAACCCATGCCATGTGTGTCCACTATAACTACCTATTATGTGGTATTTTCTGCCATTCAAGTAAATACTTCATGTGCTACCTTTAAACAATTCAAATTTATCATCCCTTATTTGTGTTAATGTTTTATAGCTCATGAGGAAGTATGTGGTGTTTTATCTTTCAATCTTGTTGGGCAACTTTCACCAATGGACTAGTGGCTTCATCCACTTATCCAATAACTTTGCAAAAAGAGCTGGCAATGGGGTTCCCAGCCCAAATTAATTAACTTTCATAATTTTACAAATAGACACTCCTCCATGGTATGTGATTGTTGGACGGCACCCGAGGATTCGGTTAGCCATTTGAGAAAGCAAAGGTGGGAGGAGTGTCATCTAAATAAAACTAAAATAAAAGGCACTCCTTCATGGTATGAGATTGTTGGCGGGCACCGAGAATTCGGTTAGCCATGGTTTGTGAAAGTTGGAAGGAGTGTCAACCAAAAATAAAACTTTATGGGAGCCGCTCTTTGAGAGTTTGTCTGGCAAGGGGGAGTACCCGCTAGGTCATTGACAACAACAAACACCTCTCAAAACTTTACTTTTATACTCTCTATATGATTTCAAAACTTGAAAAGCTCTAGCACGTGATTTAATCCCTGCTTCCCTCTGTGAAGGGCCTATCTTTTACTTTTATGTTGAGTTCAGTAAACCTATTTCCCTCCATCTTAAGCAAGCAATTGAGTTGTTGTGATCCAACCATCTATATTGTGATATATTTAATCATGCCTTTTATTCTTCCTTGTTTAAGTACAAGTTTTATCTGATGAATATAGCTTTGAGAGTTATCAATGATTATGAGGAGATTATTATGATTGAGTATGCAAGTTGTGATATATAAGCTTTAATATAAGAGTGCTGCTCGACGAATAAGTACAATATGTTAATTGTTCTTTGACCAAGAACGAAGTTTGCCATCACCAACTATGAACCTTTATTTGTGATTTCATTTACTTGCTTCAAGTTGAATTATATGAGGGAGTTGTTCACTAGAATGTCTCGTGTGAATTAATATGATGCTTCTTGTCCGTATTTTATTCATCGACTCTTCACTCCATAAACATGTGGTCTTGTTTACTGAGTTCAGTTTCGCTTGGGGACAAGCGAAGTCTAAGCTTGGGGGGAGTTGATACGTCCATTTTGCATCACTATTTTATATCATAATTTGTTGTTATTCATTGATATATTTCATATTTAGAGATGATACTTATGTTATTTCATCTATTTTGCATGTTTCATGATTATTGGAGAATCGCGCACCGCAGTCAGGATTCTGCTGGAAAAAAGCACCGTCAGAATGCAATATTTCGGAAGATCAGCAATTGACGGAAATTATACGGAAAATCTTATTTTTCCGAGAAGACGGAACAGCCGAAGGAGGAGTCGGAGGCCGCCATGGGCCCCCATAGGCAGCGCGGCCCGGGCCTGGCCGCGCCGCCTTGTGGGGAGGGGGCCCACAGGCCTCTGGCCTCCTCTCCTTCGCATACTTCTTCGTCCGAAACCTAAGCTCCGGGGGATAGTCGCGAAGAGTCATGCCTGCGGGGCGGAAAACACCAGAGAGAAAAGAGCTCTCCGGCGGCTGAAATCTGTAGGAAATTCCCCTCCCGGAGGAAATCGACGCCATCGTCACCGTCATCGAGCTGGACATCATCTCCATCGTCATCACCATCATCTCCATCATCATCACCGCCATCTCCACCGCTGCACACCGTCACCGCTGTAACAATTCGGGTTGGATCTTGATTGTTTGATAGGGGAAACTCTCCTGGTGTTGATTTCTACTTGTTATTGATGCTATTGAGTGAAACCATTGAACCAAGGTTTATGTTCAGATTATTATTCATCATCATATCACCTCTGATCATGTTCCATATGATGTCTCGTGAGTAGTTCGTTTAGTTCTTGAGGACATGGGTGAAGTCTAAATGTTAGTAGTGAATTATGGTTGAGTAATATTCAATGTTATGATATTTAAGTTGTGGTGTTATTCTTCTAGTGGTGTCATGTGAACGTCGACTACATGATACTTCACCTTTATGGGCCTAGGGGAATACATCTTGTACTCGTTTGCCAATTCTGGGGTTGCCGGAGTAAAAACCTAAACCCCCGTTGGTATATCGGTGCAGGAGGGATAGCAGGATCTTCGAGTTTAAGGCTGTGGTTAGATTTATCTTAATTACTTTCTTGTATTTGCGGATGCTTGCAAGGGTATAATCACAAGTATGTATTAGTCCTAGGAAGGGTGGTGCATTAGCATAGGTTCACCCACACAACACTTATCAAAACAATGAAGATTAATCAGCCGTATGAAGCGAAAGCACTAGACTAAATTCCCGTGTGTCCTCAAGAACGTTTGGTCATTATAAGTAAACAAACCGGCTTGTCCTTTCGCTAAAAAGGATTGGGCCACTCGCTGCAATTATTTCTCTCGCATTTTACTTACTCGTACTTTATTTATCCTTTATATCAAAACCCCCTGAATACTTGTCTGTGAGCATTTACAGTGAATCCTTCATCGAAACGTTTGTCAACACCTTCCGCTCCTCGTTGGGTTCGACACTCTTATTTATCGAAGTACTAAGATACACCCTATACTTGTGGGTCATCAGGTCCACGAGCCCGTCGGCCAGACCCCGCGCCGGGCCGGCGGTTTCCAACCGGCGGGACCGGGTCTTGACCGGGCAGGCTTCTGAGGTTACTGGATAGCGCCCGGATGGCACAGGCGCAAAGGCCGGTTGCAGACCGGGACGCTCGGTCTGGTGCCCGGTCCGACCGGGCCATGGACCGGAGCAGCCGGTCCAAACCGGGCTGGCGACCGGACGCTGACCGGAGAGCTCGCCCTTCTTTACTGGGAAATTGCCGGATGGCACATGTGCTGGGCCCGGTTGGCGACCGGGTGGTCCGGTGCCAGGGCCGGTCCACCGGATCTGGGGCCGGCCAGTCTCTGGAAAACCTTGCTGATTCTTCATCGAATTGGGGGGTCTCCCGTTGCCTTCTTGTTCCATTGATACACCATTATACCTCTTTGGCTAATACCTGGGAATCATCTTGTAGACATGTATTAGTCCAAATACTCTAGCACGGTGTCATAGTTACCAAAATAATGGATAAGGGTAAAATACCCTTACAATCTCCCCCTTTTTGGTATACGATGACAAACCGAGCTAGAGTCACATATAAATATTATGATAAGCTTTAAACCTTGATTCCATATGAGATATTGAGACAGCTCCCCCATAATGTGTGCACTTGGAGAATTTGCATTTGAATGCAAAGTGCACCATTTGTGGAACATGAGAAGCTCCCCCAATATCTTTAGGAAACAAGCATGGTATGGATATGTGCATATCAAGATATATAAGCATAGCACACATAATCATCCTAACATAGAGATTAAGCATATAGGTACATGTCCATACACGAATTACTTAAAGTAGCAAATGGTTCTTGGAATGAAAAAGCAACCAAATAAGCACAAGCCAAATAAGAAGCAAATAAAATGTCAAGCATGGCTTGTGCAACCAAGGACCCCGTAATCCTAGACTCTACTCTCTTCTCCCCCTTTGGCATCGGAACACCAAAAAGGCGAAGAAAAGAGGAGAGATGCTAGCGTTCCCATCAATAGAACTCGCGCCCCGCGGATGAGTGATACGTCTCAAACGTATCTATAATTTCTTATGTTCCATGCTACTTTTATGATGATACTCACATGTTTTATACACATTATATGTCATATTTATGCATTTCCCGGCACTAACCTATTGACGAGATGCCGAAGAGCCAGTTGCTGTTTTCTGCTGTTTTTGGTTTCAGAAATCCTAGTAAGGAAATATTCTCGGAATTGGACGAAATCAACGCCCAGGGGCTTATTTTTTCCACGAAACTTCCAGAAGACCGAGGGAGATACGAAGTGGGGCCGCGAGGCGATGCCACACTAGGGCGGCGCGGCCCAGGTCCTGGCCGCACGGCCCTAGCGTGTGGGTCCCTCGTGACGCCCCCTGACCTCGCCTACTTAAAGCCTTCGTCGCGAACCCTCTCCGAGAGCCATGATACGGAAAACCTTCCAGAGCGGCCGCCGCCAATCCCATCTCGGGGGATTCAGGAGATCGCCTCCGGCACCTGCCGGAGAGGGGAATCATCTCCGGAGGGCTCTTCATCGCCATGATCGCATCCGGATCGATGTGTGAGTAGTTCACCCCTGGACTATGGGTCCATAGCAGTAGCTAGATGGTCGTCTTCTCCTCATTGTGCTATCATGTTAGATCTTGTGAGCTGCCTATCATGATCAAGATCATCTATTTGTAATGCTACATGTTGTGTTTGTTGGGATCCGATGAATATTGAATACTATGTCAAGTTGATTATCAATCTATCATATATGTTGTTTATGTTCTTGCATGCTCTCCGTTGCTAGTAGAGGCTCTGGCCAAGTTGATACTTGTAACTCCAAGAGGGAGTATTTATGCTCGATAGTGGGTTCATGCCTCCATTGAATCTGGGACAATGACAGAAAGTTCTAAGGTTGTGGATGTGTTGTTGCCACTAGGGATAAAACATCGATGCTTTGTCTAAGGATATTTGTGTGGATTACATTACGCACCATACTTAATGCAATTATGTAGTTGCTTGCAACTTAATACTAGAGGGGTTAGGATGATAACTTTGAAGGTGGACTTTTTAGACGCAGATGCATCTTTGGATAGCGATACATGTACTTTGTCATATGCCACTGATTAAATCTCATAGTACTCATCATGATATATGTATGTGCATTGGTATGCCTTCTTTATTTGTCAATTGCCCAAGTGTAATTCGTTCACCCAACATCTGCTATCTTATGGGAGAGACACCACTAATGAAGTGGACCCAGGTCCTATTCTTTACATCGAAATACAATCTACGCAATTGTTCTTTATTGTTCTTCGCAGAAGCAAACATCATCATCCACACTATACATCTAATCTTTGATTTCTGAAACAGGCGGTGGGATTGACAACACCCATTTGTACGTTGAGGCAAGGATACGTGATTGTGTTGTGCGGGTTCCACGTGGCGCAGGAATCCCTGGTGTTGCGCCGCACCACACTCCTCCCATCAACCTTCAGCGTGCTTCTTGACTCCTACTGGTTGATTAAACCTTGGTTTCTTCTTGAGAAACTTGCTGCTGTACGCACCACACCTTCCTCTTGGGGTTCCCAACGGACGTGTCAACTATACATCAGCAATTGCAGAGCGCCGTTGCGGGGAGATCAAGACACGCTGCAAGGGGGGTCTCCACTTCCAATCTCTTTACTTTGTTTTTGTCTTGCTTTATTTTATTTACTACTTTGTTTGCTGCATTATATCAAAACACACAAAAAAAAATTAGTTGCTAGTTTTACTTTATTTACTGTCTTGTTCTCTATATTAAAAACACAAAAAATTAGTTACTTGCATTTACTTTATTTAGTTTACTTTATTTACTACTACTAAAATGGGTACTGTTGAGAATACTAAGTTGTGTGATTTCACTAGCACACAAATAATAATGATTTCCTATGCACACCTATTGCTCCACTTGCTACTACAGCAGAATTCTTTGAAATTAAACCTGCTTTACTGAATCTTGTTATGAGAGAGCAATTTTCTGGTGTTAGTTCTAATGATGTTGCTGCCCATCTTAATAATTTTGTTGAACTATGTGAAATGCAAAAGTATAAGGATGTAGATGGTGACATTATAAAATTAAAATTGTTTCCTTTCTCCTTAAGAGGAAGAGCTAAAGGTGGTTGCTATCTTTGCCTAATAATAGTATTGATTCATGGACTAAATGTAAAGATGCTTTTATTGGTAGATATTATCCTTCCGCTAAAATTATATCTTTGAGAAGTAGCATAATGAATTTTAAGCAATTGGATAATGAACATGTTGCTCAAGCATGGGAGAGAATGAAATCTTTGGTAAAGAATTGCCCAACCCATGGACTAACTACTTGGATGATCATCCAAACCTTCTATGCGGGACTAAATTTTTCTTCGCGGAACCTATTGGATTCAGGCTATTTGGAGGTACCTTTATGTCCATCACCTTGGGGGCGGCTACAAAACTTCTTGATGATATGATGGTCAATTACTCTGAATGGCACACGGAAAGGGCTCCACAAGGTAAGAAGGTAAATTCTGTTGAAGAAACCTCCTCAGCAGGTATTAAGATTGATGTGATTATGTATATGCTTGTGAATGGTAGAGGTCTAATGTTGATCCTAATAATGTTCCTTTAGCTTCATTGGTTGCCCAAGAAGAACATGTTGATGTGAACTTCATTAAAAATAATAATTTCAACAACAATGCTTATAGGAATAATTCTGGTAACAACTATAGGCCATATCCTGTTGTTAATGGTAATAGTTATGGTAATTCTTATGGAAATTCTTACAACAATAATAGGAGTGTACCCCCTGGTCTTGAAGCTATGCTTAAAGAATTTATTAGTACACAAACTGCTTTTAACAAATCTGTTGAGGAAAAGCTCGATAAAATTGATATTCTCGCTTCTAAGGTTGATAGACTTGCCTCTGATGTTGATCTTTTAGAATTGAAAGTTATGCCTAATAAGGATAATGAAAATAAAATTGTTACTACATCAAATGCCATCCAAGTTAGAATTAATGAGAATATAAGATTGATGGCTGAATTGCATGCTAGGTGGGAAAGAGAAGAAAATGAAAAACTAGCTAAAGAGAATAATGTAGCTAAAGTTTGGACTATTACCACCACTAGTAATGTTAATAATTCACATGTTGCTACACCTCCTACTATCAATGGTAAAATAATTGGTGTTGGCAATGTTACTACTCCTAGTGCAAAGCGCGCAAAATTACCTGAAACTGCTAAAACTACTGAAATTGATAAAACTGCTGAAATTTTTCAAAATATTGGGGACAATGATCCCATTGCTGTAGATCATGATGGTTTAGACTTTGATGATTGTCACATCTCTGAAGTTATAAAGTTTTTACAAAAGCTTGCTAAAAGTCCCAATGCTAGTGCTATAAACTTGGCCTTTACAAAACATATTACAAATGCTCTCATAAAAGCAGAGAAGAGAAACTAAAACTTGAAACCTCTATTCCTAGAAAGTTAGAAGATGGTTGGGAGCCTATCATTAAGATGAGGGTCAATGATTTTGATTGTAATGCTTTATGTGATCTTGGTGCAAGTATTCTTGTTATGCCTAAGAAAATTTATGATATGCTTGACTTGCCACCATTGAAAAATTGTTATTTGGATGTTAATCTTGTTGATAATGCTATAAAGAAACCTTTGGGGAGGATTGATAATGTTAGTATTATGGTTAACAATAACCTTGTCCCGTTGATTTTGTTGTCTTGGATATTGAATGCAATGCATCTTGTCCATTATATTGGGAAGACCTTTTCTTCGAACTGTTGGTGCTGTTATTGATATGAAGAAGGTAATATTAAATATCAATTTCCTCTCAAGAAAGGTATGGAACACTTCCTAGAAAGAGAATGAAGTTGCCTTTTGATTCTATTGTCCCATTATATTGGGAAGACCTTTTCTTCGAATTGTTGGTGCTATTATTGATATGAAGGAAGGTAATATTAAATATCAATTTCCTCTCAAGAAAGGTATGGAACACTTCCCTAGAAGAGAATGAAGTTACCTTTTGATTCTATTATTAGAACAAATTATGATGTTGATACTTTGATCTCTTGATAATACTTGATACACACTTTATGCGCCTAGCTTTAAAGAAAAACGCTTATGGGAGACAACCCATGTTTTTACTATAGTACTTTGTTTTTATTTGAGTCTTGAAAGTTGTTTTTTACTGTAGCAACCTCTCCTTATCTTAGTTTAGTGTTTTGTTATGGCAAAGTAAAGTCGTTGATAGTAAGGTTCATACTAGATTTGGATGACTGCGCAGAAACAGATTTCTTTGCTATCACGAATCTGGGCAAAATTCTCTGTAGGTAACTCAGAAAATTATGCCAATTTACGTGAGTGATCCTCATATATGTACGTAACTTTCATTCAATTTGAGCATTTTCATTTGAGCAAGTCTGGTGCCTCAATAAAATTCGTCATTATGAACTGTTCTGTTTTGACAGATTCTGCCTTTTATTTCGCATTACTTCTTTGTTTTGCTATGTTCGATGGATATTTCGATTCCATTGACTTTCAGTAGCATTATGCAATGTTCAGAAGTGTTAAGAATGATTGTGTCACCTCTGAATATGTTAATTTTTATTGTGCACTAACCCTCTAATGAGTTGTTTGAGTTTGGTGTGGAGGAAGTTTTCAGGATCAAGAGAGGGAGATGATACAACATGATCAAGGAGAGTGAAAGCTCTAAGCTTGAGGATGCCCCGGTGGTTCACCCCTGCATATATCAAAAAGACTCAAGCGTCTAAACTTGGGGATGCCCAAGGCATCCCCTTCTTCATCGACAACATTATCGGGTTCCTCCCCTGAAACTATATTTTTATTCCATCACATCTTATGTGCTTTGCTTGGAGCATCGGTTTGTTTTGTTTTTTTTGTTTGAATAAAATGGATCCTAGCATTCTTTGTGTGGGAGAGAGACACGCTCCGTTGTTGCATATGGACAAGTATGTCCTTAGGCTTTACTCATAGTATTCATGAAAGTTTCTTCTTCGTTAAATTGTTACATGGTTGGAATTGGAAAATGATACATGTAGTAATTGCTATAATGTCTTGGATAATGTGATACTTGGCAATTGTTGTGCTCATGTTTAAGCTCTTGCATCATATACTTTGCACCTATTAATGAAAGAAATACATAGAGCATGCTAAAATTTGGTTTGCATAATTGGTCTCTCTAAGGTCTAGATAATTTCTAGTATTGAGTTTGAACAACAAGGAAGACGGTGTAGAGTCTTATAATGTTTTCAATATGTCTTTATGTGAGTTTTGCTGCACCGCTTCATACTTGTGTTTGTTTCAAATAGCCTTGCTAGCCTAAACCTTGTATCGAGAGGGAATACTTCTCATGCATCCAAAATACTTGAGCAAACCAATATGCCATTTGTGTCCACCATACCTACCTACTACATGGTATTTCCCCGCCATTCCAAAGTAAATTGCTTGAGTGCTACCTTTAAATTTCATTACTCTACCTTTACAATATATAGCTCATGGGACAAATAGCTTAAAAACTATTGTGGTATTGAATATGTACTTATGCACTTTATCTCTTGTTAAGTTGCTTGTTGTGCGATAACCATGTTTCTGGGGACGCCATCAACTACTCTTTGTTGAATATCATGTGAGTTGCTATGCATGTCAGTCTTGTCTGAAGAAGTAAGGGAGATTTACCACCTAATGGTTAGAGCATGCATATTGTTAGAGAAGAAGATTGGCCCGCTAACTAAAGCCATGATTCATGGTGGAAGTTTCGAGTTTGGACAAATATCCTCAATCTCATATGAAAATTAATTGTTGCTACATGTATGCATTAAAGAGGAGTCCATTATATGTTGTCATGTTGTCCCGTATGGATGTCTAAGTTGAGAATAATCAATGGCGAGACAATACGAGCTTTCTCCTTAGACCTTTGTACGAGAGGCGGCATAGAGGTACCCTTTGTGACACTTGGTTAAAACATGTGCATTGCGATAATCCCGGTAATCCAAGCTAATTAGGACAAGGTGCGAGCACTATTAGTATACTATACATGAGGCTTGCAACTTGTAAGATATAATTTACATAACACATATGCTTTATTACTACCGTTGATAAAATTGTTTCTTGTTTTCAAAACCAAAGCTCTAGCACAAATATAGCGATCGATGCTTTCCTCTTTGAAGGACCATTCTTTACTTTTATTGTTGATTAGTTCACCTATCTCTCTCCAACTCCAAGAAGCAAACACTTGTGTGAACTGTGCATTGATTCCTACATACTTACATATTGCACTTGTTATATTACTTTACATTGACAATATCCATGAGATATACATGTTATAAGTTGAAAGCAATAGCTGAAACTTAATCTTCCTTTGTGTTGCTTCAATATCTTTACTTTGAATTATTGCTTTATGAGTTAACTCTTATGCAAGACTTATTGATGCTTGTCTTGAAAGTACTATTCATGAAAAGTATTTGCTTTATGATTCATTTGTTTACTCATGTCATATACATTGTTTTGATAGCTGCATTCATTACATATGCTTACAATAGTATGATCAAGATTATGATGGCATGTATAGAAGTATCTTTGTTTATCGTTTACACACCTTCGGGACGACGAGAAGCTAAACTTGGGGATGCTGATACATCTCCGACGTATCGATAATTTCTTATTTTCCATGCCACATTATTGATGATATCTACATGTTTTATGCACACTTTATATCATATTTATGCATTTCTGGAACTAACTATTAACAAGATGCCGAAAGAGCCGATTCTTGCATTTCTCTTTTGTTTTGGTTTCAGAAATCCTAAAGTAAAAATATTCTGAAATTGGACAAATCAACATGACAGCCTGTTTGCCTGAACCCGAGAAGACCGGAGGGTCAGCGAAGTGGGGCCACGGGTGGCAGGAGGTAGGGCGCGCGGCCCGCACATGGCGCGCCGACCTGTCTCTAGGCCCTCGCGCCCTGATCTGCTGCTCGCTACAAATAGCCTTCGTCGAAACCCCGATGCGGGAGCCACGTCGGAAAAACCTTCAGTGCCCGCATGTAATCCCATCTCGGGATTCGGAGGTCGCCTCCAACACCACTGCGGAGAGGGGATTCATCTCCCGGAGGACTCTACGCCGCCATGGTCGCCTCGGGAGTGTGGCGAGTAGTTCACCCCTGGGCTATGGGTCCATAGAATAGCTAGATGGTTGTCTTCTCCTCCTTATGCTTCATGTTTCGGATCTTGTGAGCTCGGAACATGATCAAGATCATATATCGTAATTCTATATGTTGTGTTTGTTGGGATCCGATGAATAGAGAATATGTTATGTTGATTATCAATTCATGTCTATGTGTTGTTTATGATCTTGCATGCTCTCAGTTGCTAGTAGAGGCTTTGGCCAAGTTGATGCTTGTAACTCCAAGAGAGAGTATTTATGCTCGATAGTGGGTTCATGTCTCCGTGAATCTGGGGGAGTGACAGAAACCTCTAAGGTTATGGATGTGTTGTTGCTAAGGATAAAACATTGATGCTATGTCCGAGGATGTAGTTATTGATTACATTACGCACCCAATACTTAATGCAATTGTCTATTGTTAGTAATACTGGAAGGGTTCGGATGATAACCTGAAGGTGGATTTTTAGCATAGATGCATGTTGGATAGCGGTCTATGTACTTTATCGTAATGCCCTGATTATCTCTATTATAAATATATGTATGTGCATGGTCATGCCCTCTCTATTTGTCAATTGCCCAACTGTAATTTGTTCACCCAACATGCTATTTATCTTATGGGAGAGACACCTCTAGTGAAGCTGTGGACGGGTCAATTCTCTATCTTTTGAAATACAATCTCTTGCCAATACATGTTCTCTGTTTTCTGCAAACAATCATCTTCCACACTATCCATCTAATCCTTTGTTACGGCAAGCCGGTGAGATTGACAACCTCGCTTCGTTGGGGCAAAGTATCTTGCTTGTGTTGTGCAGGTTCCACGTTGGCACTCCCCGGTGTTGCGCCGCACTACATCTCGCCGCCATCAACCTTCAACGTACTTCTTGGCTCCTCCCGGTTCGATAAACCTTGGTTTCTTACTGAGGGAAACTTGCCGCTGTGCGCATCCGCCTTCCTCTTGGGTTCCCAGCGGACGCGTGTCGAACGACAAGTTATCATCCACTTCATCGTCGTGTATCTCCGCTGCCATCACCCCGTGATCATCATCACCACCGTTGCTTACTATTGAGAAGATCGGGCCACCCCCATATCATCTTGGTATCAGATTTCCAGGTTTCCTCGGTAAGCCATCACAATCCACCCATAGTTGAGTTGTGAGTGTTGTCCTATCAGAAAAAATGTAAAAGAAGTTGAGGGTTAGGTTTGCCATAGCCTTAGGTGCACTAATTCAAGTTTTAGTTGCTTTCGTGATTTGTTTTGCGTTTCTTTTCGTTCCATCTAGTATATTAGGGTTTGAGTTTACTCTATCATCTTGTGTTCCTTTGTCGTCTAGTGTCAAGTTTTTGTTACTCCGAGTCCACATAGCGTACAGTGTGCTTGTTCCCAACCATAGACACAGCCTATCGATATAAAGTGACTAGGAACTTCCCCAGAAGAGACTAGTTTTACCGCTCGACAGGCTGCTCGTTAGGTTATCGGTGCTTTGCATATTTCTGTTGGCCGTGTTATCAAGGAGTTGTGTCAAAAAATTTGAAAAGAAGCAGAGCTACATCGTTGCGTGTGTTATACAAAGGAAAATCCAAAAAGAAAAGTGAAGTGCTAGTTGATTCAAGTGAAGGCCTGAGTTTACTTTACTGCACCTGTAGTTGAGAAATCTTGTGCCTGTCTCGTTGAGCTTTGCTAGCGTCTCTCTTGTGCATTGCAACCTTTTTCCACATATAGTTGCATTGCCCCATTATATCGCCTTGTGAGTATCATTGGTTGTCTACGGTCAGTGCTAGAGCTTGTTATTGGTGCAAATAGGTAGCCTACCTACAGCTCCACATATACCCTGCTTTGTCGTGTGATTGTTCTTATACCCTTGATATTCGCTTCGCTACATCCGTGCACTAGTTGTTCCTACAAGTGGTAAGCAACACTAATTTACTTTGGAACGGTAAGATCTCCTTTTCTTATCAGTTTTGAGTGAGTTGTGAGAGTACCACCATATATTTTGATTTAGTGCACTAATCTACTAACGATGTCTGCTTAAACTTGTGAACCAGGAAAACAAGAGTGCTGCAGATATTATCACATGGAGGGAGTATGAGGCTCTTCGTAATGAGATGCGACGTGAATTCCGCGCTCAGGACGAGGTGCTTAATGGGAAGATTGATGAGATCTCCCAAAAGCTGGATGCTACTCATGTGACCGTCACTACCATGCAAGATCAAATGACGGATGTACAACGCAATCTTGCTGATTTGCGCTTAGCTGTTGAGAATTTGACCGTGCAACAACAACAAGAAGATGACGACGATCCTGAGCTTCAAGATGACGCACACAATGCTCGTGATGCGCCACGTGGTAATCGTCCTCGCGGTTGTTCCGCTTGGCCGCAATGGTCGTGGACAAGATGAGGAAGATGGTTTGGGTAAGCCCAAGTTTTCCATACCCAAGTTTGAAGGAGGAGCTGATGTTGAAGAATACCTCACTTGGGAGCTCAAGATTGAGAAGTTGTGGAGCTTACATCCCAACTACTCTGAAGATCAAGCTTGCTTCTTCTGAATTTGATGGCTATGCTTTGCGTTGGTGGGATGCTTTTGTTCGTAACCGCGAAGAGGATCGTGAGCAGCCTATACGCACATGGCGTGCCATGAAGGAGGCGATGACTTCTCGCTTTGTGCCTACAAATTACTTGCGGAATATATATGATAAGCTGACTCTATTGAGACAAGGTGTGAAGACTGTGGATGAATACTACATGGAGATGGAGATGCTTATGCAGCGTGGCCGTGTCCGTGAGTCTCTTGAGATGACAATGCAGCGTTTCCTCAATGGATTGAAGTATGATATCAAAGGCATTGTTCGTCACTACAGCTACACCAATATGAATCAATTGTTACATCATGCAAGAGAAGCTGAATCACAGTTGGCAGGTGTTGGGCCTCAGAGGCGAGTTTGTAGAGCAGTAATATGATTTTCCCTTAGGTGGATCACCCAGGTTGTCGACTCGGGAGGAAGGAGAGGTCAAAGATATCCCTCTCAAGCAACCCTGCGATCACAATGCAAAGTCTCTTGTGTCCCACAACACCTAATACACTTATCGGATATATACAGGTGCACTAGTTACGACGAATAGTGAAATACGGGTGTATGAATGTATGAAGCGATGAAGTAACGGCTTTTGAGAAAATAGCTTGCTGGCTTGGCGTGTGGTTGATGGTGGTAATATTGCAGGAAGTACAGATGCAGTAGAAAACAGTAAACAAGCGATGATTGCAGTATTTGGGAACAAGGCCTAGGGATCATACTGCTAGTGGACACTCTCAACATTGATCACATAAATGAATAGATAAATGCTATACTCTACACTCTCTTGTTGGATGATGAACACCACTAATTGTGTAGGGCTACAAGATCACCTCAATGCCGGAGTTAACAAGCTCCACAACATTCGATGTTCATATTTAAATAACCTTAGAGTGCATGATAGATCAACACAACTATACCAAGTACTAACATAGCATGCACAGCTGACCTGCATACACTATGAAAGAAGGAATAGATCACATCAATACCATCTAGTAATAGTTAACTTCATAATCTACAAGAGATCACAATCATAGCATATACCAAGTACTTATGATGCACACACTATCAACATTACACACGTGGAGGAGGAATAGAACTACTTTAATAACATCACTAGAGTAGCACATAGATGAATAGTGATACAAAACTCATATGAATCTCAATCATGTAAGGTAGCTCATGAGATCATTGTATTGAAGAGTACATAGGAGAGATTAACCACATGGCTACCGGTACAGCCCCGGGCCTCGATGGAGAACTACTCCCTCCTCATGGAGACAGCGAGCGTTGATGAAGCTGGCGGTGGTGTCGATGGAGATGCCTTCGGGGGCACTTCCCCGTCTCGGCGGCGTCGGGAACAGAGACTCCTGTCCCCAGATCTTGGCTTCACGATGGCGGCGGCTACGGAAGGTTTCTCGTACCGTGGCTTTTTCGTCTCGAGGTTTTAGGTCAGGGACCTTAAGGTGGAAGGGCAGCCTCGGAGGGGCCCTGGTGGGGCCACACAATAGGGTAGACGCGGCCCCCTGCAGGCCCGCGCTGACCTGGCATGTGGGCCCCTAGGGCTTCCCCTCTCATCCATCTACGGCTCTACGGAAAGCATTGGAACTTTTTAAGATGTAGAAGTTGATTTACGTCAATTCGAGAATATTTCCTTACTAGGATTTATGAAACCAAAAACAGCAGCTTGAGAGCGGCACTTAGGCATCTTGTCAATAGGTTAGTTCCGGATAGAAT
The DNA here is from genome assembly GCA_030979885.1 of Lolium multiflorum. Taxonomy (NCBI): domain Eukaryota; kingdom Viridiplantae; phylum Streptophyta; class Magnoliopsida; order Poales; family Poaceae; genus Lolium; species Lolium multiflorum. Next base: position 89,481,959 of record CM061751.1, on the reverse strand, counting down.
AATGACATAAAGTGTGAACAAAACATGTAAGTAATGTCATAAAACAAGCATGGAACATCAGAAATTATAGATCCGTTGGAGACGTATCAGCATCCCCAAGTTTAGTTCCTACTCGTCCTCGAATGGTAAACGATAAAAGATAATTTCTGAGGTGACATGCTACCAACATAATCTTAATCATACTATTGTAAAGCATATGAGATGAATGCAGCGATTCAAGACAATGGTAAAGATAATGAGTAAACAACTGAATCATATAGCAAAGACTTTTCATGAATAGTACTTTCAAGACAAGCATCAATAAGTCTTGCATAAGAGTTAACTCATAAAGCAATAAATCAAAGTAAAGGTGTTGAAGCAACACAAAGGAAGATTAAGTTTCAGCGGTTGCTCTCAACTTATAACATGTATCATGGATATTGTCAACATAAAGTAATATGATGAATGCAAATATGCAAGTATGTAAGAATCAGTACACAGTTAACACAAGTGTTTGCTTCTAAGATGGAAGGAAGTGGGTAAGTGACTCAACATAAAAGTAAAGAATGACTACGCAGAGGGAAGCATCGATTACTATATTTGTGCTAGATCTTTTATTTTAGAAAACATAAAGAGAGCATAAAAGTAAAATTTTGAGAGATTTGTTGTTGTCAACGAATGGTAGTGGGCTCTAGCCGCTTGCAGGACAGACCTTCAAAGAGCGGCTCCCATGAAACATTTTTATTTTTGGGTAGCACTCCTTAACCTTTACTTTCACAAACCATGGCAACGAATCCTCGGGTGCCTGCCAACAATCTCATACCATAAATGGAGGAGTGTCTATTTTTTGTAAAATTATGAAGGTTAATTAATTGGGGTTGGGAACCCCATTGCCAACTCTTTTTGCAAAATTATTGGATAGCGGATGAAGCCACTAGTCCATTGGTGAAAGTTGCCCAACAAGATTGAAAGATAAAACACCACATACTTCCTCATGAGCTATAAAACATTGACACAAATAAGAGGTAATAAATTTTGAAGTGTTTAAAGATAGCACTCAAGCAATTTACTTTGGAATGGGGCGGAGAAATACCATGTAGTAGGTAGGTATGGTGGACACAAGTGGCATAGTTTTTGGCTCAAAGTTTTGGATGCACGAGAAGCATTCCTCTCATACAAGGCTTGAGCTGGTTGTTTTGAAGCAAACACAAGTATGAACAGGTACAGCAAAACTTACATAAGAACATGTTGCAAGCATTATAAGACTATACATTGTCTTCCTTGTTGTTCAAGCCACTTACTAGAAATATCTAGACTCTAGAGACCAATCATGCAAACCAAATTTTAGCAAGCTCTATGTAGTTCTTCATTAATAGGTGCAAATTATATGATGCAAGAGCTTAAACATAATCTATATGAGCACAACACAATTGCCAAGTATCAAGTTATTCAAGACATTATACCAATTACCACATGTAGCATTTCCCGTTTCCAACCATATAACAATTTAACGAAGCAGTTCAACCTTCGCCATGAACATTAAAAGCTAAGAACACATGTGTTCATATGAACCAGCGGAGCGTGTCTCTCTCCCACACAAGAACTTATTCAAACAAAACAAAAATAAAAACAAACAGACGCTCCAAGTAAAGTACATAGGATGTGACCGAATAAAAATATAGTTTCAAGAGAAGGAACCTGATAATTTGTCGATGAAGAAGTGGATGCCCCAAGCTCAGACGCTTGAGTCTTCTTGAAATATGCGGGGATGAACCACGGATCCCCAAGCTTAGAACTTTCACTCTTCTTGATCATATATCATCCTCCTCTCTTGACCCTTGAAAACTTCCTCCACACAAACTCAAAGCAAACTCATTAGAGGTTAGTGCATAATCAAAAATTCACATGTTCAAGTGACACACTCATTCTTAACACTTCTGGACATTGCTCAAAGCTACTGGAAGTCAAAGGAACAAAGAAATCCATCCAACATAGCAAAAGAGGCAATGCGAAATAAAAGGCAGAATCTGTCAAAACAGAACAGTCCGTAAAGACGAATTTTTTAGAGGCACTGGACTTGCTCAGATGAAAATGCTCAAATTGAATGAAAGTTGCGTACATATCTGAGGATCACACACAAAAATTGGCAGATTTTTCTGAGTTACCTACAGAGAACCCTGCCCAAATTCGTGACAGACAGAAATCTGTTTCTGCGCAGTAATCCAAATCTAGTATCAACCTTACTATCAAAGACTTTACTTGCCATAACAATGCAATAAAATAAAGATAAGGAGAGGTTGCTACAATAGTAAAACTTTCAAGACTCAAATATAAAACAAAATTACTGTAGTAAAATAAACACATGGGTTATCTCCCCAGAAGTGCTTTCTTTATGGCCATTAGATGGGCTCAGTAATTTTAATGATGCCTCCCAAAGAAATAAGAGTTGAAGCAAAGAGAGCATCAAGAAGCAAATCCAAATTTAAGCCTAACATGCTTCCTATGCATAGGAATCTTGTAAATAAACAAGTTCATGAAGCGCAAAGTGACAAGCATAGGAAGATAAAACAAGTGTAGCTTCAAAAATTTCAGCATATAGAGAGGCATTTTAGTAACATGAAAATTTCTACAACCATATTTTCCTCTCTCATAATAACTTTCAGTAGCATCATGAAAAAACTCAACAATATAACTATCACATAAAGCATTCTTATCATGAGTCTCATGCATAAAATTATTACTCTCCACATAAGCATAATCAATTTTATTAGTTGTAGTGGGAAAAATTCAACAAAGTAGCTATCATCATTATTCTCATCAAATATAGGAGGCATATTATAATCATATCAAATTTATCCTCCATAGCAGGGTAACAAAAGACCACTATCATTATAATCATCACAAATAGGAGGCGCAGAGTATCATCAAAGTAAATTTTCTCCTCAATGCTTGGGGACTAAAATATCATGCTCATCAAAACCAACTTCCCCAAGTAGAATTTTTCATATCATTAACAACAATGGTGTTCAAAGCGTTAATACCACTAATATGTTCCATGGGTTCTTTAATTTTCGCATCAAACCATCAAACTCAGGAAATAGATTAAAAAGCTCCATGTTGCTTTCCATTGTACCTAACTAGTGAAATAAAACAGAAAACAAAGAAGCACTTTTAGGATCTAAGGAAATAGCCCGAGCACTGGCGGAAAATAGCTTAGTTGCCGAGATCCGGAGTGTGAGCAGCATACCTTTCCTCCCGGCAACGGCGCCAGAAAATACTTGATGCTGTCCAGGACTGGCGCGTGGTTGACGAGGGAGGAAATGGTGTAGCTTTCCTTCGTTCCCCGGCAACGGCGCCAGAAAATAGCTTGATGTCTACTCACGCTTCTTTTCCTGTAGACAGTGTTGGGCCTTCAAGAGCAGAGGTTTGTAGAACGGCAGCAAGTTTCCCATAAGTGGATCACCCAAGGTTTATCGAACTCGGGGAGGAAGAGGTCAAAGATATCCCTCTCAAGCAACCTTGTCACAAAGCAAGAAGTGTCTTGTGTCCCCCAACACACCTAATACACTTGTCGAGATGTATAGGTGCACTAGTTCGAGCGAAGAGATAGTGAAATACAAGTGGTATGAATGTATATGGCTTGTTAATGTGACACCAGGAAAATGACTTCTTTGCTACAGCTAGCGTGTGGTTGATGGTGTAATATTGCAGGGAAATCACAGTCCCGATGGAAACGAGTAAACAAAGAGTTACGGTATTTGGGAACAAGGCCTAGGGATCATACTTTCACTAGTGGACACTCTCAACATTGATCATATAACAGAATAGATAATACATACTCTACACTCTTGTTGGATGATGAACACCACTAATTGCGTAGGGCTACAAGAGCACCCCTCAATGCCGGAGTTAACAAACTCCACAACATTCGATATTCATATTAAAATAACCTTAGAGTGCATGATAGATCAACACAACTATACCAAGTACTAACATTGCACACTGTTACCATCACACTATGAAAGGAGGAATAGATCACATCAATACCATCACAGTAATAGTTAACTTCATAATCTACAAGAGATCACAATCATAGCATATACCAAGTACTTCATGATGCACACACTATCAACATTACATCATGGAGGAGGAATAGACTACTTTAATAACATCACTAGAGTAGCACATAGATAAATAGTGATACAAAACTCATATGAATCTCAATCATGTGAGGCAGCTCATGAGATCATTGTATTAGAAGTACATAGGAGAGAGATTAACCACATAGCTACCGGTACAGCCCTTAGCCTCGATGAAGAACTACTCCCTCCTCAGGGGAGGCGACCAGCGTTGATGATGATGGCGGTGGTGTCGATGGAGATGCCTTCGGGCACTTCCCCGTCTCGGCGGCGTGCCGGAACAGAGACTCCTCCCCCAGATCTTGGCTCCGCGATGGCGGCGGCTCTGGAAGGTTTCTCCGTACCGTGGCTTTTTCGTCTCGAAGTTTTAGGTCACGGAGTCATAAGTGAGCGGAAGGGCAGCCTCGGAGGGGTCCCTGGTGGGGCCACACAATAGGGGGGCGCGCGCCCTGGCCGCGCCGACCTGGCGTGTGGGGCCCCCATGACTTCCTCTCATCCCTCTCGGCTCTCCCCAGGCTTATTGGAACTTTAAGATGCTGGGCGTTGATTTCGTCAATTCCAAGAATATTTCCTTACTAGGATTTATGAAACCAAAAATAGCAGAAAACAGCAATTCGGCATCTCGTCAATAGGTTGGTTCCGGAAAACTAATAATGACATAAAGTGTGAACAAAAGATGTAGTAATGTCATAAAACAAGCATGGAACATCAGAAATTATGGTCACGTTGGAGACGTGTCATCATGCAAAGCTGACACAGTTGGCTGACGAAGCAAAGGTTAAAGGTCGTGCTACGGGAGCTGGGCGTTACCGCGCGGCCCCATCTGTCGCGCGGCGCCTTCGGCCAGCCGCTCCGCCCTCCGCCTGTAGTCGGTCTCAATGTGTCTAACACAAAGAAGCCCGTCCCTGCAGCAAGTGGAACTGGTTCTAGTATATCTACAGCGCGTAACCGTGATATGCTTTGTCATACATGTGGTGGCAAGGGTCATCAAGAGAGATTGTCCTAACCGCAAAGTCATGGTTATCAATGAGGACAATGAGTATGAGACTGGAGATGATGTTGATCCTAATGCTCCAGAAGATGATGACTATGACACTGATGGTGAAGATGCATATCCATCTGATGCTCGCACCATTGTTGTGTCGCAGCGTGCTCTTAATGTGTTGCCTAGTGCATCTACTCAGCGTTGCAATTTGTTCCAAACAAAGGCTTTAGTTGGTCCTGACAAGGCTTGCAAGGTCATTATTGATGGTGGGAGTTGCCGCAATTTAGCAAGCAAGGAGTTGTGTACCAAGCTGAAGTTGAAGTATCTACCGCACCCGCATCCATACTATATTCAGTGGTTGAGTGACAATGGTGAGATGAAGGTAAACCACATGGTGCGTGTTGAGTTTGCTATTGGACCGTATAAGGACTGCATTGATTTTGATGTCGTTCCTATGACGGTGTGTCATCTACTATTGGGTCGGCCTTGGCTCTATGACCGTTCTGTGCAACACAATGGCCGTGCCAATACATATCACTTGGAGTTCAAGGGCAAGAAAATTAATTTACAGCCTATGACACCACAGCAAATTGTCAATGAGTCTCGTCAGAAAGTTGAAGTCAACTTGGAGGATGCTTCTTTAGATAGGCGAGAGAATTGTAATGTCGTGAGTGATATAACGAAATGAATTCCTTAGTCTCATTAGCCACCAAAGAAGACATGAGAGAATTTAGTGAGGATCCTACAGCCATGCCTCTTGTGCTCTTGTACAGGGGTACGGTTTTAGTTTCTAACGACATGACCCCTCTTCCTCTTGGTGTTTCTAATGTTTTGCAGGAATTTGGCGACGTGTTTCCGGATGAGGTACCCGCAGGACTTCCACCATTGCGAGGTATTGAGCATCAAATCGACTTATTCCCGGAGCTTCGCTACCCAATCGGGCACCATATAGAACGAACCCCGAAGAGACGAAGGAGATATAGAAGCAAGTACAAGCGCTACTCGACAAAGGTTATATCCGCATAAGCCTTAGTCCTTGTGCTGTTCCTGTTATTCTTGTTCCTAAGAAAGATGGTACATGGCGTATGTGCGTAGATTGTAGAGCTATAAACAATATCACTATTCGATATCGTCATCCTATTCCCCGTTTAGAGGATATGCTAGATGAATTGAGTGGTGCTGCTGTGTTCTCTAAAATTGATTTACGTAGTGGTTACCATCAATTAGGATGAAGAGAGGGATGAGTGGAAAACTAATAACCCAAAACAAAATTTGGTTTATATGAGTGGTTAGTAATACCTTTGGTTTGACTAATGCACCTAGCACTTTCATGAGACTGATGAACCATGTTTTGCGTGAATTTATTGGCAAGTTTGTGGTTGTATACTTTGATGACATATTAATCTACCGCACTGAATCTGATCATACTATACATATTCGACATGTTTTGCAAGTGTTGCGTGATAATAAACTCTATGGTAATCTTGAGAAGTGCACATTTTGCAAAAATAAGGTCATATTTCTGGGTTATGTTGTCTCTAAGCATGGAGTAAAAGTAGATGTGTCTAAAATTGAAGCTATTCAAAATTGGCCTACTCCCATGAATGTGAGTCAAGTTAGAAGTTTTCATGGTCTAGCTGGGTTTTATCGCCGTTTTGTGCCCAATTTTTCTACTATTGCTGCACCTTTGAATGAATTGACTAAAAAGGGTGTTGTTTTTGAGTGGGGCGTTGCCCAAGATCATGCTAAGAGATTGTTAACTTCTGCACCGTTGCTTGCACTTCCTGATTTCACTAAGCAATTTGAGATTGAATGTGATGCTAGTGGTATTGGAATTGGTGGTGTGTTGATGCAAGAGGGTCACCCAATTGCATATTTTTCCGAGAAACTTTCTGGTGCTAAGTTGAACTATCCTATATATGATAAAGAATTGTATGTTTTAATTAGAGTTCTTGAGGTTTGGCAACATTATTTGTGGCCAAAAGAATTTATCATACATTCTGATCATGAAGCTTTGAAATATCTGAAAGCCCAATCTACTTTGCATAGGCGTCTTGCTAAGTGGGTTGAGTTTATTGAGTCTTTTCCATACATTATTAAGCATAAGAAGGGAAAAGATAATATTGTTGTTGATGCTCTATCTAGGAAGAATATGCTATTAACTCAACTTGATGTTAAAATTCATGGTTTAGAGATACTATGTGATTTGTATGCTACTGATCATGATTTTGCTGAACCATATCGCTTATGTGCTCTTGGTAAAGCATGGGACAAATATCACATACATGATGGATTCTTGTTTAGAGCTAACAAACTATGTGTTCCAGAATCGTCTGTGCGTTTGCTCTTATTACAGGAATCACATCTTTGAGTTTGATGGGTCACTGAGCGTGAGAAGACGCTACTCATGCTCGCTGATCATTTTTATTGGCCAAAGATGAGGCGGGATGTGGACAGATATGTGAAGAGGTATTACTTGCAACAAGTCCAAGTCCAAGCTGAAGCCTCACGGTTTGTATACTCCGTTACCGGCACCTACTACACCTTGGGAAGATATTAGTATGGATTTTGTGTTGGGTTTGCCGCGTACTAAAAGAGGCCATGATTCTATATTTGTGGTAGTGGACAGATTTTCTAAAATGTCACACTTTATTGCCTGCCACAAAAGCGACGATGCGTCGCATATTGCTAACCTATTTTTCAGGGAGATTGTTCGACTACATGGAGTCCGAAGACTATTGTTTCTGATCGTGATGTGAAGTTCATGAGCTACTTCTGGAAGACACTTTGGGGAAAGCTGGGGACAAAGCTACTTTTCAGTACTACTTGTCATCCCCAAACTGATGGTCAAACTGAGGTGGTGAATCGAACCTTGTCACAACTGCTGAGATCCATGATCAAGAAGAACCTGAAGGAGTGGGAAGAGTGTTTGCCGCATGTGGAGTTTGCTTACAACAGGGCGGTACACTCTACCACGGAGCTATGTCCTTTTGAGGTGGTGTATGGTTTTAAACCCATTACTCCACTTGATTTGTTGCCTTTGCCCATACATGAGAGAGTTAATATGGAGGCATCCAAGAGGGCAGATTTTGTGCGAAAAATCCATGTGAAGACTAAAGAGTTGATAGAGAAGAAAGGCAAGAGCAATGCTGCAAGGATGAATAAGAAGCGCAAGGAGATGTTGTTCAAGCCTGGTGATATGATGTGGGTACACATTTTAAGGACAGGTTCGAAGGCTGGAAGTCTAAGTTGAAGCCTTGTGGTGTGGTCCTTACAAAGTGCTTGCCAAGATCAATGATAATGCATACTCGATAGATCTTCCAGTTGATGAGTTTGGTGTCAGTATTCTTTCAATGTTGCTGATTTGACACCATATGACGGAGAAGACCTTGGAGCGTCGGGGTCGACGCCTTTTGAAGGGGGGGAGATGATGAGGACATCCCTACTACACCACTACCTCCGTCATTGATAAATGAAGATGAACCTGCTGTGAAGCTCAAGTCCAATGAAGTTCGGATTGGACCAATTACAAGGGCTCATGCGAAGCTACTTAAACAACAGGTGAACTTGTTTCTAAACGGTACTTTGATTGATGAGAACTTTATACTGCCTAAGTCCTATTACTTATGTATCATCAGGTATCAAGAGGAGGCAAGCATCGCACGAGGAGAGGA